>JAUBNQ010000005.1:19302086-19315655 GCA_032353495.1 Ctenopoma kingsleyae | reverse complement strand
CTTAAAGGTGGTGATAGTCTCGGCTAGTCGAATGGAGCAGGGCAAGTCGTTCCACCAGCCAGGGACAACAAAGGAGACAAAGTACAAACTCTGAGGCGCTTTTGATTTTATCTTCCACTCCACTTATTTTTGTTTTTGTACATATTTTCTATATTTTCTGGTTGTATTCTAATAAAGAGACTAATTAATTCTCACACACACACGCACACGCAAGCACACACATTAAAACATTAGTAATGTGTTGTGTAAAATTTAATTTTGTTTTTTTGCATTACCAAAATTAGCAGAACAAAAGATTAATCAGACTCTTCTCTTAAAACTAATCCTGTAACATCACAGGAAACCACTAGATGGTGCTATTGTCTCACTCAGCAATTACAACAATGAAAGCATCTCTTCCATTTTATAGCAAACAAGCATTCACTCGGGCACCAGCAGCTGAAAATGAACAGCTCGTGGCAGCTTTGCATGAGGTTGACATTTTCTCAACCCCTATACACACTGCCAGATATTAGTATTGCAGGGGGATAAATCCCTCAGAGCAAGGTTAGGCCACTCTGAAAGTTGTGTGCTGCCTCCCAGGCTTGTACCACAAGGGTGAGAGGTCAAATATTTCTAGACTAAGGCCATGTCTTTCCTCTGGGCCCTGCTACTGGCCAGTACTATTCCCCACTGCTATTTGGATTCATTACTCTGGGGTCAATAATCTAAAATGAAGTTGAATGGAGAGTAACCCCACCCACCCAACCCCTGAACACACTGGAGTAAGGTCAGTTTTGTTTTTTGCCCTCGTGTGCAGTTTGTGATATCAGGAGGGTAAACTGCCTGGATGCTTGTGCCTACTAGCAGGTTCAAACATGCGAGTCCCATCTCTACAGAGAGCAGTCCAGGGTCACTCTGAGGCAGCGAAGAGGAGGAGGCCTCTTGGTTCAGCTGATTCTCATACTCGTGCAAACAGCAGGGAATACAGAACGATGGAGTGATAGAGCAAGCTATGGGCTAACAAATCATAAAAATACGAGCTTATAGACACTGATGATTATTATGATGATGACGATGATGAAGAGGAGTGCTGATGACTGTGAGTAAGCAGGCCCCCCCCGGCAGTCCCCTAGCTGTCACATCTAATACAGTATGTGATGTCTGCAGTCCTGATTGGTACTGACATCACACCAAGATGACTGTGATCTGCACAACATGCTCTGCTGTCCTGCACAAAGGATATTGTGTGTGCAGATGTGCATGTGTATTTTGAAGGCTGCTGCTTGTGTTTCATTGTGAATGTATTTATAAAGAAAATGCATGCTTAAGCAGATAACATGAAGGTTTTTCTGACAGTCACTCGTTTATTACTTCTGACGGAGTGCTGCGCTGCGTGGAATGCACATTTCTATCTCCTCCTTGAACCTTTTTCTACACACCTTTCTTCTCCAGGCGTTTCATGTCCATGAGTTTTTCCACACTGTGTGGGTCCTGGAGCCAGAGCTGCATGCGGACGAAGGGCTCCCTGCCCTTCAGGCTGAGCTTGTGCCACGGTTTGGGCCTGGCCAGCAAATCTGAGACAGAACCCTGAGTAAGACCCAGGATAGTCTCGCCAAACAGACGCTGGCCTGGTTAAGAAACAGAGAGGGGGAATGAAATGGTCTTTTCTGAGAAATGATTCAGTTGCTGAATAATGCAGCCAATGGGAGGTGAAGGGAAAGATCAAGTATACTGCAGATACAGCATCTAAACAGGAAACAGTAAATATAATGCTTGAGTTTCTTACCAAGATTGTTATCAGTCAGCACCTCCTTAACCTTCTTAGTGATGGCATAAGTATCGAGCTCGGGAGACATCGCAACCATCTCCTGGATGCTGAGACCCGAATGACCTGGTAGAGGCAACGGGGTTCCAGGCTGAGACTCCCCACCCGAGGGATCATCAGACGGATGTTTGAGACTGGAGGACTGTGAAGCGAGTGGATCCCCGGCAAGACCGTTGACAGACTCCTCGGCTGAACTGAGGGGTGACTCTGGAGCGGGGCTGCAGCTCGCTGATGTCTTGGGAGTACCCTCTACTTGAGCAGAACAGACAGGGCGAGAAAGATCACACAGGTTAGGAGACGTGTTACTGTGTAAAAGAACAGTTTCATCTCCTCTCCCTGCTGGGTTAGGGAGGGACTTCAGTCACACTACATCAACTAATTTAATTCCTGTTAAACAAACAGCAAAGGTGCTTAAGTTTTTGGTTTGAAGCTTTTTTGGCTTCCTCCTCCTATTCCTTCATCTCCCTGTCTCTGTCTGTGTAGCACTGCTGTGCAGCTCAGCAGGCTGGAAGAGAGCAGTTATGAGGAGCTGTCAGTGTACATTAGCTGCTGTTTACACCCCCAGAGAGAAAGAGAGACACAAACACGCACGCACACACACACAGAGCTGCCATCTGGCGCTGCAACACTAACTTGTCTATGACATGACAAACCAGCAGCTTGCTGGCTGACACTGCCACAGCACTGGGGATGGGGGGATGGTGGGAGGAGAAGGAAGGGGGCGGGGGATGGTGGGTGAGAAGGAGGAGGGTGGGTCGGGTGAGTGACAGACTGACAGTAACAACTAGCCACTAGCTCTAATCAGGCTTTCGGAGTAATGCTCTAGCCCAAGGAGCCTGGTTGTGTGAATCCATGTGCTCAATGTGCTGGTGTGTGTGATTTATTTACCTTGGTTCTGAGCTGGCTGGATGTGTGTGTTTTGCCCCTGGTCTCCATTGAGCCACGGCTGCATGCGGAGGTATGGCTCTCTGCTCCTCTGGTTCAACTTGTTCCACGGTTTGTGTCGAGACAGACTGTCACTCAATATTCCCTGAAACGCACACCAGGACATTGGATCAGACATGCAACCACTGTAGAGCAAAAACAAAGAACAGGTAGATAAAGCACACAGTGCAAGCTTTGTTTTGTCCCCCCTCACCTCTTTGGAGTCCTCGTGGTTGTGATTTTCCTCTCCTGTCTGGCAGGATAAGGTCTTGCGCGGGTCTGTGTGCATATTGCTCCACCATTGCTCTCTCCAGTAACCCACTCCCCCAGAATTTCCAGAGCGGGCTGAGCCGTCAGAGCTCCGACCCAGCCTGAGAGGTCCGTCAACAGACATGTCTATCCCTGAAGAAGCCCTGCTCTCTCTCTTCACACTGGAGCTGAAGTCCAGGATGGGAGATGGGGACGAGGGCGAGGACAAGAGGGAGCTGGGAGGTTTTTTGAGGGAGAGTGCCAGGGGGTTGTAAGGGGGGAGGGGAGCAGTCAGTGAAGAGCTTAGGAGGTCCCGCTGAGATAGTGATGCTGCAGACGAGGAAGACGAGGCTTTGAGGATGGGCTCCAGTGCAGCCTGTTGGGCCTCCATCTCTCGGCGAGCTTGCTCTAGGATTGAGCGAATGGCCTCATCTGACCCACTGCCCCCTCCACCACCTGCTCCGCCTCCACCCCCTCCTTTCAGTCCTGTATATGAGGGTTGAGTATGGGACAAGTCTGTTGAGGGGAGAGAAAAGGGACATGTTGAGGGACTTAGACAAATACACAGTCACAGTGTATCACCTAAAATCCTTTGACTCTATAGGAGAAAAAACCCAGACTCACCAGCTTTCTGCACCTGCAGTTCTCTTTTGGCCTGCTCCAGAATGGACTTGATGGCTTCATCTGAACCTGCCTCTGGGGTGCGGACGCGAGCTGTAATGTTACCTAGGAGGAGAGGAACAGGGAACATAAGAAGATGAATATCTTGTCAGATAAAACAGCAGAAATAACCCTAACCCATCAAATAATTACACCATAGCACAGCACAAAGAACAACAAGGCAACTACACTGGAGGGATCGTCAAAATTTCTCTGGTCCCTTTGGAGCTCACACATGCACACGTGCTACAGGGTTTGTACAGTAAATGTTCCCCACAGAATAACAACTACCAATAAAATCCCTAAATACACATGCTGGCTTTTCCGTTGACGCAAGACACTGGAACTGTGCGGTTACCTTCAAGGCACATTTATATCTGTATGCTTTGCCTGCAAATTAATAAATGCCAACACACAAGCGCGCGCACACACGCGCACATACACCATAGATACAGTTCACCCCAACACAAACATGCCACACAGACAGAACGTGCTGGAATCTCTGTGTGAAGGGGACAGACCTGTGTGTGAAGCTGTATCGGAGAGGGCTCTCCGCTTCGGAGCATCCTGAAACACTCGGCTAAGCTGGGGCTGGCCTGAGCCCTCTGTTAAAAACAATATACCACACACTATGTTATAGCACTTGTGTGTTTTTTTTACAGCTAGACTATATGGTGCCCTATAATGCTTCGCAAATATTTGGAATGTGTGGATACATCCATCCATTGCGCATTATAGTACCATAAATGTATTGATTTTTAACATCTGTGGCCCCCTACTTCTGACAGGAATAATGAACTACTTTATAGACAGACTAGTTAGGAATATTTTATTTAATAGTATGTACTAAACAGCAGCACACTACCCACAGCCTTATTTTAAACACAGACTGTGTCTTGGACTAGACTTTGCTATATTTTTTTTGTACCACTGAGACTACCTTCAATCAGAGATGTCTTGATGCGTTAACAAAAGCAGGCCCAAGCTAATCGAATCTACCCGTAGTTAACAGTACCCCTGCCTTCTTCCTAGTTCCCACCAATCAATATTATTGATGTGTGAAAGGTTTCTGTATTGACCACGATAGCTAAGAGAGGCTCCTGGGATCAGTGCGTGACTAGGAACTCACTCAAAACACACAGGTGTGGCACAGGATGGGAGTTAGGAAAGACAAAGAAAAATAAAAAGCTAGTCCATATTGACAGGCTAATCAATGGCTCTGTGCAGGGCTGTACACACATACACACACGCAAGACACACACGAACGCACATGTACAGACACATTAAAGATACACAGACACACCTCTCTGCCGTCCCTGGATGCTGCGCAGTGCGAGGATGTTCTGCTCATCAGCGAGGAACTGCCTCATCTTGTGGAAAGGCTCCTTCCCTCGGATGGTCAGCTTGTTCCAAGGCTTCGGTCTGGCTAGGATCTCACTGACTGAACCCTGTGACAGTCCCAACACGTAATGGCCAAACACACGCTGACCAATGTTGTGCTTGATCAGCTGCTCTTTCACCTGTCGGGCAATCTCTGCTGTGTCCATGTCCTCCCCATCCAAAACACTTCCTGTGGTGGCGTCGGAGTGATTGGGTGAAGGGGACGGGGCGCTGCCAATGGTGCTGCTCCCATTAACAGGAGCCATGTCTGGGCTGGCTGGAGGTGGCTGGGGACTGCTGGCTGCCAGAGGGATGGCAGCAGATCCAGAGCCAGGGGTGGAGGTAGGGATGGAGCTGAGAGTCGGAGTGAAGGGGGTGAACAGTAGAGCTCCACTGGGAATTCCAGATGACTCCTGCAAAGCTTTGGAGTAGAAGGTCTGGAGCAGCTGCCGCTGGATCAGGGAGTTCAAAGCCATCTTACCACCCACCAGAGGGAACACAGGGGAGTAGAAGTCCTGTCCAATGCCTGTCGGAGTGAAAGGGTGCGTTTCACCGCTGCTGGTGGTGGTGGCAGTGTTGAGGGGGTCTGCATGAGCATGAGACAAGGGGAGCTGGGAGGAGGAAGGAAGAGAAGGAGGGGGAGGAGGGGGCGAAGAAGTGGGATCGCTGGGCATAGTCTCCTCCTTCGTCGTGGACTCTTCTGTCCCTTTTCGCCCGGCTGACCCTACAAGAAAGGTCAAACACACCATGCATTATGGGGGAGTCAACAAAAAAGGGGTTCCAAAAAGAGAGAGAGAAAAAAAAAACAAAAGCTGAAAGTTATCTTAATCAAGTCTTTTCCAAATTAAAGTGAACTTTGTTTTCCTTTTTTGCCAACCCCCCCAGACAAAGTGCCCATGCATTTGTGATTTCAACCTTTCTTGTAAGCCACAGCCTGGAAGAAAAAAAAAGGACACACAAAACAACTGACACTGTGCCACTTAGGCAGATTAGCTTGGCCCAGGTCTCTCTCTCTTGCAGGCAAAGTGGAAGTAACTGGACAGAGTACAATGACGTCCTTAGATAGGCAATACACCATGTGAGTCCTCTTCCATGCTGCTGCGGTGCGTTCCTAAACACTGAATTATTCCATTGCAGATGAGGTATCGTAGTCTTTAGTCAGTATCATAGTCTTTAGTTCATATAAATACATCCAGGGAAAAAAACATTGGAGCAATAAAATGTTTTTTTGAAAAACACTTTTTATGGCTGAACAGAAAACAGATGCATGCCACCAAAAACAGACTCTGCCAACTCTAAATAAAGACCTCATTTTACTTCTTTCTTGAATTTAATTTTTACAGTCACCAAAACAAATAGACATGAACTATGTTCTCTCATTCTTGTAACTACTAAAATCCATCTTGATGATAAGCGCTGGGAGAAATATTATTCTAATGCATAACCATTGAGACTTAACATGATTGAGTAAGACAGTAAGCTCCCCTTACTGTGAATGTTAATCAATTCAAAGCTATTCAACTATTCAAGCCTAAAGCAATGACATTTCAAGCCCATAAACATTGTTGCAGAGGGCAACAGTCCTGGTGTAGGGGGCATAGTATGGTGTCCTCATTTTTCGTGTACTGCAACTTTGTTTCTGTTCAGGCTGACCTCCTGCTGGCGGTGTTGAAAGACACCAGAGAAGCACTTTCTTTTCACAAGTGTTGGGACTGAAGGAACATTTCTGTATCATGACAACGTTTTGCATTTCTTACGCATGTTGAGCAGCCAATATTGCAAATCATGCCAATAGACATTAATAAATGGGTAAGTATTCTCAGAGAAAAAGAACATATATACATACAATATGTATGTAACCTCTTCTTACCCATCCCTAAACAGCCTTACCTCTAGTTGAGTCTTCCTCTAAGCTCCTGTGAATACTGGACTCAAATTCTATGTACATTATTTTATTTTTGTTGGTCTAGGTGAAGGCGGTCTTGCCAGTGTTGATGAACCCATCCCTTGTTGTAAACCTACGTTTGGGCAGACTTACCGCTGAGGTCAGTGTTGGCAATGCGCAGAGCAGCGCTCTCAGATTGAAGACTACGGTTCCTCTCCAGCAACAGTACCTCCAGAGGTTTGGATGAGTCCTGAGGCAGAGAAAAAGAGATATTTTGATACATTTAAGCCTTCCCCATCAAAATGTTAATTTCACTGATGTGTGTAATTTCATTTTATCAATTGCATAATTACTATTGCAACTGCAATTATGGCCAGGCACAGTGGTAAATGTCTTAATGTGTATGGATCGTAGATACAACCTTCACTTTTACCTGCACAGAGTCTGATGTTCCAAACTCCATAGACTTGAGGATACTGTGAAACAGTAAAAAAAACATTTATATCAACCCTAAACAAATATACTGATACATACAAACACCATTTAGCATGCTAGATCTTCTGTTTCTTTCTCTTTAAGGACAAAGAATGGAGGGGGCAGAGAGTGAGAGAACCATGATACAAAGCTCCAGACATACAATCTTCTCCTTTATAAAGGCTCTCAATTGAGTTACACATCTTAAATGAAGACACGCATCTTGTTTAACATTGTTAAAGACATCAAACACATGCAATAAATAGATGTGTGCTGGATTGACACACATGCGCACACACACAAATGACTGTGTATGCTCCTTACCTCAGTTCCTTCTTCACCTCCTCATAGTCAGCTTGCTTCTGCAGTTTCTCCTCCAATTCCTGTGGATTACAAAGAGATTAAATTACATGAACATGAACCAAATGATAAAGGTAATCCTTAGATTGTTAATGTCATGCATTTATTTCTGTGACTTGACCCTGGATGACAGGTTACAGGTGTGATCAGAATGCACAACAAAGGAAAATCAATACAGAAATAGTTTCATTAGAAATGAGTAGCTATAATAGCCGCAGAAAACTTCAGCTATGTTCTGTTGGTACCTTGAGAATGGCAGTCTTGCTGCTGAGCTGCTGCTCCAGCTGTGTAATCTGGGAGCTGGTGGTCTCTCGGAGTTTGGTCAGGCTGGCCTGCAGTCTCTGGACATCCTCCACCAGCTGGGCGGTCTCCCTTTCTTTGGCCCTGAGCTCCGCCTCCAGACTTGAGTAGGATGCCACCTCTGCTGTCTGTTCCTAAAGGCCAAAATGGACGACAGTTTAATCTAATGAGCAGACTAAATCATGTATTTTAAAAAACAGACACTCAAAGTCTTACTTTAAGATGCGTTGCAAAAAGATTTTGTATGTCACAAAGGAGCTGGAATCTTTTCAAAAGGTCTGTTCATTTAGATCATTAGTCAGAGGGAATTAATCAATCAAACACAAGTACCCAACACTGTTCCAACACTGATCAGTGAAGCTGATACCATGGTGTGGCAGTCAGTCTCCAAGTTAACTAAGTCTCACCTCTGCAGTCTGTTGAACAGGTCAATAAATCAGTTAATCAATACACCCATCTACTACTGCCACCTTGACCACCTCTCCATGAAAATCAATAATTCAATCAACAAATCAATGCATTAGTGCTGACCTTTAAGATCAGTGACTTCAATAATCCATAAGTCGAAGCTGATGATAGCATAAAAAGGCCAAACTGATCTTTAGCCTATCAATAACCTCCTCGTCAGCGATCCAGCGAGTCATCAAGTCAGTGAAGCAGTGAAATGTGTTACCGTGTCGGGGTCGGCCTTGGCCGGGCTGCTGAGCTGCTGGGATTGGTTACTGAGGGACAGCTGCTCTCTGAGCGACTCCGCCTCTCTCTGAGCTGCTTCTGCTCGCTGGAAGGAAAAAGAGAAACACTGAAGGAAAATCAACCAGTGGAGATTCTTACGTTACATACTTCATCAGCCTAATGGGCAATTCATTGCTGCCTTCTGAAGCTGTTTTTTGGTGTACATATATTCCCCTAACTTGTCTCAATTGTGCTCAAAGCCCAGATTAAAATAGCTGAACTCAATTCACAACACTTGCACTAGGTAAGTGGCACTACAAAAAGGAAACCAAACTGAAGATTTCTAATTCAACAGCTCCTTCTACCAGACAACTGTATGTCTGCGTGTAAAGGAAGTTCATCCCCTCTCAGCATAAACAAATATAGACTACAAAATGGAGGAGAGCTGAGAAAATGCAATGCAAAGTTGTAGTGTGGCAGCTGAAGGTGGATTTTTCCTTAACTGCAAATATTAAATTAGTCCTGAGAATTGAGATGACACCCGCTGCCTTGTATTTATGGCCAAACTACCAGGCTCCAGTCGGGAATCATCTGCAACACTGGCCAACTTGCCATCATTAGGAGTTACAGGGACCTGATTCAACAGCGTTCCTAATTGCAACCATATTGAGAGCTGTTATTGACTGGGTGGGAGTTGGACTGCTAGTTGCAAAAGAAAAATCCTGTTTTCCATTTTCTCCTAATAAAAGCGTATAAAAAGTCTGTGACTGAGCTGGAGGCCATGCTGTCATCCTCTGTAAACCTCAAATCAGAAGTGTGAATAGTGTGTGTGTGTGTGTGTGTTTGTGTGGCATTATAGTTGGAGCACTAACCTTTAGGCTAATATTAACATTACATGCCTATGCTACCCCTTTAGCCACAAATCATACTCTTGGGCTAATAATGAAAGTTAACAACAATGACATTAACAGATACCACTGGAATATTTACAACACAAGGGCAGAGGGCACGCCACGGGGCTTATTTCAGCTGGATGGGTTTTGTAGGTGTGTAAAACAAACAAAGAACCCAAACAGCAGTGATAAGCAAGTCATTATCTGTTAATACAAAGCACATTTAATTGTTTGTGAACAGATAGAAATGTGTTACTTGAAACAATAAAAGTGGTAAGTAAATTTCCTGAAATTTTTGGCTTTGCATGCTCACACAATACGACTTAGTAAAATAAATTCATTGTTGGTCTTGATCGTTTCACATTTGTACATCTAGTATTTGCAAAAATTTCAGCCAAAGAATTCAGTTCCTTTCTCTTTATTTTAACTATAAAAAATGTGCTGCTTGGTGTGATTGACAACTGGGACAGCGTGCTGTAAAGGATGTAAGGATGTTAAGCAGGTTACCTGATTGGCTCTTTCAAGATCTGTCATCACCATCTCAATCTCATCGGCCCTGAGAAAGAAATTCACTGTTACTACAGAGGAATTCACAACAGAGGATGTGACAGTGCTTAAGAGAGACTCGCTGAAATCCCGCACACAAATAAAAAACAAAGAATGTATAAACAGATAGATGATTACTAGGAAGAAAAGAACACCCCGCACACATCGTTTGTGTGTGCGTGCGATTGTTCAGAAAGCACACATTTGCAGAATGTCGATGCCGTGTCCATTAAGCTACTGTCTAAATTTCACCTTAATCCATTGATTGTGAACTCTATAACCCAAACAGCTTGTATGTGTGCGTGCATACATGTATTTAAAAGTGTGTGTGCATGTGTGTGTGTATGCACATGTAAGCCCCTAAACCCAGGCCACACTAAAACAGAGGGATTACATTAATAGAGCTCTAAGTCCTAATACAGCAGACTAATCTGCTATGAAGCTGTGTGATTGTGTCTGACTAATGGTCTGGATGGAGGCCATGGTTCACCTCTCACTTGCTAGAGGTCAGACAGCAGGAATACACCCCCATAATACCACCTCTCAGCGAACTTGGAAAACTAGTTTTAATAACTCTCTTTACAGGGCGATGGGGAATCAACCACAATCACTTCTCTGCCAAGAAAATGACAGAAAACTTTGGGGATAAAGCAGAACAACCATGGACACATACAGACAGTAAATGTAGGTTACTTCAGGTTATACACCATCTCTGTTAATTGTCTGCAGGTGTGTGTGTGTGCGCGCATTTGTGCACAAGCTCTAACACACATTTTGAATCCATTTCACCATAAGGGAAAGTTACAATAAATGAACGCATAGAAACAACTAGCAGAGCTTCGTGGACGGTGTTCAATGCTGCGCAAAGACGCAGTGTGAGTGCACGCTATGCACATTACTCACTGATAAGAATACATGGATGCCACTAAGTGCAAAGATGTGAGCACATGTGTGCACTGCTGCGTCCATTAAGACCTTTTGATTTCACTGCAATCTTTTGATAGTGAACCCAATAACCCACGCAGCTTTTGTATTTGTGTTTCACAGTATGAGAAACAGTGTTATGTCCCATAGGCTTGAGTACTACTGATTTGAATGTGTTTAACAAAACAGACACAGTTGATATTAGGTCAACATTGTGCCACAGGCAATGCAGCAAAAAGAATCAGATGTGGGTGGGAGAGCTTTTCACTCTCCACTTTTATTCTTTCCCTAACAGTTAAAAGGATCTAGTATGCATTTAAGCAGCATAATAGTACACTACCTCACCAGCTTTTATCCTGTCTTAAGCTATAGTGTGCCGGACTCATGTGTGCACTCAAACGTGCTCCCGTACACACAAATGTAAGGTCAGAGAGCCAACAAGCCAGAAAAGCTTGTAATGGAGAGCGTTTATGGATAGTAATGCAACCCAAATACACCACCACTCCTGCTCCAAATGTGATCATTTAATCAAAGTACAGATGCACAAAGTCTTCTTAAATAACCTTTGGATTTGGTTGTATTTGGGAATTATAAAGGCAAAGCTAGAGGCTAAGGGCCAAAGCAGATCACAGGGAAGGGATTTTCTGCATATCCTGATACAGTCAGTCAGTCGTTGGGCAGGGCAGGAGCTGTCCATGGCCAGCCAATGCACCCAGTGGAATTAATTCATCAAACACCGAACAGTAAGGGGAGGGGGTTCTTAATGATTAAGCCTGATTTTCTGCCCCCAAAACCTATCAACAAAGGTCTATATAGCAGCCACAAGGAGGAGCTACAGAGTAGATACACCTCTGCACTGGAAAACGCATATAAACAGACAAACAACACACACTTACACACACTCTTTTGTACCATGAAAGCCAATGGGTGCACCCAGTGACATCAGTGAGTGCTGTAGGACTTCTGAAACAAGCCCAGAGCCTCTAAGCTCCTGCTGTACTTCCTCCATCTCAGAGAGGCCTTTTCATCTCTTATCATCTTCTCTCGCTCTCGCTCCTCACTCAACTGCTCCTTTTCTTTTCCAACCCTCTATCCTTTGCCCCTCAACCCATTCCCTTCCCATTGCCCTCCACTTTTTCTCCTTTCATCTCTTTTCCCTTCTACCTCCCCTCTCTCATCTTTCGCCCTCTGTCCTCGGTGCCAGCAGGATATTCCCCTGATTTAGATTTTCATTTCCCTCCTCTATCACACTCTCATCCCCTCTTCCTCACTGTAGCCTCCAGCCTCTGGCTCGCTTTTTGCCCTTTAGCTTTCATCACTCCGTTTTCTTTTCTTTCCTTGGCTTTCTCCACATTGCGTTTTCACAGCGTGTTACCTTGGGGATTTCAAGGAGGCTTAAAAAGAAGCTAGCTGTGAGAGTGTGTCTGTTTGTGTGTCTTGTGCGCCATTTTGTGTTTGCGTGTGCCTGAGACGGACACAGGAAAGAAACGCTTATTGAGTGTTGCTTAATTATCAGCAATTAAATGGTTTTCCCAAAATGGTATCCAGGTTTCATACACAGATAAAGCTACACACAGACATACAGAGGAGCAGGCGTGTGTGCGCGCACACACAGCATCCTGTGGGGCTAGGGATCAATATATCATTAATCTTTAACAGGGACTAAACGGGTAAAGCGTGGCCAGTCAGACCCTCACAGCGCCAACACAGAGAGGGGGCTACGCTACATCTGCAGGCCCGCCTCCTGCTGAAGCTCACACACTCCGGGCACTGCAACATCGACCAAATTCTCAGGGAGTGTGTGTACATTTGTGTGAGTGTGTATGTGTTCGTGTATTTTAAAAGGCAGATTACCCAAATGCTGCAAGAGGATGGGGGATTTGTCACGCAATGTCCTCCTTAGTGGAAAGTTTAGAACAAGTGTGTGTGTCTGTGTGCTTGCGTTTGTGTGAAAAAGTGTATGATATGGATGGCGTTTTGTGTTACGCAGGGCCAAAATATATGCAGTCAAAGGGTTAAAAGTTGTGTTCAGCCAAACACTGGCGATTTGCTCAGCCAAGCAGTAAACGGGGGAAGGACTCCAAGGACTGGGAGGGTGCGGGGTTAGAGAGGGTTTGTGTGTGCTTTAAAGCGTTGCATTAAAATTTCAGATCACAGCACGCCACACAGTCAAGGACCCTGACTGCCTCAGGCGCATGAGCAAGTGAGCGAGTATATGAGGGTGTGCGTGTGTGTGTGTGTGTGTGTGTGGGTGTGTGCGCGCGCGCATGTGTAGATGTGGACGGGCATGTGTTTATTAGCTTCTGTAAGCAAATGGGGCCTACTATATGTGTCTTTTCAAAATGTGTTTTCTTCTAACATAAAAGGAAGAGACAAGGACAGAAAAGGGAAGAAGGAAGTGCAAAGAAATTAAAGTAGAGGAGTGGTGCAATATAATCACTGTGGGGGGAATGGGGGGGGGGGGGGGGGCGAAGGGCTGTGATAGACTGAAACCT
>JAUBNQ010000005.1:19286788-19299324 GCA_032353495.1 Ctenopoma kingsleyae | reverse complement strand
CTTAATTTTAGCAATAGAGAAATGAGTCTCCATCACTTCAAACTGCATGTGTAATTAAATTAATTTAATCAAAAATACATAATTATTTTTGCAGGGCTAACCAAGTAAAATTTAAAACGTTTAAAGACATTTTAATACCATATAATGCCTGTATCAAAATATTTAAGTATGACAGATAGCAATGAAAAGTGAAATGACCTAAAATTATTTAGCAGATGCATGAATTTATTGACTTATTTATTCCACCAACCTGGACCTGGATAAGCCACAGATGGACTAATGATGTAAGACTAATGTAAGGATTAACCAATTAAACAATAACTGATGTAAGGTCAACATGAGATGATCTGCAGGTCTGCAACGACAGAACTCCAGCCAGCTTAAGGTATAAAAATCACATTTAATATAACAAGTAACATGTTTTTGTCCAAAACACACTGAATTAATGCTTTTAAAAACTAAATGTTTGGTAAGGTTTCAAATCCATTAACTCCTGCTCACTCACAGCAAAAATATGCTATCCCTTTAAGGCCCGAGGCTGCAGCAGCTAATCATATGAGTTCTCATCATTCTCAACTCTGTTTATTTATCCCTTTAATTCAAAATAGAAGCACATAGTTATTCAAGATAATTACATTTGAGACTGACAGGTCAGCTCTCCACCTGCACTCAAAAAACTGAACTGAATGTGGCTTCCCATGATAATTTAAACTGGCCACCATCCTATTAGTCTGGATAAGCCGAGCAGTGTAGGAGTAAAGGCGCCAAAGTCTGTTGTAAAGTCAAACAACATAATAATTGCCCGCATCTTAGGCAATTAGTTTAATTGTCTTTATACTGAATGGGCTCCTTCCCAAGAAAGGGCAGTATCACTGTGACTCTTGGTGCATTATAGCCTTTGTGAGAGGTCATGTGAGTAGATATGATCTCTTACAAAGGCAAGTCGAGTAGAATTAGATTTTATGTACCTAAAATATCTGTCAGCAATTGTGAGATTATTTATTATTGCCACAGGCTTCCTATACATCTGACACTTCAAAATGCTTTGGAGACAGGTCTGAAAAGGAAGTAACCTATTAAATGAAATGAACTTCTTTGTATCAAAATAAAGACACCTACACTTAAATTTGACATTATGGTTGTCTGGTGGGTTTACTCAGTTACTCTGCACAAGAGGTAAAGACAGAGGTGTTGATTCCTATCAAGGCCAGAACGAGGGCGTTTTTTATAGGTTATTTTCTATTCCTGCATTCAACTAAAAAAGGGCTATGCTGGGGAAGAAATAAACATTTTGTTGATTAAACTGATAACTACAAGGAAAAGTCAAAACACTATTAGCAGAGAAGAAACCATTAAATTGTGAAAAGCGCTGCAAAATTAAGTCTGAAATCTTAAACCTATCAGTGAAAGATTAGATTCATAGCAGTTCTGCCAGCGAACACAACGACCCAAAAGTTTAAAATGCCCAAATAATGCTGAGGTTATTACCTGAAACACAGCTAAAATAGTGCACACACACACACACACACACAACGTGAAGGCATTTATACCTCTCCTTCTCTGCATAGTCGTTGTGTAGCTGGAGCTGCTTCTCTTGGGCCAAGTTCTCAGCTTGATTCTTCAGAGATTGCTCGTACTCACGGATTTTCTCCTTCAAGGCCTTAATGGTCACCTCTGAAAGGAGGTAAAAATCAAAGGAAGGAAGCATTCAAACACAGGCAACTTGTAAAATATACAGAGAACACACTACAGACGTGATAAATGGCAGTGATGACAATAATGTATTTGACGGGGGTGTTGACCTTCGTTTAAAAAAAACAGTGTTTCATATCATGCATTCTTCCTCTGTCAGCACAGACGAAGGCCTCGGCCCCTCTCCCTCTTGCCTAATCTTTACATCCATGACTGGTATAGAATATTCAACGTACACCAACGATAAATATGCTGTATTCATTAGGACTGCATTAGTCCTGAAACCCCATAACCTGCTGACGGCTGACCTCTGTATGGGTCGGCCTGAAATAAATCTAACACATAACTGGGGTATTAAATAGGCCTCTGTGTGTATGGGTGTGTGTTTCTCAAAGAAAGATATAAGTGAGGTAGACAATGATAAAGAGCATTGCTGCTTGCTGCCGTTGACTGAGGGCTCTTAGCACTTTGTGTGCGTGTGTGTGTGCATGTGATTTAAACTCCAGTCTCACTGCTCTGACACATAATCAATAGAGGAGAGTCCCCTCAGAGCCCTCTTACCCCTTAACTGCTTAACTGAACTTTAAACATTTAGGTTGTGGGGATCAATGGCCCCTGCACTCTTCGTGTGTGTGTGTGTGTGTGTGTGTGTGTGTGTGTGTGTGTGTGTGTGTGTGTGTGTGTGTGTGTGAGAGAAAGAGAGAGAGTGCATGTGCGGCCAGGTCCGTGTGTGTTTAACAGGAGTGGGAGTTCCACAGTGTGTTTTGGGGTTTAAATATCCCCCATCTATTGAGGCGAGAAGGAGGGATAAAGGATGAGGGAACAGGAAAATCAATGGCAGAATGGAACCCTGCCGCTATCGAGCTGTTCCAATTAACTCTCACTGAGAAAAAGGGGGATTCCAAAACATTCCCTGCTCACTCACTCACTCTTCCTTTTCGACTGAAATTACACCACTTTTATTACTGCTTCTCACTCATCTCCCTGCCTTTGTCAGTTTTTCCATCTTTCAATACCCTGAAGTAGCCTGTCATTTTTTATTCATGAAACTGTACCTCATGTTTTTTTCCCCTGAAAACCTATTTGAAAATGTAAAATCTTGTACATTTTTTGTGATTCTGAAAAATTTATAAGGCATTAAAATATCTTTAAATAAGGCTTCTTCCCTTGAAGAAGGAAGAAGCCTTATTTAAACATATCATAAATATGGCTTCTCCCTTTGAAGAAGACATTTTTCTTCCTTTATAAACCTGTTTTTTTTTTAACTTGTATTTGCAGTTACAAGTTGTCTATATATCACCAACATGCAGATATAAACATGGGATTGCACTAGAACAGCTGTAGAACTGCAGAAAAACCAATAAATCCCAAACCTTTGGTTAGATAATAATGCTCATTAGTTGTATTTTGACACATTTAAAGGATAGGTTCACATTTTCAAATGTCTACTGTGTATAAACAAGAGTCAGTTGTTCGCATTAACTGAAAGAAACTGGTTTTGCTTTGTGAAATTATTCCTTCTGTTCATGCACGTTAGCGCACTCTACCATGATTCCAACGTAAGTAATGGGGGACCAAATCCAGACCTTGCTTCCTGCCAGGGCATTTACCAGATAACAGACAGTTACCAACCACAGGTGCACTCTCAGCTTCACGCTTTGCTAAAACTGCACACATTCAACCTTTTCCTTTCATTTCAGGTCACTTTATCATAAATATTAGTTCTGTTTTGGTCACATGAGTGACCGTTATTTATGGTTGGAATGGAAAGAGAGATAACATATACAAGAGAACATAATATTAACACATAGAAAACCCTCACAAATACTAATCACAGATAATCCATGCTCCTCTCAAAGTCAGTAAACTCCCACAATGAATATGTACATCTGCATGTGTGTCTCTCTAACCTTGGTTCTTGACCTCAGCAAACTCTTTGTTGTAGTCCTCCAGTGTCTCTCGAAGTTTGGTGTTCTCTGTCTCAATGTCATGCATCCTCTGGAGCTTCAGCTGCAGCTGCTGAGCCAGCTCCAACACAGGTACAGGATCTGGCAGAAACAACACACACATACACACACATACCACATTAACACACTGTAAAGCAGATTACACAAACAAGAGCAGCAAGGTGGTGTTGTGAACTAGGAATAACTGCATCCAAGGCCCTGTGAGAGTGAACGTCTGCCCTGGTGAAGTGTCCTTGAACAAGGCAATGAATCTGTATCAGCTCCAGGAAAACTGTATCTGCATCTGACCCTGACCTTTGATCTCACTGTGGAAATGTTACTCCAAGGACCAAACAAAATCCCACAGTTCCTAGAATTATTATAAGGTGAGTTACATATACAGTCACTGACACATCACAGACCTAAAAGTCAGAGCTTGGATGTATTTGCAGAAATAACATTATCATCTGACACTGGATTATCACAGATTAACAAATGATCAAAGGGATCAGTGTGCATTTCAACTGATATGCTAAAAGAAGCTGCAGTGTGATGTACTTTCCTCCTAAATTCAAGTTCAGAGTATGTGAAGTTCATATTTTACAGTTATCTCTCATGGTATTGGATTATTTGTAATAATTTATTTACCAGTTAGGCATACTGTTCAGAAATTCCTATCATAAAATACTCTACCCTCACATGTTTTTATCACGTGCCAGATTTGATTACTGGCCCATATACTGTTTAAATTATTCACATATTTTGACATCAGTCATAAAATGGTAGCTCACTTCCATGATCAGACCAGAACAGAGATTTTGCTTTACACACGCACACACAGACCACTGAAAGGTCACGGTTAGTTTTCTCAACCCGTATCAACCAGGTTTTATCCATACAGCCTATTGAACGATACACTATCAGCCTTTTTATCAACAGAAACTACTGTTAGGCTTTAAGATAAACTTTGGTTTTGTATGGGGGGGGAAACTAATGTGTCAACCGCTGACACAGCAAGAGAAGTGACACTGGTAGAGACGCACAGACTGTAACATAGATGAGACACATTAACAGAGATTACTGAGCTATGATTAGTTCAAGTGTCTTCTGTGATTTGGCTTGAAAGCAAGAAGGAAAAAGGGAAACACGGCAGCAGTCAAATGGACAAAGTGGATCTGCAAAGCAGGCAACGCAAAAGGTAAATAAAAGATTAAAGAATGAAATGCAGATAAACAGAAAGTGGAAGAAAGTCAACTTTCTGGAGGCATTTTAGTAACATCTCTGAACACACAGCAGGGTTAACTGTCAGTGTGATGAAGAGAGCCCTGTCAGTCAGGCCAATCACATCTGATTGGTGCTCATGGGTGGCAGACTGGTGACAGGCAGCCAAGAGACGCAGGCGACGCTCATCAGCATGCCAGCTAAAAGAGCAGTTTGTGTGTGCGTGAGTGTTTATGTGTGTGTGTTGTACAGATAAGAGGAACTGACAGCTTACAGCTGGGGGTAAGGGCTGTGTGCGCATGTGTGCGTGTGTATGTGTGTGTCTCTCTCGTGTCTGACGCAGTTAGATATCTTAACTATGCTAATGAGAGATCAGCAGAGAACGATTGGGGAATTTCATGCTGATTTTGTGCTGTCAAGGTGACACACCATGCAGGGCTAAGCTCCAACACACACACACACACACACACCTACATGTGCACGCTTGCATAGTCTCATACAAATACACTTAAGTACAAACAAACACCAAGAAACAATAACTGTATGCCTTGAATTTGGACTCAATCTGCCTTGGCACCCTTGAAAATCAACTTTCTCTCCTTCTTATCAAACCTTTGTCCTTCACACAGGCCCTTCTCCAGATCAACTGTGCAGCCTGTTAAAAGCAGTTTGACTTGTGGGCCACTGGTGCTGGACGCTCTCGCCAGACACCTTTAATCTAAAGCAGAGCACACTGGGCTGACTATCCAGGCCTTCAGCTGATAGAAGACAGAACAAAACACACTGTTTCCTCTTTCAAGACTGCTACATTAGTCAGGCTGGTCTGTGTGCGTGTGTGCATCAGGCATTACATCATTGTCTCGCTGCAAGTTAAGAATAGCCCCGTCAGAGCTGGCGCTGACTTATTGGGAGCAGTACAATCCAAAGATATTACTGTAGGTCTATCCATGTGGGAATATGATGACCTCCTTACGCTATAGATGAACTCAACTCCTCTCTCACTCCTACATACACGGTCCCTCCAGGGCTCCCATACAGCTGAAAATCTTCAACCAGCAGCACTGTGGCTGCGTGTGTTCTGTAACACTCTGTGCTGTGTGTCCCTCCTCTGCCTCAGTGTGCTGAACGTGACTGCTCATGTGTGCGCTTCGCAGCAGCCAATCGTGGGCGCACTTGTCATCCATATCAGGATGCACCTTCTGTTAAGACCCTCTTAAGGCTACCCCAGTTGGGATGATACCTCATGGGGACATATTAAGGTGTCACACACGCATGGATGAACAGTGAAGGAGCACCAGAGGGACGGTGTCATGCTTTTTCCCCCCTCTTCCCCTGTTGGTCCTGTCTGCATGGATAAGGGTGTGTTCTAATCATGTCTTTTGACTCGGGAGGTGTCTAGACAAACACACTTACACGGGCATGCACACAGCGCACACATTAAACATAATCTTACCTGGAACATCAATTATTTTCTTGTACACGTTCAAGAAGGCGGCCTCTGCTTCTTTACTTCTCTTGCTCAATGCATCGATCTGTGAGGAGAAAAAAAAAATTTAATGATTATCAGTTTCACCACCTAAGAGTCTCACATCCACACACTCTAAAGGAAGGCGCATTAATTTCACAGTAAGAGTGGTCTACATATCTGTCTCTCCTCACTATGTGTTAGTATGTTGCATGCGAGCACTGTTGTCTTGACAGTGACTGCGTTGGTGTTTCCTTCCAGTGAAGTCAGTTCAGCTGTTCGGCCGCTGACGGATGCATTTCGTTTGGCGCGTGCCCGTGCGTGTCCGCGTCTGTCTGTCCTCGAGTGAGTGCGCCTCGGTCCATCAGTCGCTCACGGTGTGTGTGTGTGTGTGTGCGCCTGTGTGTGTTCGTTTCCCCTCCAGCACGCTGACATCATTAAACAGCTGGCTCAGTCTTTCCAGCCACAGCAGGGGCAGATTATTCAGTCAGCTCTAAGCAGCAATACAGTGTGGATCCATTACTGATGCAGCCATTAACACAAGAGGGCACGGCATGCATTCCATCACCGATATTATTGAAATGGACAGCATTAGAACGGATCCATAAGAGATTAATTCTCAAATCATACTGGAGGAACTTTTACACCGTTGTCGATGCTGAAACATGAGGCACTAAGCTCTACAGTAGTCTCTATGTCACACTTCAATATGAGAAGCAGACAGAGTAGGCGAAACGCATCTGAAATCAAGTCTAAATCAAGGGAAACAGATGCCAAATAAAGACATTCAGATGGTGCTACTGTACTGGGCAGAGATGCAGCTGACTACTCTGGCTCACGCACTCAGACTAAACAGCCTTGTGTTTCTCTTCCAACTCTTCCAGCACATTCACTGAGAGAAAAGGAATAAAGACAAAAGCCTATATAAGTCCAAATATAAAGTCTTCACATTCCCAGCCAAGTCAGTAGTGTAGTTGATGGGTGGTTTAGGGGTTCTTGCCACTGTAAACAGAGCAGGCTACATGTAATACTGCCTGGGCTCCTATGGGAACCTAATAAATCTCTTCACATGGCTTTGATTCATCTCTAGTTTTTTAGCCGCAAAACATCTGGCCCTGAGTAGGCTGGTGCCAGCACCCCTCCCCACCTCCCCCACCCCTTTTATTTCTCTGTCTTTTTCTCATTCCCTCTCTCAAAATTCTCCTTGTCACTTCCATGTTCTCTGACTGTATTTTTTTCGTTCCCTCAATCTTTTTCAGTGTCAGTCTTTTCTCACATTTCTCTGTCATACACTCCTGTCTTTTTGGCATGCAGAGGGCCCTCGACTTACTCTCTAACACACATACACGAGCTAACACTACTATATCTCATTCTCACATCATGTACTTTACCCTACTCATGTACTGTGTGACATTGAGATATCAGGATCCTCAAATTCAAGGCCACTAATGGGAGATTACTGATGCTGAGTACTAATACCTATCACACACAAACACCAAACCTGTTCATCAGAAACACACACACACACACACACGCTCGCAAACCAACTCAAAAAATTATCTGCCGATGGCAGTGAAAGGAGCCAGCTGCGTGACTGTACAATGACTGGGCCAAGGTCAGTGGTACAACAGCTTTATATAGCCCAACATGGGAGGCAGGAAATAGACATTTAATGTAGGACACACCCTACAGTTAGAGGCAGGTTAACTGCAGGACCAGAGCCATTAGAAGACCACCCAGGATTTGCAAATACAGCCCTGCTGTTTCAAACTGCAGCTTGTTCAACCAATCCCGATGACATCTGCTATTACATGCTCCCCTGCCCCCATCTCTCTCTCTCTCTCACACACACACACAGCTCAAGCAAAACAAATGAAGTGACACAAATGATACCTCACCAGTATCAGTAGGTTACCGATGAGAAGTGCTTGCAATTGCAAAAGGTATCCCTGACACATCCACACACACAAACACATACGTACGTACGTCAGCACCTTGTGCTACCATCACTCAGCACCGCACTGCTCCCCTCTCCCCTATCTAACCCATAGTGTGTGAAGGGCATCAGGCTGACCTGCATGTGTGCGTGCATGCACATGTGTGTGTGTGTGTGTGTGTGTGTATATGTGTGTGGCCCCAGTAGAGTCTGATAAGGAGAGGCTATGGGAAGCAGAGACTGAAGCCTTGGATAATGGAAAAGCTTATCTGATCGATGGACCAACAAGGAACACTGAGCATGCAACATACACACATACACACACACACACTTAACCTGTTTACCAAACTAAGGCCTTGTGGAAACAGTACTGTTATTGGTAATAATTATGACCAGAGGGCATCCACCTTTCAATGACAAAGATTAACCCAAGTATCAAGACCTCCAAGTTCCTGGGCTGAAACTTTTTATTGTCCTGTCTAGGTTCCACATCGACTTAGTAAAGATTCAAGCTGTTGGGCAAAATGCTTAAGGATGAGTTACTGTGAGACTTCAACAGGAAGACCCTTCTGGTTTCTGGTGCTGTCTTGATCAAAGCATCAAGGGGTAAGCAAACAAAGCCAGGCTAAAATTACACATTCTCAGAGCTACTCATGTTGTGGCATGCAAGCGCACAGAATAGTCGACTGATTGATGGGCTGCTCTAAGACTGGCGCGGGTGTACAGTATTATCTCAATAATCATAAGATAATGTCTTTCTCAGTTCCGCGACCACCCACTATGTGCCTCAGCGTGTTCTGGTGTGCACGCCGTCGAGGTGTGTCAACATGAGGATGGTGGAAACAGCTGACAAAGCCCCAATTATACTGCTGCCGTTTCTATTCTCTAAATAGACTGTGGATCATCAGCAGAACATAGTGGAACCACTATAAATTACAGAATTTTTACATAACCACTAGCTGTGGTTGCTGCTCTAACACAAGAATATGGAAACTAACCCTGTGTTAAACTGTAATATTCTATGGCCAGTAGCAAAGCCACCCTGTCACTATCTATTGGGATGATTTTCGTTTGTGCACGTGTGCGTTTTCATGTGTGTATGTGCTAGGGAAGACATTCGGCTGGGCTGAATGTCCACCCATTCCAACCCCAAATAACGCCCCAGTCTAAAGCAGCCGCTTCCACTCTTGCCCTCTGACTTTCACATATGGGAGTGAACTGGAAATACATGGCTGCCAGTAAGGAGGAGTCATGATGGAAATAGGCCAAAGTGATGGAGGAGGAGATACAGAGGAACTGTGGGAGTATGATATAGCATGCACACACACAAACAAACACACTCACAGACACCTCTTATAGGTCAAGGTACATAAACACTTAGGGTGCAGCATTAAAGTGAACATAAATAAAAACATTGAACACCAATGGCTCAGGATTCACAAGATCAACAAAAAACAACAAATAACCCCAACAAATCATGCAGACAAAGTCTGAGGAAATAGCATTTGGTGAGCTGTGACTGGCTAGAGCTGGGATTTGTGGTGCCTTTTTTTTGCAGGATGCAATTTAAACACACCCTCGAGCTACAGGACTTCATGAATAGGACAGAAAATCAAGAGCAGAGCCGAGTGAAGAAAAGAGGGAGAGGAAAGAGGGGAAATGAGATTGAGGCATGAGAAAGAACAGGAGATGGAGGAGAGAAGAGATGAGAGAGATGATGATTTAAGAGGAAAGAGGGAAGGGCACTGAGAGAGGGAGCAAGACCAGTCAACCAATGTCAAACAGGCTTTGCAAAATATATCGTATGAGTGCTCTTGAGAGTATGTGCATGTACGTATATCACTACAAAATTCTCGATAACACACTCACCTCTCCTTGGAAGCTCTTGAGCAAAGGGGCAACCTGTTTCCGTAAATCCTAAAAAATAAAGACACAAAGAGGTTAGTGAATGTCATAAATGATATAAAAAAACTGATCAATTTTTATCTTAAACACACAGGAGCCCATAGCACTGATGTTCGGAAGTAACATAACAAGTTTTATATTGACATAATGTGCTGTGATGAGATAAGTCCCTCACTGAAATTACGAAGTAGCAACCATTCTTGCCTTTGCCAACAATAAAGAGTGGTGCGTGAGTGAGTGATGAACATGAGAGTAGGGAGGAGGCCAGGTTTGTACCCTGAGGTGCTCTGGTGGACTGCATTTCTCATAAGAACAGGTGCAGCACCACCTGGGCCACCCAGAGGCACTGCTAGTGCGTGTGAGACGAAGAGTGAGTGAGCTAAATAGTAGGCCTACAGTTAATGCAAATTGTCTGTGCACCAGGTTTTTACTATAAAGCAAATGCTTTTCATCCTGCAAGTCCTATTGCATGACTTTCCAGTACGAGTCAGCGGTTTCAGATTAGATAGCCACTCAAATACGTATCAGGGGAACATGCAAATGACTGTGCTGTTAGCTGAGCCTACAACCTGACAAACTGAACTGGAGCATACGGTAAAAAGCACAGCAGAATAGGACATTTTGTACAGGAACATTTCATTTGCACAGTTTATGGACACACACATACTCTCAAAAACTGCCTAATGAAGATGTGAAACAGGGCAACGACAGATGTGTGCTCAAGAGACGCTGCGCTTTTTAGAAACCTCAGCCTAAAAGCCTAACCGATGCTGTAGGGAGAGTGCACATTCTAAACTGACCTGGGACCAGTGTCTGGGTTTGACCTAATCCCCCCCCAGTTGGTCCAGACAGGCCGCTTGTCTGGGGCCGAAGACAGGTCATGACCTTGGTGACCCTCCTCTATTGTTACCTCATCAAGGGTCGTTGTGGCTGTTTGTCTGGGCCAATTGAATATTCCCCTGCTGGGGATAATGACCACCTCACCGCCTCTGCACCCACCCCCTCTGCCTGCTCTGGCTCTCCCTTTCTCACACACAAAAACATCCGAGAAGTGTTATTTGCATTAGATTTAGATTATATTCAGATTTTCCATTTCAGAATTCAACTTCCTTTTTGTTAGTTTAAAGATGACCTGCACTATTGTCTAATCTTATTTCACTTAGGTACCGTTGTTTTGTCAGAGTAGACATCTGTCTGTATTAGTGTAAATTAGCATACGAGACCTTTTTCATTTGACTTTTTTTACATTTTGTCTGTTATTATCACTCTGGTTTTAAGTGTATGTAAATATTTGTGTATACACAGTGACCAAAAAAAGAAACCTCTGTATAATGTAATGCAGTCTAGTCGAGTAATTGCTACCTTTGTTCAAATGATAATGTTCAAATTTTGTTGAGACTGTCTGCATCTGGAGCCGACTCAACACTACCCTCACACTTCAAACAACACTTTAAAGTTGCTTTATTAATCTTATTGACTTTTTTTGGCATAAGTGATTAAGATCCTAATTTGAGTTTAGGTGTTGAAATAATTGTATTTTCTATAGTGCGAGCTTTGGGGCGTGACTTAATGCTGAAGCTACCTTGAATAGCCTACACAAACACACACATTTAAGAACACACAAAAACAAACATATTCAAATAACATGCAGAGGCAAGCTCCCTCTGCTGAAAACCTATGCACTGAACCCCTTTGGTCCACTCTACTGCTCCGCCCCCCTGCCCCCTCCACTTCCGAAGATTTATGACCATATAACATAACAATGCACACAGACACCATGGTCAGTCTTCGTTTGTGTGTGTGTGTGTAGTGAGGGGACTGAAGGGGGCCCGGCAGCAGGAGATGGATGGCTGGTGTGTGAGCTGCCGGCAGACAGCAGACAGGACAGCCTGAGGAATCCTCCAGGGAGTATGGAACTCCCATTCGGTGTCTGTCTGCCTTGCAGCTAAACACAAATGTGTGTGTGCGAGCATGCGTGCGTGCACGCACGCGCACACACACACACAAAGTGTGTGCATACACACACACAAAGTTGTTTTACTACCGCTGCCTCTGGCTAGCAATCTTTGGGACATTTTACAACCATTCCCACCCTTAGCTTTATAACAGTGTAGTAGAGAGAGGAGCCTTGACTAACTACAGGGAAATTAAGAAGTGGATGAATAATTGAGGCAACTTAGGAAGCACTGTGAGATGTACTCTCAAAAAAATTTCAACACTGTGTCAGTCCTAATGAATTATGAAAACTTTGTTTTCACGCTGCATTTCTTTGCACTACTTTCAAAATGCTACAAAAGCCTGTGTGTGTGTGTGTGTGTGTGTGTGTGTGTGTGTGTGTGTGTGTGTGTGTGTGTGTGTGTGTGTGTGTGTG
>JAUBNQ010000005.1:19262168-19284410 GCA_032353495.1 Ctenopoma kingsleyae | reverse complement strand
CTACTACTACTACTACTACTACTACATGTGCAGCTCACAACAATTATTGACTGTTTGCGCCAGACAACCCCTCCCCTCCCTACATAACAACGACAGCAGCACAATTATCAACAACAGCAGTGTTGTCAAGGCTGAGGCACAGCCCGCCTTTATCCACATTTATTTTGCATTGTTATTAATAGCTATTTATGGGACTAGTTCCAGATGATGGGCCAAGTGCTGACATTAACAAGACATTCAGGCCTTGTAAAGATTGTATCTCTCTCTGCTGAGTGTGTGAGCGTTACTGGATTATGTTTCTGCTGGATTCTTGCCCTCTATCATGCTCACTCCTTCCCCTCCCTCATTTTTTCGTACTCTCTACAGATCATCCACTCACTCACTCATTCAACCAGCAGTTCCTGCTCCTCCATTTAAATCTCTCTCTTCTCCCTTTACTCTGTCTTCCCCTTTTCTACTCCCCCACCTACCCACCCCTCCCATCCACCTCCTGTGAGGCCACCTACCCCTGAGAGTGATTAAACGCTGCTGAAGGGCCGTTATGCTAACTAACACACTAATCATTTAATACACACATTACCACAGGGGCCCTTGTGGCTCAGTCTGCTGACAAGGTCCCAAAACACACTCACGCACACATGCCCACCTCCCACCATCACCGCCCCGCACCCCCTCCCCAAACACACACAAGAAAATACAACCCTCTGAAGAAGCAGTGTGATCAAGTACTAATTAGGATATTTTCCCCCATCAGCATTAGATTTAATTCCCTGACCAGTCCTGATCTCATTTTATCCACAGTCATAAAAAAATATAACAAATGGAGTTGGTCAACTGTCCTCTGCAATGAATTTTACGCAGTAGCACAGGATGTTTGAGGGGGGAAAAAAACTGCTCACTTGCCTAAATGCCATCTTGCTCTCGCTGCCCATGGAGCAGTTGATGTAGCAGCCTGTCTGCCCATGGCCATGGAGCAGCTGCACTATCTGTTAGTGAATTCGAGCGTGCGTAGAAGCTTGTGCAACGCTTGATGAAAGGAGCAACCTAATAAATTTTAATCACGTTAAATTAATTGTCAGAAATGAATGCTCTACTTCACGAATAGAGGTGTAATTATTATATTGGTAAAGATTAGCTACAGGAACAAGAACACAGGACCCAGTTGGTTCAAGATATTAACATCAAACTGGCAGATATTAATCACAATATGATCCATTAGGCCTTCAGGCTCTGCTTTCATCTGTGGTGGGGGCATCACCAAAATCACTTAAAAATAGGAACTCAGCAGAATATCTTCAAATTAAAGCATGATCTTGGCTTAAGCAGCAACCAGGATATTTAAAGGTATAACCCAAATGCAAAGAGATAACGCCATTAATCATCCACGTTGTTACATTAAACACAACTGTTCTGAAAACACAGAAAGTCCCTCTGAGAGGACATGGCATGGATCACTACAAACATACAGCAAAATCATTCAACATCATCTCAGGAGACACGTATATGTTTAGAAACAGTTATATATTGAAATATACTGGTAGTTGGATTACAAAGTCTGCACTATCTAAAGTCACTATTGTCTCTAAAATACTGTTTAGCTCAACTAAGGGTATAAAACTAAGGACTTCACACTACGTGGCAGCATGGTTACATAAAAACACCACTGTTCATGTTCTACTCATTTTAATGACATGTACTGGGAGGAAAAAAAATTACCCTAATTAAATTTACCAGAATGATCTTTGATATGAAAAGGAGTCCACAAAAACCTCAGGTAAATTTATGTCCAAAAGTCAAAGGAATTCACCACAGTAGGCCTATTCACTCTGTTCATATAAATTTATCAATAAGCTGGTTTGAAGCAAAACCACAGTGCTCCACTAGAGCTCTGCTCTAGGAGGTCATGTGCCAATCCCTGACGCCCTTGATTCTGTCCAATCCCTTTCCAATACCCTGCACATATCCCAATGTGTTACCAAATCCCCATTCCAAAAACAAATTCTCACTGCTAAGCTAAATAAACACATCACACATGAAAGAGGATTGATTCAAGGCCACGTGGGCAAGTAATTATGGGCATGGCCTCAGTTATTAAAAAAATAATTTTAATTTTTTTTTTTTTTTTAAATACCCTCCAACACAGTCAGTTTTGACTATGCAGCAAACTCTCTGCCCACATCAGCAGACATGGGCAGACTTTACACTCATCTTGCTGATAGAGCGTAACATCCGAAAGTGCACAATCCCCGCTGCTTGGCCCCTGTTCACACACATCAAGTCTTACTGACCATTAGGAGGCCGATACTATTCTGATTTCAATACACATATTATTACACGTGACCCGGAGTGGAATACTGAATACTGAACTGAACAACTGAGTATTTTCTCTGCTGAAGGCTGTTTTTGTAAAATGTGGGTTCTTAGCAAAATAAAACTGGACTGAACAGGTTACAAAGGTGCAGACTCAAGCTAAAAACACAGAAGACGTCCTTTTTCTCCTTCCACATTTGTTCATTGTTTAGACAAACAATAAACCAAACTGGTGCGAAAAAGGTTTAGAGCCGGGTGTTTTACAATAAGGTTTTTTCAGTTCATAATAACAAAACTCCTAGACCAAACTCTGATGGTGTCAACCTGACTTTGTATGTTTCCCCCCGAAAATGGTTTCATAACATTTACCTAAGACCAAGACATTCAAGACAGTAACACATTCTCTTTTTCCCCTCATAAAGTCATAATCTGTTAATAAGTTAATAACACTGCACAAAAATACAACTGGATGTTAACATCAATTTCAAAATGCTGATAAGGATATTCATTCAAACTGTTTAAATTCTCTGCAGTGAGGACTGTCAGTGCCCAATCGGTCTGGATATCTGATCCTTGTGAGCACTCTGCACTGCAGTTTATGTTACTGCCGGGACTAAAGATAGCAGATAGAGAGATTAATAGATAGCTAAATAGAAAGTTGAAGACCTTTCAATTTTATAAAGACCAGAATGGTGACATATGTCACTATCCATCTGAAGTCATGACAGTGAATGCAAACATATACTGTGTCCAGACTGGGTAGCGGAAAGGATTGGGCAGATTCTTGGCACATTTCAGGTTGAACAAGGAAGTCAGCAGTGCAAACATAGCTTCAAAAAACTGGAAAACCTGTTCAGAAGAGGCATCAGGAATGCCCATCAACACATCTTCAAATATACAGGCAGGCTAGTTCCAGTTCTGCATATATTTAACTCATTTTACAACTAGGAGTCAGCTTATTTCTTTAAAAACAAAAATAAACCAGCAGGATTTCAGTTTTGATATTTAGTTAGAATTTATCAAGTGCCAAAGTTTTGGAAGGAAATACTGTTAATGTTAACAAGGCTGCTCCACAGGGGATCATGCCATCTGGCATACTACTGGGACTTACTTTCCATCATGTTTGACATAAGTGACTGACATTGTGGTAGTTTGATAAGCCTTACAAGTTAAAATGTTTGACAGGCAGCCAGAACACAAGTGAAGAAGCTAATTAAAAAATTCAAAAATGTGTAAAATGAAGGGAGTCTACATTTCATTCTACATGACTAATGTGATGACAAAAAATCTAATTAATTGCATTGTCAAAGCGCAAATATTGGCGTGTGTTAATGCTTCAATGTAACGCCTGCAGGGCACCACAGAGCACCACACTACATGCATGAAAAACTCCACTGCACCCACTGTATTTGGGCCTTCAGGCTCGACCTCTGAGGTCAACCCTCTCTGGCTCTCCTTGGCCTGACTTTGGAATCTTTTACTTTGCAAATCCGAGAACAGTTTCATTTGCTGGTGAATTAATTCATTAAACCTTTTACATTAGGTCCAGAACTATTTTTAAATCTAGCGATGGCTGGTTAGGACTGCACTGTCTAGTTTAGCAGAGGATGGAATATGGTGTGTGCACGGGAGCATTAAGTGGGTTGTAATGTCTGTGTGATTGCTGTAACAGCCCTGCTTGGCTTGGCTGGATTGGCCCACAGCAGCAGTCCCTGTCCTGGTTCATTTGGTCGTCTGGTCAGCTGTAAAGACGATTGGAACAGATTGCCAACACTCCCTAGAGAGACTTCAACACCGACTTGGCCAAGAAGCCTCCCGCACACTGCTCCACACGCGTGTGCTCTCACATGAATGCACTCACAGGCTGCTGCAGTAACTTGGGGAGCCCAGTCTTTCCACATTCTTTTGAACTCTGTTTCAAAAGAGGAAGTCTGCTAACATGTTCGCCAAGCAATTTTTGGCATGGTGAGCTGTGTTCACAGCTCGGAGGGGAGGTTGAGCTAAACGGAAATGAGTATCTCTCCATCCTACCACTGTGGTAATAATACTAATCACTGATAACAGTCACGGGTAAACAAATCCTATTACCACTGGCCATTAGGACCCAAGGTGTGTGTGTGTGTGTGTGTGTTCATCTCTCCTAATGAAATTCCTTCCACTCGTCTGCAGGCAGAGAGAGGCCTTCTATCTGACTAATTCTCTCTAATTACTCTAATAAGCCACAGGTGATGATACAGTGAGACTGATTAATTAAATGGGAGGCACCAATCAGCCATGTCTGATTGTGCCAATCATATCGACTACACACTAAATGAGATAACAGGAGACAGACGCACTTTAATTGAGGTATCAAAACTTCATGGAATTCCTTGTGCCCTCACGCTCCGCCGATGCCGAGACAGATAGGCGGGTGGAATGACAACAAAGTTATTGTTATGTACACAGTATGAAGTCAATCTGCAGCTGCTGTCTGTGCCGCCACGGTGACCGCAAGTGCATGTCGAGGAGAGAACACCACACAAGGATTTGCTTCAGATCTCATTCTGTGTAGCATAATTGGGACCATGACTGCTAGAAATACTTTATTTACACCTAGTCTGCAGTCGCACATGCCAAGTAGTCTGCCACTACTACTTTAGTCCAAACACAATGTAGGTTAACTACTCCACATTCAGCGCATGTTTTACACATTAATCTAATGGAGTACCACTTTTGAATTTAAGTCGGGAATAGAAAGACCCACACAAAAATAAAAATTTTTCTACGCTGTAACACTAGCACTAGGTTAGGCTAATATTTTAACTAAACCTTTACTGTGTTCATTACAAAGTGAGAAGCTTTTCACAGCCTATGTACTTGGCAACATGACACAGATGTTTAAGAGATGAAGATTTCTGTCCTGCCAGTGCAGTCACTAATCTTTCCTTTTATCTCTGACATGTCTGAGGCTGTTATGTGGTTATGATAGTAAACAGTAAAGGCGTCTGGAAGGATGTCTTATCTGAAATCTACGAGGCCTACCTTTCAAACTCCCCCTCCATCTCCCCTCACAGCGTTCCACCTCCTATGCGGCTGACTCTTCTGTATGCCAAACCTAACATGTGGGGGTGGAGTCGTGGGGTGGCGGCTCAGTCAGGAGCGACAGCCACGCTTGCTACGACATGGTACATGATCATAGATCACAGGCACGCCCCCTCAAAACACAGCACAACAGCAGCACAGATAAGACACTACAATCCTGGCAGCCTGTCTGCCTTCCTACCTTTGACATAGCAGGGTGCAAAACTTTAAATGTGCCAGCAGACGCCATTTTCACAAACCACACAGGGTTTGAAGACGCAAGTCATAACCTCCTGAATCTCCGTTTTTGCTTTTCCGCTCACCCACTGGAGTCAAAGCCACAAAGTTTTCTTTACCACAAGCCAACACAATACTTTCACTGTGACAACTGGGGTCTAAACACTGTTTTGTGTGCATTTGTGCAGCTGTTTGTGTGTATGAGCGCGTGTGTGTGTTTCTGTTTGTGTGCAGAGCAGTCGGGGGCGGGGGTCAACCTACCACTCTCCACAGTCTAACAAGACGCTTGTGGTCCCTGAGCGTTTTGCTCCTTTTTTTGAACACAGATCCATATCTACCAACAGCACAGGAGCTGTCAAGACTCACCTCACTGACGCTGACGCAAGCCTGGATCATAAACAGCCTTTTTACACAGCAGCCTCTTTCATATTGATCCATGTTTCTCTGCTGAGAGACTGGTTGTTGTTTTATCTCCCCAACATCCAAGACTTAACTCTCCTGAAGCTTGCTGAGAGACAGTCATTATTTTACCCGACCTATTGTCTGACAAGGGGTTTGCGAGCCCAGGCCCGAGCCTAAATACAAATATAATGAGACTAAGATGGTTTCTGGCATAGAGGAAGTGCAGCTCACTTGGTCTCATTTTGTAGAGTTCGAATTCAGCTGGAGGCCTGTGTCACAAAGGGTGAGTGGTGTGGAGTGTGCAATGGGAGGAGAGGGGTATGGCGATATGCTAGGGTGTAATGCATTGGTGAAAGGGCAAGATTTTTCATCCCTGCGTTTACAGGGTGGAACGGCTAGGATATTGAGATCTGAGATAGGATCAGAGGGTAGTGAGCTGTTGCAGCTACGATAAAGGCCACGCATTACAAACGGAGCACAGATAGAGAGACAGCGACGACCAGAGAGGCAGAGAGAGAGGGAGAGAGTATCACACCTCTCATCCCTGAATTAATGCCTCCATTCTGCCAGGAAGCCATTCTGTGCCAGCGAGAAGCACAGTGAGATATTGGGGAGAAGATGAGTGCACAGATACAGACTAAAAAATGGAAGTTACGATCATGGAGAGGGCCGATAGGGATTAATCACGTCTGGAAGAAAAGTAGGATTCTTAAGGCCCCGTAGCACATGTACATGCCTGTGGCTCACAGACTTCGGCAAAGAACGGACACTGCCACTATTAGTTCATATGACATCCAATGAACATGCAAGTAACCATCGGTGGATAAAGACAGGCTAGCAATGCCATAATATTGCACGCATCCACTCATCAGCCTACACTCATATGCAAACTTATCTTTGTGGCCTAGAAAGTCTATGACCCTTTGTCAATGGAGGAGTGCTGAAAAATTTGATCGGTTTTCCTATTTGATTTGTTGTAATTCACTCTGATTTCCATTTAAGGGCAGCGAGCAGCATGCTGTTGGCACAGTTACAAGACAGTGAAAAAGGTGTGCATCACTCTCATGTGCCTCTGGAACATTAAATCCCTGCTCCGCATGACGCCCTTTTTCCACATTTTAATTTAGCTTTGTCTATCAGTTGTATCCAGTAATTTTCTAGACGCCTGATGATGACACATCAGCATGAGTTGTGCCACAGTCTATTTAAGCAGCATGCTGACTTCCATGCATTAATTAAAAGCATATATCAAAAAGTCCCACTAGGTTAGATATAGCTAAACTCTTCAATTTGTCCAGCCCATGCTATCACTATTTTCTAGCACGTCCTAGCATCCTGACTGAGTTTGACACCCATGGTCTATACGATCAACATCAACAGAGCCTGTCCCGAGGCTGTGTCTTACTCAGCCTTTGTGAGTAAGAGTTTTTTGCTCTGCTAGCACAACTTTGAGAGAAAAAGGCAGAGAAACATAGTGAGAAAGAGAGAAAGAGCATGGCTAATCCTTACAGTAATGACAGAATAATTAGCTTGCGTTAGGCTAAGTAATGGGTTGTAATTATATCATTTATTCTGTGTTGAGAGAATGTGATATAAAGCCTGCACAATGAAGGAAGAGGAATTGAGCTCAGTGGGAAGTAGGATGGAGCATGTGTAAGAGCTCAGGCTCTTTCTATTGATTGATCCAAACATCAAACGAACCACTGGAGTAATGGGGGGAGTGAAGGACAGCTAAAAGCTATTTGGAGTCTTCACTGCATAAAAGACTTGACCTGTTCCACACAGCCTACATATCAAAACCATCAAACAGCAATCAATAGACCAAAGCGGTCAACTCAACAAACCGTCACCCTACTAAAACATCAAACCCCCGGTCCAAGCGTCAGATGATAGGCTACACTCAGCTTATCCATTACCATCAGATAAAGAGGAGATAAAACACAGAGCCTAATCCTTTCATGTGTCGTGACAGCCACAGCAGCCTCCAAGGCATTCCTTCAGTCTGGCTCTCAAATAGTTTTATGGCGGAAGGCAGCCATTCAGTCAGTCAGCCAGCCAGCCAGTCAGGGCTGTTCTGGTCTGTTTGTCTTATTTCACAGTTTACACGCTGTTTTATAGGTAGTTATTATGGTCACCATGGTGATGCCATACGTTTTTATGGTCTTTTGGTCTGAGGGCAGAGTGTAATAAATGAAAAAAAACACACACGCATGAAAACAAAGACTCACAAAACACACTCCTGCTGTGGAAAGGTCTCCTGTCCCTCCCTTCCTCCCTCCCTCACTCTTTATCAGTCTCGCCAAATGCCTATCTCTCTCCTTTCTGCTTCATGTGAAACATGGATAGGCTAACGAAGAATTGTCCTCACTCATTCCACATCTGGAGCTGATCAGAGGGCCTCCTGGAAGTTGAGGCCTCTGGGCCTATTAATAACCATACCGCTGAAGTCAGGGTCAGACAGCAGTCAGCGGATGAGCCTGTGTCTACTAAACACACAGTCTCTTCCCCCTTCCCCCTTCCCCAAGAGGACAACTCTCACTTTTAAAAAATGACATGGTAGGCTACAGAGCTTAGCAATGTGGATACTTATATATGGTTTAAATAGGGGCACACTGTGACTCCAGGCAGGAAGTCACAAATTATTCACAAATAAGTAAACAAAGACTTAAGTTTGAAACGTCTGCCTTCACATTTGGTTATCCTTTAAAAATAAAACAAATACATGTGTATATGAAAACAGCCTGAGCTAATTCTGAGACAATTTTCTCCCTTGAGTTGTTTTCTTCATCTTTCCATAACCAAACAAGTTCAAGTTCAAGGAGGCTAGACCTGGTAAAGGCAAGACAGATGGTGAAGTCATCATCTGTTAGCTCTAAAGGTTAGGCCAGTCAGACAGCCCAGGTCATTCTGAGGTTTGGGAGGTCAGGCCACCTCTGAACCCTGGCTCCAGTCTGACAGCTGCTTGGGTCCAAGGTCAGGATGAGGTTAAGATACAGTCTGAGGACGTTCAAATCAGTTTAACACATACAAGGTTGAATGATTTGTATAGTTTTGGTAGACAAGTATTTTAATTTTACATTAGCTCCGCTGCAATAATAAGAACAGGGTGCTGGTATTTCAAACTATTTACCACAATAATTTAAAACACTGGTTCACTAAACATATAGAGAAAATGATTATACCCTTAAAACCTCAAGAACATACACATCAACAGTTTCAAAGTTCCTCTGACTGAGCAAAGTCCCACCAACCTACGACTTAAAGCTTTATCAGAGAATAACAGAGCAAACACAGAGAATGATTTGTTAAGCATAACCCACCCCCATCCAACACACACCTGTGAATACAGGCTAGTTGAATCATCATAATCGGTGGTAGTTTTCTGCTGAGCCCAGCCAGCAGTCTGTGTTATTTTTAGAGGGCTGACACAGAAGCAGGCCGTCCATTTACTCAGTGAGCTGGCAGCAGGACCATCATAGCTCTGGCTGGTTTGAAACTACCAAAATGGGAATGAGCTCAACATAAACACTGCAAAGGTGTGGACACCTACCAAAAAAAATCTAATTAGTGCGGATTCAGAGGTGTTTCACATTAGGGTACTTTATAATGGTGGTGGATGGAAATGCCAAATCCACACAGAGTTACTGACTGCCCACTGAACAAAGGCCAGAAAATCAATAAGACACTTTACCTAATTTAACATCTATAAACTGGCATTAGCTTGTCATTACAGCATCCATCATTTCTTCCTCTCATAGGCGTAAGGATAAAAATTAAACAGGAGAAATAAAATCATTAATACTTAATACAATGAGTCAATAGGACAAATTCCCTGCAGTTTGAATTTTAAAAGATTTTAAACACACTGTTTACTGAGTAATAGTAGGATGACATGAAAGTTTGTTCTAGCCCTCATCACAAAGGCGAATGGAGGGATTTTCAAGGTAATGTAAACATATAAACAATAAACTGCTCACCCTTGCACTATTTGCATAAAACCCTTATTTTTATAATAATAGAAATGAATCCAGCAGCAAATCACAAACCGACAAAAGCAGATAAAAAGGCAGAGAGTCAAACAGAAACTGAGGCTAAAGGTTGAAGGCTGGTGTGACTGATGCGCCGAGCCTGAAGGCCAGCTATGGATCTAGCAACTGAAGCAGTGATTGACATTGAAAATTACACAGAGTGAACTATTAGCAGATAGCAAAGTCATATCATAATTCAATCCCTACACCATCAAAGTGCACCAATATCATAATTCAATACCAAGAACCATTAGCTTGCAGCACACCAATATCATAATTCAATCCTGAGGCCATCAGCCCCTGCCAATATCATAATTCAATACTTGGACCATTAGGACACACCAATAGGCCTATTAGAATTCAATACCTATGGTCAATGATCTAATAGGACACTGATACCGGAGTCATGGGTTGTCATGGGATAAGGCCTGTACATAAGGATGCTCTGGCCTTATTTAGCCCAGACTCCTGGATAACAGTGAAATAAACAACACTAAAATTAGGTAGGGCGGGGGGTTCACCAATAGCTTGACTACACCACATGCTGAAGGCCGCAGAGTAAGTGCTGAAACAAATTTCAACATGGCTTATGCAGAGCGACGCATTTGTGGAACAAAATGAAGCACCGCATTAGCGTCAAACTCAGCGGCGCTCTCAGCTAAACCTGTCAAAAACGGTTCGAACACTGGCCCCCAGTGTGTGACCATCTGCAGTTGGTCTAAATTATCACATCGTGGTACCTCGTGGAAGCGGGCCTCTGTTTCGTTTTCTGGTCCATTGCCCCTGTTTATATTTCCATGTTAACGTCTTGTTTAACTCTTCAAAATACTTCAAATCTCATCCAGGCTCAGCTTGCTGGGTCATCAGAAATCTGCACCTTAACAGCCAATGAAAGCTCAGATTTCCTCGGCTGCTTTAAGTGAGTTGTCATTATTCACAGTTATCCTCACCACACATTTCTTAAGTTTCCTCACTTAACTTTAATCGTGTAAAATGACTGTAGAATGGAAACACACTGAAGAATGATGAATTACTTAAAAATAAAATTTAATTACTTGAATGATAGACAATCAACAGCTATTTTCACAATTGATTAACCATTTAGGTATTTTTTTCTAGTAAAAGATGCCAGTGATTGATTCTACCTTCTCAATTAGGATGATTTTCTGCTTTTCAGCATTTTATCACATTGTAAACTGTTGTGACAAGTAAAGTTGAAAATGCCTAACAATCGATTAATTGAAAAATAATAGCCAGATTTATCGAAATAGAATCAACAGCTGCAGCCCTAAAGTGATTTTGTCTGAAAATGTGTGTATTTTTGGATCACACATGTCTTTGAGAAAACAGTGAGATGATCAATAACAGGCATATACAAATTAATAAAAAAGTTGGCATTGTAGCTGAAAATGTGGTGGACAAGTAAAAAGATAAGAACGACTCCTCACTGTGTATTCATTTAAATGGACATTATTTTCCCTTGGGAATGCAAGATTTCTGTTTACTGAAAACCTCAGGCTTTATATTACCAGATAAACAATAGCCTATACGAGATCACAACGGCCTTGGAGGCACAGTTTGAAAAGTACGCTTGATTTTCCACATAAAGTGGGCATCTTCCTAAAACGTACAAGTGGAAACATTCAGCCAGTATAATCCACAAAGTGAGCCTAAAGAGAAGAGCCCAGTCAGTGAAGCCTAAGCTCTCTCTACTGGAATACAGAGCAGTGCAATAATGGATGCTTCTGTCATGAGATACGCTGAAACTCTATGATGCTGTAGGTGAGAGAGTCTCCAAGTGGGTCTGTAAATAATGCCTGCCACTTGAAAATAGGTCTCTGGAAACTGCCCCCTCTGCTCCTGTTGCTGGTTGTGAAGAACTTTTGTCTGTGTACCAACATTAAAGTGATATGGTAAAATCTGGTGGGAGATGTGAAAGTAAGATAAAGTTTGAGTGAATATGAGCTACATAACATATAAATATATTTCACATTTTAATGCACTGTAAAGTTTATTCGAATATCATCACAAGAGCTACTTTGTGAGATTTCTGCAAGACTGGAGTTCGAGTTAGTGATTTTCTGCAGGTAAAAACTAAGGACACAGGACATGGTGCAGCTTGAACAGAGTTGTAAAGCATACTTGAGACAAATTAATACAATTTTATTTTAGGTATTGATCGAGTACACCAAGACCTAAAGTACTTGAAAAATACTGGCTATCTAGAACCACATCCTTAGGAGACATTATTTATTAGGATATTTTCTTTAAAGGTATAATCTTCTGTAGTCTGAATGACTCAATATTTGAGAAAAGCACACATTTTTGTGGGATCTGATGTTAACAGAAATAAATGTTTTAAAATCTGATATTTGGAGGAGAAATAATCAAGTACACTACCTTGTTTATAAAAGGGTATTACAAGTTAAATATCTCACACTTGTAAACTGAAACTATAAATCCTGAGGGGATTGTTTTTGAATGTAGCTCTACTTGTAGTCCTCTCTTACTTCATAAAATGTATGTTTTGTGAGCTTTAAATGTAGCTTTTAATACAGTAATAATAATGATACAACCATAACATACATCCTCTTTATGTCACATGTTTATAGAGCCTCATGCTTTCACAGAGTAACAGGTGTGTTACAAAGTAAAAACACAAAATTAGGTGACAGCAGCAACTTCATTTTAACAGAATCCAGATACAGAAATTTCACATCAGTCCTGGGGCCCCCTATTATACTGAGATGTCCTTAATCGGCCTGTGGATAAACTGTATCTTAGATTTTAACTCTTCGTCATAGTATGTCTGTTGTGAAACAAGTTGTGTTAATAATTTCACAGTGAGAGAGGTCATGAAAATCACTGCACTGTGGTTGTTGTAACTTGACTGTGCTGTTTTTTTCCCCAGATATCTCTCGGTAAATAATTGTCTCACATAGTGTAACAACATATTTTTAAAAAATGTTTTCTTAGAATAAAAGATTTTGCCTTATAGCAATCCAATTACACTGAATTATTATCAAACTCTTATTGTGCACAGAAAATAAAAATGATTTTATTATAAATATTCTAATATTAAATGGTTATATCTGGAGCACCATGGTAACTGCAGGGTAACAGCTCAGGCCCATTGCCCACAACATCCACTTTTCAATTCAGGCCAGGCAGAATTGTTGTATGTCAAAACCACCTGTCTCCACATGTTTCCTGTCTGCCTCTTCATTGTCAACTATGAAATAAAGGCAAACAAGACAAAAAAATCTATATCTATATATTTACATATTATACTAACTACACTGGTTACTACTATACTATTCTGGTATCGTTCTATTGAAATGCGATACCTATTCTATAATTACAAACTGTAAAAACAAAAAAATAATATCATGAGCATAGACTTCCACACCTACAAATGTTATTAAGGCAAAAATGTCTGTTTGTCACACATTTTTGCCTAAAGCCTGCATTGAGAGCTGCTGACTCCATCTGTTTGGGTACCCCTATTTTTAGACTTCTGTTAAGTGCTTTTTATCTTTTTTTTAAATATCAGATGACATTGTTCAAATTTTTTGTGACACCAACACGAAAATTTTCATTTAGATTAGGGCTCTCAGAGAATATGCTTAATTTTTGTATTAAATCAGATAAACTGAGTGTGGTGTAGCCACTCCTCAAAGTAGAGGGAGGGTGAAGAAACTGAGCCAGAGTCTGACGTACACTAAATCGCTGAGGAGTTGGGAAGTATGGGCCTCTGCTGAGAATTACCCACTGATAAGGTATATGAAGTTTTTTTTCAGCTTTCTAAGAGCTGCACGTTTCTCTCAGTCGCGCAGAGTGTATCCCTCACAGGGACACGCTATAACCTCTTAGAAAGTAGGAGGACAGAGGCCCAACCAAAGTAGAACGAGGGCAGACCAAAGACCTGACATGCACTCATCCCTCTCTCTGACTCATGCTTAGTCGCTCACCACCCACCAACACACAGTGAAACCTCAGTCCCAATGCCAGGTTTTGTCACTGGGCAGAGAACCGGTTGGCTACAGTAAAAGCATGACGTGATGCCCCTTCCTCTATGCTCCCCCAGCCTGTGCAGCAACAGAGGGGTAAAAATATCCCACCAGTGAGTTCAGACAACCAGCTCATAAATTAACACTAAAACTCCTGCAGACAACAGCGGGCCAGTCGCTGAGAGATTTAAACCACTCAGGTTGCCACTGACCACAGCCCTTGGATCAGCTTACAAAACCCTTTTCCTAAATTTACCCATTAGGAGGTGGCGAATAAGAACAACCTCTATATCAGTTTTCATCTAAGTCACTATTTAGCTGTCCGCTAACATAGTGAACTATTTTTCAAAATGGCTCTAGGAGGTTTTGTTCCAGGAAATGTTATGAGATGAGATGCAGACTTAATAGACCTATAGTTGGAATTGTGTATAACAAAAAAGGTCTGTTCTTAATTTTCTAATTTTACAGCAAAAATTATACCAAAAAGTATAGGTTTAGACCCAGCTATTCACTCATATGTTTTTAGATGTTGCCTGTAATGAAGCGCAATCTCTCTTCGGTCTCAAGTAGAAACACAATGTTCCAGCAAACTGCTTGACTGGGTTAAAAAAAAGGAAAAAAGAAAAAACAACAGAGAGAAGAGTGATGATCCCCTCTAAAGAAACTCAACTCTGTAATGGACGGACAGGGATTACAGACGTTAAAACCTCCTCCATCTGTAATTCACTGTCACCCTGCCATCATCTCTGAATCACTGATCCATTTTGCAAGTGTGCGAGACCTTGCTAAAAGCATCACTGTTGCACCCATTTGTGTTTGTAGTGGTGGGGGGAAAAAAAGGGAGGAAAAAAATAAGCACGCAGAGAAGACAAGTTAACAGCTTGCTGTGCTGTTTCAAAGCACTCTCTGTCCTGTAACAACCACCTAGCTAGTTTCTCACACTGAGAATAGGACACACTGATCAAATAGGATTTTAATGAACATCAGCAGTTGGAGCCTGAGGAATAGACGCTATGATGGCTTAAAGCTACTGACATCTAGGTTGGGTTGGATTTTCATCATCAAAAGCAACAAAAAAAAACATCCTTTTGCTGGAGCCTCACTCACAGACAAAACAGACTGTGATTGCAAGAGTACAGTGCATACTGTCCGTTCGATCAGAGGGATGAAGCAAATGAGAAAGCAATTGGCTGACAAGGCCGTGTGTAGACCATGATCATATCATGGTAACCCCACATTATCCTCATAAAACAGATAAGAAAAAAATGGTTCTTCTCTGAAGGCTTTCCTCTAGGAGCATCTCAGTGGGAGGGAGAGTAAATAAGATGTCATCAATAATAGACAGTGAATGTTCTGAGCAGTTCTGAGCGCACACACACACTCACACACACACCAGCACCAAGTGATTCCTATCCTGCAGACAGGCCTGCCAACCGCCAGCCTTTTCGCACACGCTCAGATTCACTGTCCTGACTAATCGCTTGTGATAGGGGCCTTTGCCATAATTACCCAGGGCCTTATCACAAACTTATGCGATGCATTTTTCATGTCCTGGCTGCTGGCAGTGCCTTCACTGTCTGTGCTGGCAGTCAATCTACGAAAAAGACTGATCTCAGACAAACTCACACACACACACACACACACACACACACACACACACACCAGTTCAAACAGGGCGAACTGGGTGAAAGCTGGGTGAACGGCCAGAGAAGAGAGGGAAAAAAATTAAAAGAAGGGGAGGGGGAGGTGAGAGAGAGAGAGAGAGAGACCGAGAGAGAGAGAACGATTGTTGGGGGGGGAGGCAGGAAGGGGGTGGGAGATAGATAGTGCAGGAAAAAAAAAAAGAGAAAGCAGCCTCACATTTTTTTACATAATGCATGAACAAGAGGGCACGAGTAGGAGGCCCAAACCAGATCAAATAAATAGGAGAAGTGAAGCCTTGATGATGTGGCATTAAGTGCAACACAAAGCCCGCTGGGAAGACTTGTTCACTGTCCTTTTGTCTATCCAGTCATTGGGGCATCATGACCTAAATAAAAGTTTAAATCCGAGCCTGTGAGATTTACAAAATAATGTATGAACAATTGGGTTAGCCTACATAATGCAATCTTATGTTAATGATGACGGCAACCGGGCTACTAATATTCATAAATTGTGATTTGAAATTCAGCACTGCACGTTAAATGCCACGAGAAAACACAACAGTGCCATTGTCTCCACGTCTTGTGATAGTTCAAACACGCTCTAATATACACAGGCTATATTCATACTGTGAACAGGCCCAATATCCCCCCCCCACCATATCCTTTACGGTGCCATAGATCTCCGTGCACGCCGAGATTAGCGGCGTGCGTGAGGCTGGGACGTTTCTGGAGTTCATCATAATCAACAAGGTCATGATCGTCCGTGTTTGTACTACCACCGCGTCAACAAACCCTGTCCCGTCCCGTCCACTTTCACAGACGTGGCAATGTCTATAAAAACCTCACTGTGTATAATTGCCCGTCAGGAGGGGGGGGGACTAAAAAAAAAAAACGACCGAGTTAATCAACCATAATCAGCGAGACGACTTCAACCTAAACTGTTTCTAAACCGTTAGCCGATAACGTCGCTAATGTTTCATTCTCCTTCAACTCAACTTATCAATTCCACAGTTTCACAAAAAAAAGCAGGAAAAACACACACAAGCGAAGCGCTGTTGTCTGTCTGAGCTGCCCGTCTCAACGGTTGGTGTCACCACAGCGCCACCGTATAATGAGTCGCACTTATTTTTTCCCCAAATTATCCAACCTTACAGCGGCTAAAGCGTCGGGCTAACTACGGCTACTCGCTCCGCTAAAAGTTGAAGAACACGCAATAAAGATATGCTGCCCGAAAGCTTTCCGCCAAAGCCCCGCCGTTTTGTTTTTATTTCGGCGCATCCCCGCGGCGTCGCCCCGGCTTGCCCAGTTGCAGTGTCCGATCGATGTTGAATTGAACAAAGAGGATCAATTTCTGATCAGCGAGAGAGCCACTTTCATCAATGTGAGGAAGAGGTCTTGAATTCTCTTCCGAAACACCTACGAGACGGCCGCCGAAAAAAAACACAAAACACGGCCGCAGAAAAGAGACGAGGCGGCCGAAGCGAAGAGAAGGGAGACGATTTAAAGAGAGGCTGAACTGACCTGTAGTTGTTGTAAGTCAAAGCGCTTCCAATATTGAAACATCGATCCTGCATTGGCCGCCATCTTGAGACATATTGAGACAGGAATGAGATGCTGATAGAGAGCGCGGGGGTTGGAGTTCAGTGGAGAGGACCGGGCGGCGGGAACACCCGGAGCGGACTCACTCCGCCGCTCTGCCCGGCCACAGCTGGAGTACGGAACGGAGTCTGCTCACGGGAGTGTTGCCTTAATAACGCCATTATAATTGTTTAAATAGCATTTTATCAACATTCAGATATTACAGGTAAATAACAGAACTGGCACTAAATGACTCTTCTTTTTTTTTTTTTTAATTACTCGTTGAAGTAAAATGAAGAGTGAGCGCCAGACGAGTCCATGTTTGGTGTTGTCGTTTGTTTGATCATCATGTATTATGAAGAGCAAAGATCATACAAAAATAATGCCAGGAGGCTACTTAGAAGTCATAGCCTATGTAAAAGGGCCAGTGTTTGCTCTGAGAGACTGTACAAGAATTTTAGTATTTAACATCTAATGATTTATTACATGATCCGCTCTCTCTCTTGTAGCTAAATTAAGCACGACTGATTTAGAAATATAAAAAAAGTCAGTTAATAAATAGTAGGCTAATTTTATTCCACGCAAACATGTTAAAAATGTTCGTAGGCTCAAATTAAGGATCCTTTCTGAAACAGCTCATTTACACCAGTCACTGTTCTGTTACAACTGTATAAATGTAATAAGGAAAATAAAAAAATCTTAAATATTTGAACAGCCTAATCAGTTTAGTTTTATTTAGTTTAGTTTATTGTCTGTTTTTGTTAGTTTGTTTTGTTTTTATAATTGATTCCAGGGAAAGATTTTTGTTTTGTTTAATTCTGTACATGTGATAACTTTAATGATATAAACACCATTTTTATAAAATTGAATTTGCCAGGTTCAGCTGAAAATTCAGTCCCATCTTAAAGTCTCTGTCCAAATTGTTAAAACAAAACATTCAACTCTCATTAGGTAAAAAAAAAAAAACGCAGTCATTTCATTGCCATGGTACATAGGCTATATTTTATTTTATTCTAATTATATGGGTGGGTCTATAGAATCAAAGCAGCCTTGGAGAGGACCTGCTGAAACTGGCCACTTAAAGAATTGGTAAAAGCTGACATGGACTTACACCTGGCATAAGATATTTTCAAGTTCATGTATTTCTCACTTTACAATTACTGTTTCATGTTAATCAGATATTGTCATCAAAGCGTTCCCTTGCTACACCGAGATTAATCAGATTATTTAATCAAAGAAGATTGTTGAGTTGTTAATCCAGTCAAGTCTCTGCTGCAGCAGGGCAGCCCAGTGGTTAGAGTGTCAGTGTGCATATATATGTTTTGCTGAAGTGACCTTGAGCAACACACTGAACCCTGGCTCTTCCTGAGGCGTCAGTCCCACTGACCATGTCCTCTGACCCCCTCAGTGTCTGGATGTGACTCAGAGGGATATGCAAAGAATGTCTAATTACACTCCGTGTGTGTAGTGCCCTGAATTCCTGTGTCATCCTGTACCACTTTGTGCACCTTAAAATGCGTCACACCTCAGCCTCAGCCTCCAACTGCGCGGCACACCGAAGCAGAGCAGAGTTGCTCTGTTTTATCAGGGTAGCACATCTGTTGTACACATAGTTTTCATTTTTAGCACTTTGCGGCTTCCCAAATTTGACTTGCCGAGCGTTTTGTGAGGCCTGCCTGTGTGGAAAATCCACGCCTGCATTCACACTTCTGAGAGATTTTTTTTCCTCTTGAAGGCTCAGAGCCTACAGGCTTTATCTGCTCAGCCTTTAACACAAATATTTCATAGTCGTATATTTTGTCTGTAATCATTTTCATTTCTTTACAGTCATTGCACTTTAATTGCATTCACTAAAAATAATACAATAATTTGCCATAGATAATGACGCCTCGTTCACTGTGTTTGTGTGGATACAACTGGTGGGCATTTTTGTGCTGCGAATTAGCTCAACTTTCAGGCCATTACCTGATTTGATTTGAGGCTGTTTGTGTCTCCCTTCTTTTACAGTATGAATAGTTCTCAATGCTCCACTGATAGCCTAAATAGCATCGCCTTATTTTATAGTTCATTTATAGATATAACACAGTGAAATAATGGCTGGTTTTAGTTTGCTCTTCACACCCCTTCACATGTTTTAAATGAGGTGTACTGAATTACACTTAACATTCAATTACATAGTAAATAATAAAGGATCATTAGAATAGCTGCATGATTAACCTTTGTGTCAATTGTTACCATAGAATGGTTGTCTTTTAAAAGACTTTGTGACATTGATCTGCACGAACGTACAAAACAAATACTCTGCTGAAAAGATGTGTTTACTTTTAAAACACAATACTGCATATGAACCGATGAATCCTGTGTTTAATCCTCTCATTTCTTCCCCTTTCCGCCATGTTAATCAGCATTTCCTTGGCTTGGCCTGCATGACTTGTGATGCTACCTATAATTAAGCCAAACCAGAAATACAGGTCTGAGATAATCCGCACAGGCTCAGTAGCTTTGCAGTGAGTCCATTATGCTGTGTTTATATAGTTATCTCTCACCATCACACAAATGAAACACATAAAGGATGCATTATGTATGCCACTGATATTAAATTGACAAATAAAACTGAAAGACAAAATACTTTATCAATCAGCAATATGAAAGTAAACATGAAAGTGACTCCAAAATATAGTATTTGGTTTTTAGACATTTGCTAAGATTGCTTTGTAGAATATTGTTCACTTCAAATAGCCTGAAATAAGCTGATTAGTTTTTTGGAATGGATTACAATCAGTAAAAAAAAAAAATTTGCTAGAAATATCTTAATGCAAACTTTGTTGTTAACATTACAAAGCAGTCGAGTTTGTACTGTCAAGCGTTCTTCTCAGACTCTCTGGATTTCTACACACAGCGTTGAAGGATCTGAAGCTTCACTGGAAGCTGGGTTACTTTGAAGCAGTAGGGGGTACATGGCGTTGTAAGTCAGAACAAGTCTTAGTCGAGTTATCAATCTACCTACAAATTATAATGTTGTTGCTACAGAGGTTCGTGCATGTCTGGCATGGGTGACTTGAGAGGTTTTTTTTTCCTAGCTTGTCTTTTTATTTGAATGCACTGCAGTGGTAAAATTAGAGAGGAGAAAAACAAGCGTAAATTGTTCATGACAAGGACAGCCAAAAAGAACACATTTAGGTCCACACATTTAACCTCTAAAAGCGTAATCAGTTCATGTACATGTGGTTAAAGTTTAAAAATAAAAAAATAAACACACATTCTTTGTGTCAGTGCCATTATACAAGTAGATGTTATCTCCTCCATAGAGCTATGGGGTATAAAATAAAACAGCCTTTCTGTCCTCTAGCTTTCCCACTTTTCTCTGTTTGTGTCCCTTTTCCTCCTGCTCATTGACTCTGCCTGTAAGGTGCTTTTAGTGGGCCTCGTGTGGCCGGGTTAGAGATGGATGTGTGGCCCTTGGGAGCCGCAGGCATAGAGCAACACTGATCATGTCAGACAGGCTGGGGAGGCTGCATAAGATCATCATCACACAACAGTGGAGTGAATCGCTGCAGTGGCACTTTCACACAACCTCTGACCTCTGGGGTAACCTTTAAGGTCATGATCAAGGTCAGGGGTCAGCAAGGGCCTCTGTGACCAAGGAGCCCCTCCTTCCTATTCCTCCTCTTTTTTCTCTACGTTGTCTCCCTTCATTTTTCTCCCTGTACTGTCTTTTCTCATTCCCCTCATCTTCTATCTGTTTCTCTATCGCTCACACTCTCCTTCACTGGCCGGGACCAATTGAGACATTCTGTCCCCTGGGAGTGCAAAAAGGAAAGCAAGAGAAAATCAATAGGGAAGATGAGTGAAAACCTGGGGGTCCTATCAAAAACTGAACTCTTATCCCTGTGCTGCTATGATTCACACTCACTCAGAAACACATAAAGATACACAGTGGTATTAGTTTTGAGAAACAGGAAGGTTGCAGCAAACACGAGCCTGGAAAAAAGTACAAAACTGCAGAAAAAAGATACACACGTCTGCAAAATATGCAGTGTTACAAGCAAAGGTGACTTCCAAGGACAACATTAAAATGACCTCAAAAGCCCTTTTGTCTGTTTCTTGTCCTGTCCTTGTTGCATACATGTACACTTGTGTCCAGGAGCTGCCGTGACGGTTGGACAGAGAAAGATGCCATATCGATCCCCCCAACGGAGATTCAAGGTCTGCAACAGTAAATGAAAGTGCTTGATAAAGAATTTCTTACAAGAGTGAAGAGGAGAGATGAAAGCAAACATAAATGCCAAGCTCTGCGCACCCTATCAGCCTGTGTGTAATATGAGCTGAACAAAATGTCACCACATCACCAATCAGTTCAACTTTAATTATAGCACATTTCCAGCAACATTTGCATGCTTTTGTGCAGCATAACAAAGGGATTAACTGAACTGAAAGAAGACCAAACAAACTCATTCCTATGTGTTATTTCCCGACATCAGCCACCCCTGCTATTTCTGAGGAAGGACACAGGCCTACATGTGTTTACAATGCTGAGCCTCATCATGATTCCATAACCTGTGAGCTGCTGCATTACTTCCCAACGCAAGATAACCCCGGGCAGGACAGTAAATGATCAGCTGAAAATAGAACTGTTCAGATGAAAGAGAGGATAAATAATGTAGAAAGAATACAAAACCTCTTAGGGGAATAACTAGTCACACACACACACACACACACGCAAGCACACAAACAGATTCTTTTTTTTTGGCAACACAGTGAAGAAAAGTGAATGGATGTAACAGGAAGGAGGAGGGCCCAGTGGAGACACACATGCTTCTTGCTTCATCTCCTCCCATTCCTCCTTGTCTGCCATTTTTTTCTGCTCACATTCAGACTTCATGACATACTCTGTGTCTGTTGGGAGGAATAATGTTGTCCCAGTCACGGCGTGTTTTCCCGGCCCACCAGAGCTCAAATGCAACACACAGTGCA
>JAUBNQ010000005.1:19242559-19252715 GCA_032353495.1 Ctenopoma kingsleyae | reverse complement strand
CAGACAAGCTGTCCCGTTTCCCTTAATCCAGGCTAAAGTAAGCTAACCTGCAGCTTTATAATAAACAGATTTGAAACTGGTATAAATCTTCTCATCTAGCAGATTTCTCATTCTTCAGTATCAAAGAATGTTTTTGCCCTTACCGTGAATGCCAATCATGTGTTCCAGGATCAGGACCCTCTCAGCCAGGATCTTCAGGGCTTCCCTGAGCTGCTGCACAGCCTCACCCTGGGCAACACCAACATGTTTATTTTTTAAATAATTTTTCAAATGAGCTCAGGAGGTAAAGACATTAATGTCTCTTACCTCATTCAAGCCTTCTCCTGGCTCTCCCTTGGGGCCTGGTGCTCCCTGTAAAAACAGGATAAAATAATCTTGTTAGTGTGTGTGTGTGTGTGTGTGTGTGTGTGTGTGTGTGTGTGTGTGTGTGTGTACAATAATCTTAAACTCACAGGTAAGCCCTGCTCGCCTGTGGCACCTGGAGTCCCCTAGTGGAGGAAAAACAGTAAAAATTATAATCACAAACATTTCACCAGCTCGGATTCTTCATCTCCTGTACTAATCTGCCTCTTCACCAGATCCCCAATCTTAAATCATGCTGGTCGAGGAAGGGGATCAGGTTTAAAGACTGAGGCCCACTAGAGAACGGACTACAGAAGGGACTTGACATGGCTGCTCTGATTAGTGAAGCCTGGTCTTGGATGGAAGAGAGAGAGCAGGATTAGTCAAGGCTCCGAGCGAGTCTTTGAAGAAAGGCTCATTCACCTTTAATGTGTTCAAGATTGCATGACAGCAAGGGCCACTTACAAAACTTAGAACAAAAAGCATTTTGATACTTCATCACAGTCAGATATGTTCAGCCAGCCTGCTAATCCAGTAATGAGGACGATTTTTAAAGAGGCCTCACCCTTTCTCCTGGATCTCCTTTAGGCCCAGGATCCCCAGTCTTGCCTCGGAGGCCTTCCTTGCCCTTATCTCAGATAAACAGAAGGACAAGTATTAATGATGCCGGTCGTACTTTCACATTTATGTTAATCAACTCATCAGCCCTCAGTGACAGATACTCACGTCTTGTCCCGGCAGGCCTGGTATCCCCGCAGGACCCCTCGGTCCTGCAGGTCCTTTAGTGTCATTCACACAGTGAGAAGGACAATTGCTAAGTTAGCCTGTGACTATTGTGCAGTGTTAAAGTTCAATAAAAACAAAAAAAAACTGTATATTTAAATTCAGGAATTTTACTGTCTGAGATTTACTAAATAAAAAGACAATTCATAAATAAACCCTCTTGAATCCAGTACTTACAGTATATTGTGCAACGTGCATTGGCAAAGACTGACTTGCCAAACAAGAGTGAAAGGTTTCATAAACTGTGCTGGTTGTATTGTGTCTTTTTCCAACATGTGGATTCATACCTGAAGGCCCGGCAGGACCTGTTGGACCAGAAGGGCCGACTATAACCCGAGGTGAAGGGTGCACTGTACGGATGGGGCTGTCATCTGATAAAAACACAAGTTTGACGAGAAAGTTTGGCTTAAGCTTTGCAAAAAATATAATGGAGTTTTCAGATTAGTAAAATGAACCATTAATTCCTGACTCAAGGTCATTAACCATCCAACCAGTAATGGCTGGAATCCCAGCTTATTAATTATATCATGTTTTAATGTCATAAATCATCTGCTAATTTGCAGTTGCCCAAAATTTTTACTTCCAGCAATGTGACAATTTTTATGATGTTCTATAACTTCTTTAATTTCTTCAGAAACCAACAGAATCAAAAAGGTGTCAAATTAGAATCTATTTCCAATTCTGATCCCCCAGAGCAGAGGAGAAGCGCTGAGAAAAGTCGCTGGGACGAGCCATCCGTGATGATCACGGACCAGAATGGGACATGGCTGAAGGAACACAGTCCATATTGGTCTCCATCGCCTCCAGCAAACTCAAGTGACCTGGACAACCTCAGACTGATCTGCCTGATTTCACCTTTCAGTTCAGAGCTGTTATTTCTCATGATCTCACACACTTTGTTATCTGCTGTATCTCACCTCCCTAATTGTATATTGTTATTATTACTATTACACTGTTGAAGTATTCTGTATTTCTGTACTATATTTTAGATTAATTCCAGATTAGTTCTGTTATTTTTAACATTTGATTTCAGTTTTAGTTTTTAGCTGCTGTGCAAATTTCCCTTTCGTGGGATCGATAAAGTCTTATCTCATCTTATCTTACGAAGCTCCTGACGTTACTCATAGGCTTGCGACACATCAACCTGTCAATTACAAAATCTGGTTGCCAAAGCTCTAACACAGAGTATTTGTTCTGAAAAGACAGAAATTATGACAATATTGGCATGAAGTAGGTTAAACTGAGTCCTACAAGTTCTTTACAATCTAACCATCTTTTTAAAAAATTCTTTTAGTTTGACACATCAACACACACAAAGGTGCAACAAAATTCACCCCTGGAGACATCAGTATCGTCTCCTCTGCTCACTGCAAGACTATGTGAAAGCTGTAAGCTCCAATTTGGGTTGAATGGTTTTGTTCACTCTCAGCACAGAAATGAATAATGGGTGATCTGATAGCAAATAAAACATACATCGCGTAAGAACATATGTGATTGCTCATGGAAGGAAATAAGGACCCACTGGGACCTATACAGTGTGTGGGGTGGTGGAAGAAGTATTCCGAACATCTAACAAGTCACAGCACACAAAGCGTAACTCCCAAACACAGCAGAATAGATACTTTCATTTTGCGATTTGACTTGTCATCACCACAGTGAGACGCCAGACAACTCAAACATGCATTTTCAATACAACGATCAAAGTCAAACTAGAAGAGAAGAAAATCTGATCACACATGGCGGTCACTCATGATGCATTTCAGATGCTAAATGTGAACTGTAATCTATCTCAACCAGATTTAGACCATCTGGTTAAATGACTCAAATTCCAAGCACAATCAAAAGACTGGATGCCTCCAGTTGGCCTGAAGTTACAGACTTTGTTTGCTACGTTGCTGAGGACTCAAAAACATCCAAACTCAGGACATAAGGTCTGAACAGTTAAGACATCACAGATCACCAGTCAGTGCTACAGAGTTTCACCAGCCGTCAACAGTGGGATTAAATCTTGTGTGACAGTGATCGACAGGAACAGCTGGCTGAGCTAAAAGAGGTCCTATTTAATGGAGCCTGGAGTAAATGCCTGGACATGAAATATCTTAATGCCTCACTCACAGCCTGTAGGGTATTTTAAAGTATGCTTGTAAGTATAAATTTTGGTTGAAACCACGCCACACTTGCACTTCCTCTCTACTTTAACATATGGTCAGAGTCAGTCTTCCCCTGTGTGGAGACAGCACTGTTACGTTGTGGCTACAATCCATAGAAAGCCTCTAGAAGGAACAGATTTCCCTCTGGAACTAATTTTCTAATGTTACAGTCTCCTTGAGCCTGGCTGCCCCCCCAAGAAACTGCACATGAGTGGCAGACTATCTCCTCCCTTGTTCTAGCCAGCCCAGCTCTTGGCTCGGAGCCACGGCCTGTTACCCAAAAACCAGACTGTTGTGCTGACAGCTAACAAATTAGGCCTGATTTACAGCCAGTTGGCCCTCCCTCAGCTTACATGGTCCCACAGACCCAAATCTACATAGTTCCAGACCCGCAGACACAGTCTTGGGCTCAGAAAGGCAGATGCAGCCAAAAACCTAACTGGAGCCAGCAGACCTCATGAGGTAGTGATTATAGTGTGGACTTATACTGCCTCCCTGTGGTGAAAGCTCAGCATTAAGCGTGAGAGATGGAACTTTAATACACAGGTTTGTGCTTGTATCTAACTATGTTTCAAATTAAGAAGATTTAAACGTCACAAACAATGACACATCAAAGATGTTTATGTTGATATTCACTACACATGTTTCTCCTCATGCAGGGGTAGACAACAAAGTGGTCTGTGTTAAATTGGACAAGATTAGTGAAAAATGCCTCAGTTTGTATTTCTAATCAGTTCAGCCCTTGAGCTAATCATGATGATTTATACACCGATATTTTGGCTCCATTGTTGGTGGTAGTGTTAAGTGAGGTTGCAGTAAACAGTGGCTCAGCAGCAGTAAAACACACGGAAACAATTAGAGTAAATCTAAACCAGCCCTTCTCAGAGACAATCATGTTGCTGTAACAAATTTAAGTTCTGTATTAAAAGCTAAAGAGACATATATTGCTCACTTGGTAACAGCTACAGTGCACTCTGGTTTTCTTTGCTCCTTTTAAACCATTTAGGAACCTGTTTCTGACGAAATGATTCCAACAAAGAGCGTGAGATAAGCAAATGTTTCGAACTGTTGAAGTGGACCTGAGTTGTGGTGTTGGTTTTAAAGTTGGTTTTAAAGTTGTTCTTGGGTGAGAATTCAACCATGTGTGTGAGATCTCCATCTGTCGTGCTCTTGTTTGGTCCAAATTGGTCCAGATTTAAAAGACTGAAGGTGGAATAATCTGCTCACCTTGATTTTCTACTTGAAAAACATCACCCCTCGCTTGGACTGGGAAAGAAGTAAACCCTGGAGGACCTGGTGGACCAGGAGGGCCAGGTAGACCTATTTCTCCTGGTAAACCTCTGTCCCCCTTTGGTCCTGAGCACCAAGGAAAAACATAAAATACAATGAAGCAATCATTTATTCAGTTTAATCAAGCATTTGGCAACTGTGGGAGTTTCTTTTTCTCAAAGGTCAAGAGTTACTATCATTAAATAAGCAAAGGAGATTTGATGATGTTTTACCAACGGGTCCAGGAAAGCCTGCTCTTCCTGGAGGTCCACCAGGACCGGCTGGACCGGCAGGACCAGGAAGCCCTGGAGGTCCAATTGGTCCTGAAGGCCCTCTGCTTCCTGGTAACCCAAACAAAAAGAGAAAGTCAGAATCAAATGTACAGGTGTAGAAATCGCTCACTCCAACATTATTTAAAGGAGCAGTCCACTAAAAGTTACTAAAGTTATTTCAGCTTTAATCATAAAAAGGTAGGAGCTAGCTGTTTTGGAGCCTGACTCATAGTAGATGTAGATATATACAACATAAACACAGGAACATCTGTTGCTTTTTTAAATTCACCAAGCTTTATAGAAGTCCAATACGAAGGTTCTGCAGTACACATTTAGCCTTCTTGTTGAATCACAAGTTCTCATGAAAATAATGAAGCAGAAAAATAGGGCTTCTCAACATCTGCTCTGCATATTTCAGAAGGCATGTGATGTGTTGACACCTGGTGGCAGGTACAGCGGTGGTCCGATAGGAGTGGGTCGGGGTGTGTCCACTTCATTGTGTGTCGAGCCCTCTGGTAAACTATGGGCTGGCGTCAGTGAGGAGCGTCCCTCTTCTAACAGTTTGATCTGGAACAAGAGCAGCAAATCTGAGACACATCTGTAGCCTGTTAAACAAAATAATGTTTACATCTGATTTCCAACTGTAATTCTTTAAGTTATTAATGGAATAAATGTTTGTACATATTGACCACAGTGCGCAGATGGATCTACTTTACCTTTGATTCAATGACATTTATTCTGCTGTACATGTCAGTGAAACTGGTGCAGTTCATACACTCTGTAAGAAAGAAAGACAAACAAAGATGAGCTCAGTTTCCACATACATGTTACTGCTGCTGCTTCTCCATCTGTATTTTCCTTTTCCTATGTCTCGTCTCTTTCATTTTATGTTTGTCTTCTTGTCCTGACACCATCAGAAGCATCTCTCTGTCTCACACTGAGCAGGTCGAGCCAAGACACACAAGAATGATGCCCACCGCACCAGACCCAAGAATTTATTAGGAATTCTTCCTTAAATCATGTCACTTGCAAACAGAATAAATATTATTAAACCTCTAGTCTCTCTCTCTCTCTCACACACACACTACACACACACACACACACACACAAGCCCAGCGCGCACCTGCTTGTCTCCTGACTCGACATGTTTTCTGTCTGTCTGCCCATTTGCAGTGACAGAACACCCACAGCCCCATACACATACCTTCACTGACATTTCCATAAATGTCCACAAGATGTAAAGAACAGCAAATGTATTTTGTATAAATTTAGTACTTGACAAATGATGCACCTGGTTGTTATCACAGCACTAAAACATCATTTTAAAGCTGATGGTGTTTATTCTATATTTTCTTATCCCATATAAAGCTAACCAAACCCTAAGTGGAACTCACAACTGATCCTGTGAGTATTGTCTGTGTATCCAAAGGTGGATGTATGTCTGCATTCTGTCTGCCACAGACATTGTTGAACATTGTTAAAATACATCAACCCTCTGCCATTTTGTGTTGCTGTGAATACTCACTAGTGAACCAAATCTTTTATACATCAATTACACCAAATGTGGATTAATCCACAGCTGAAATGGTCCCAAAACACATAATTTATTCCTTTTTGAGACATGAAACCAAAACAGTGAGGTAAAAGAGGCTGAAAAGCTAGAAAGCAAAAAAGGGAGTTTGATTATGTTTTCAGATTTGATTAGATTTTCTTTCTTGTTTTGACTGTCAGCACTAGGAAAATGTATTTGCATGTGTATCAGTGACATGTTTGCTTTAAGACTGTTTTGACTAATTTCATTATCTCTCACACCAATTATACCATTGTAGCTACCACTAAACCACTACATTCCTCACAGTGAAGCAGTCTAGTTTAGTTTTAACAATGTATTTGTTCTAAATCTGAGTCTTCTTCTCATCTTTGGCCCATAAGAAGTTTGGAATGTCAGCTGTCAGTCCCACAGATGGGACCCACCCACACTGTGGTCACTGCAGGGATACAACAACTGGTGTTCATAAATAACTAACTCGATAACAAAAATGACCCAAACAGCTCTGGTCTGCCTAAACCATCATCTCCAGCCATTACGCACAGGCTACTAAGAGCAGCTGCTGAGGTTTCTACGTGACTGAAATAGTACAGGGTGAATGTCTGTGCAATGTCTGTGTCTACACTCATGTGCATCTAATCCAGTGGTGCAGCAGATTGTGTGGGTGTGGTTTCTCAATGCCTCGTTTCAACATCTCGAATCTCGCACTGGAGCGCAGCCACAGACGGAAACAACAGTCAACAACTCAATCCAAAACACATTCCTGAGGATTCGTCAACCCAAATACCCCTGAGGCCAAAATGACCCCACTTGAGCTGCTCGTTGTGACCGACTGCGCTGAGGTTTCTTAAGTGGACATCAAGGCTGCACACAGCACAATAGCAAGACTGTGGGTAATCACAGGCTCCACACTGTGAGAGGGCTGATGAGCTGATATGCCTTCATCTCCACCACAATTATTCCTCATCAGTCTGAGGAAGTCTCCACCCTCTGACACGCTTTCTCTGTTGCATACAGTACATTGATCTTTGATGCTTTTCAGGATGATGTGTTTAGTTTTAGTAATGCAATGACCTGTCTAGCTTGTCGGCCAAGCCAACATTTTGACTGAAATGTCTCAGTAACTGCTGGGTGGCCTGTCTAAAATATTTGGTATAGATAATTATCTGCTGTGTCTCCTTTCGAGAGTACAGTAGATATTACAATTCAACTACTGGATCAGTTCTGTATAGAAATATCCATCTCTACCTTGTCCATGTTGGATATCTGCTCCCCAGGCCTAAAAAAAGAGGCTTCTATGCTGCTAATGAGCTACATAGTTTGTCCAGTCTTTATCTCTTGCCCAATAAAAGCCAGATATAAACTAACCATATCTTAATCTCACACACCACAGGAAAACACCAGAACTAAAAGTGAACCAGAGCACAACAAGTGGCAAGGTGGCTAGTTGGATTTTCCTTTACTGAAGTTGGAATTTAATTATGTTGGGTTAGAAAACCAAACTTCCGCTGTGCTCGAGCTGATGTTTAGAAAGGGACCGCAGCTATAGAGTCTGTTTGGATCCATAATTACACCATGGCAACATAAGACTGGGTTATTTTTCTTGGACTGCACCCAGCTCATGGGAAAGATTCGAAATCATGTTGTTTTTAGTGGGAAGCAAAATAAACAGCAAGAATAGGGAGATTTACTGCTCCAATGAAAAGGAAGGAGTTGTGTGTTTGAGTAGACGTTTCAAAAATTCAGACACTACGAATTTCTGATCTTCATGACGAGTTGCTAAAAAATGTGCAACATTAGTGTTTCATGCTACAGCTGATTGTTTTTTCATTTAAAAAAGAGACAAGACAGGCGAAAGAAAACGTAGCTGATTCAAAATGACCACAGACACAGAATACTATAATCACATAAAATACAATTAAAAAAATTATGTGATTGCTGGGTAATGCACCATGTAAATGGATTACATGTCCATTACAGAAGCAACGCTGATGTTAGTCGTATGTGATAAGCTCAACTGTTAAGTCTGGCGATGAAAATTGAGAGATGAGAGAAGACTGGCTCCTTGGAACAAACTCCCTCCAGGCAAAACACAGAGTGTAAATACGATTAGAAACTCTTGGATGATAAATCTTCATTAAAACATCAGAAGAACCAAAACAAAGAGCATATTTCATCTTAGCAAGCTACAAATCACAGGCCTGTTTAAAGAGTTATCACTGCTATCGCTGTGTGATCTATGGTACAAGACAGCACAGGATATTTTGGCAAGAGTGTACGTCAGACTGCAGGCATAGTCTGTTGAGACATTTCCTACATTAGACCTGGATACAGATCAAAGAAATCATTCAGTTTCTTGCAGTTTTTTGCACACATCAACCCGCACGCTAAACCACAGAACAGACCATGACGCACACAGCTGGGGACAGTCTTTTTCAGTGCCACTAACTACTTGCTCTGTCTGTGTGAGTGAAACATGATGTATTAAAACATCTTCTTGGACCATCTTACGCGTCCCTGTCACGTCCCCAAGATACACAGATACAAGTGTGTGACCTCTGTGTGTGTGTGTGTGCATGTGTGTAGATCACAGAAAGCCTCAGAAGGTTGGCAGCATCCCAGGGATCTGTTGTGTGTCGGCCGCAGCCAGCAAGTGGTCAGTTATTGCTGGCATGAAGAACAGCTGGCACAGAACATACACCCACTCACAGACACGCACGCACACACACACACACACACACACACTTGTGCTGTCACAAACTCTCTCGCTCAGTAAATCACACACCCACTTTGAGGTGCAGTGGTTGTTGGAGAATAACAAACAAAGCTTTTTTTCTAGACAACCAAGATTTATAGAAAATAAACACTTTGCAGGTGACAAATATTTGGCAATTAATATATTACGTCATTAATTTGATACACAGAGCCACTATTTCATGCACAACACAAAATGCTGCTAGACAACAGGTATAGGTAATGAAACACTAACAAACAGAATCTCTTCCAGTCTTAGAATAAACCTAATTTTGCTGCCAGAATGCATTCACTCATCTCATCACATCTTTCAGCCAGTACTCCTCTGGTGCTGAAATGTTAGCAACGCATCAGTCACAGTCAGACACGGATGGCAGTCATCACCGTGCTATGAAATGATGTTGTATAAATCAGGTGAGCAGAGACGGTTGTAGAGTGATCGGCTTAAAAAGGGCAACAACAAGGTTGAAGTCTGTCTACTGTGCAAAAACAGAGACTACAGATGTTATTAAGACAACTGATAACAGCAAGATTCACTTGTAGCTATTTATAATGTTTTGATGTTAGTTAGTGTGTAAATGGGATGGAGATGCTATTCAGTCTGTTGGTTGATCTGGTGAGAGATATATATTTTAGTTTGTTATTTTCATGGTCCCCAAGTGTTGTATTCTAATGGCATTGGTCCCCTCCCCCCTCCCCCAGTACATAATGAAACTTTAGCTCACACAGAGCTGTATGGCTGTAAGCTCTTGAGCATTTGGTGTGCTTTTTCAGAAGTGCTTGTGAGATGGTCAAATAGCTTCGGAAACCGCTGCTTCCTTTCCTGTAACTACCTGAAACCCTGTAACTGCTCAGCTGTGCGCAGGTGAGACGAGAGCCACGATTTGAACCTCTATCTAGTTCTTACTTCTCATGTGAACAGCAGAGTGCAGCATCATGAAATCCTTCCACAAGAAACTGTCTCAACATGTGCGTTTTTATCCCTTTATTTAAACAATGTCACACACACACACACACACACACACACACACACACAC
>JAUBNQ010000005.1:19226735-19242459 GCA_032353495.1 Ctenopoma kingsleyae | reverse complement strand
CACACACACACACACACACACACACACACACACACACCACAATATGGCAGTCTGCTTTTCATTCTGCTTTCCTGTGTAACCATTAGTAACGGCTATAAACACTTTTGATTTCCAATGTGATGGGCAGCACGCTTTCAAATAATCTCTGATCACATATACCCGGGCCTCTTGTCTTTATGTACATTGTGCACAAGTCTGGACTAGTGTGAAAGCGTAAACTTAAAGAACAGTTTGTTTCTAGCAGAAAATAGCCACAATACTTTACACACTATGCAATAGTTGTACTCATTTTTAAGTAGGAATGTTCCAGTGTAATACAGATGATATAAATCTGCAGATTAAACCAGCAGTTATGGAAATATATCACTAAAGCTCAGAGACCTTCTCTGGAGCTTTTTTTTTGGGAACTTCACCTGCTTGACTCTGCATAAACAGATGTGTGGAGATGGAGACAGAAAGAAAAAGGGACAAATGGAAAGATGTCACTGAGAGGCAGGAAGGTCCAGTGATAAAGTGATGAAATAAAGGAGCAACCACAGAAGAAGCATGAACAGACCATCATCCATCAGGCAGATCAGACCACCACCAGCAACAGCCAAGCTATCCCATTGCTCCCAGCAGGTCAAAGGCCACTTTCTGACCTATATTTGAGTACAACCAGGGATGTAACAGAGACATCAGTCATATCGTCATGCTGGGTTGCAGTTTAAAGGAGCACATGCGGGATATGGTTCTGCTTTATCACTTTACTCCAAGGAGAGGGGAGCAGGAGGTAGAAGGCAGCAAGGAATATAGAAGATAAAGAGGTCAGGGCAAAAAAACCCAAAACAAAACAAAGGCCTTCATGGTGATGGAAGTGGATCATACATTGAAAAAGGCTGAAGGAAAATGTATTTCTGAATAATGTATAATATATTTGGTATTGTTAGAGATAATCCCTCCAGCAATGGGGTTTTATCACACTTTCCTCACTTCTTCTTCCTTTTCATCCAGCAATGGGGTTTGTCTCTGTTACATCCCTGGTTGTACTCAAATATAGGTCAGCTTAAAGAGAAAAAAACTGGTGCAATCCTAAAGCTTTGTAGCAAATTAACAAATTAATACAACTGACACCTTAAGCTTTCAGCCACCTTTTCACATCTTTAGTGAAATTCACCATTAACTTCATTTTAAAAAACAACATCCTGTGCTAACACACCAAGCATTAAACTTAGTTAAACTTATTTCCTGAGCTTCTGCATTAGATCAAGGTTTACTGCTCTCATAAGGGTGGTCCTGGAACTAATTCTTTTAAAATTAAGCTCTCTCATACACAGGCATTACCCACAGTCTCTCCTGTTGTGTTCCTGTGTGCAGATAGACATTGGGGGGCTGCTGTGACGAAGCAGGAGAAGGGGGCAGGGGCCAAAGGCAGGGAAATTACAAACACATTTCTCCCAAATGTGTTCCATGCCGTCATTCAGCTCTGCTGAAAGCAAATTGTAAATCTTGAAATCCACTGTACACAGCCAGTACAAACCAGACTGTCAAGAATATCGACGGGTCAGGGTGTCAACGAAATGAATTCAGAAAACACCCACTTTCCATTAGTAAACACAGAAAAATTCAGACTTTGCAACCAGCTTGGCCTTGGAGTTTGGCCACAAGCTTTTGGAGTGTTATAAGGTTATAAAGACAAGACACAAAGCTAATGCTGAGTGTGTAAAGAGAATCACACACAAACAAAGGGAATACACAGGAGGACCAGTAAACTCTGAAAATCTGGCCAGTGTAGATTTAATGACTGATTCATTAACCATCTCAAACTGTAGTAACACATTTTTCAAACTTGTGCAGATTCAAGTGCTAAATGCCAAACATTTTTAAGGCTGCATTTAATGATTATTATCACTGTGCTGATTATTTAAACCCCAAGGCAGTTCATTCAAATTGCTGGGTTTGTCTGCCCAACAGTTTAAAATGCAAAAATATTCAGTTTAGAATCATGTAAGACAAAGAAAAGCAGCAATTGTAAGTCTGATTTCTAACAATCAACGAATCAACTTTCAGCTCTAAACATTTTGATAGAACTATGAAGCATCTGTTTGGCCTGATTTTCGGGGAAAGGGGAAATAAACTTGCATCCTTAAACTTTCATATTAGAAAATAATGTTTGCACTGATGCAGATGATTTGAGATCCTAATCGTAATCTATCTGTCTGCAGCCCTTGACACTGTAAATCACCAGATCCCCCTGTTTGCATTTTCTGAATTAGGCATGTCTGCTACAGCACTTGGCTGGCTAAGATCCTACCTTGGCAAACCTTCAAGGTTTCTATGCAAGTATTAAGCTCTCATTACCTCTTCACAGGTGTGCCACAGGGCTCTGTTTTCAGCCCTCTTCTCTTCTCCATCGCTCATTTCTATACCTATCATTGCTATGCCAATAACACACAGCATCTGAATGAATAAAGTTTATGTGGAATGTGTCAGGTGTGAGTGTGTACATGTATGCAAACAGAGGTGTGTACTTATGTGCACGTAATTGGCTAGGCAGTTTCCACACCCACAGTAATGGGGTAAGTAATTGACTAGTAATTGACTCCTCCTGATATGGCAGGACTGAATATAGACAGTGAAGATGGTAGTGTGCAGCAGCAGGAGCCATGGCTCTGTTGAGCTTATAGTCTAGTGTTGCTGTGCTGATGGAATTATATGAAATCTTTAAACAAATCCTCCTCTTACATATCATAAAACTGAAACATCCTTCTCATTGCATCCTGCTTTGAATGTTCTCCCTGAGTTACTGTAGCTTTTATGCTTGCTCACTTGTAAGTCACTTGTAAGTTGGATACACAGATGAAAAAGTAAGCTGCCAAGTGACCAAATGTAGGAATAAGACATTAGTCTCATGCAAAAAATGATTCAGAGTTTAGAAGATGAAAATAACAATAGTGTACACAGGGGTGAAAGGAAAAAGCACCTCCTCAGCTTAACTCAAGCCTTCTCTATGCATCCTGTTTCTACATCTCTGAGGGCCCCTGGGGCTTCTGAAGCTGAGCCAGAACGCTATCAAACTAAAACCAGAGATGATGTCATCTTTATTTGTTAAGGCTGTCCTCTCTTGCTCTGATAAAACAGCTGGCCCAAAGCCCCATTGCAGCAGTTTTCTGTTACACAGAGTTGCATGCACAATGTTGGCAGAGTGACATGACGACACAAAGTTTGTGTTAAGACACACTAGATTAGAAGATTGGTACCACTTAATGAACTATAATGAAGATGCAGTTAACAGCCAATTAGACAATTTTGTGTTTGTGTTCTTATGTGCTGGGTTATTTCTTCACTTTGAGCAGTGTCTTCTGTGAGTACTCTATTTTAAGCTCAGAAATTATTAAATATAATTCATTACATATTTTCACAGCCACAAATCAAAGCGATGAAGGCAAAATCCGTTGAAAATGACACCTATGAGTTTTTTCAAGCACTTAAAGCAACATTTTAACAAACAGATTAAAAAGTTTGCGTTATACAGCAACAGTAGATCCTGTGGTATTATTATGAAGAACAACCATTGTTTCCAATGTATTCTTGCTATGCATCCATGTGTGTTGTATATGTATATGTTTGTTGTACAGAAGTTCCAGTCTTTCTTAGTTGTGCTCTAAGCTTAGCACAGTCACGTATGTTACAAAGACCTGGTGGTGAGGTGTCATGCTCATTAATCTCTGTGGGGCCACTTTCCCACTGAACCGCTCTCTGCTTCACTGCCGTCTGGGCAGCTTGTAGCAGCTGGAGCCCTGTGAGTCAAAAACAACCTCATACACTCATTCACTTTTTTCTTTCTCCTTAAATATTGTTTCACAGCTGTCTCTGCATCTGCCAGTTCTAACACCTGGTTGTTTTATGTGCACTAGTCCTAACTTCTTGTCCTCACCATCTCTTTCTGTAACTCTGACACACTGACCCTCCTGCCAGCTCCTTCTCCTCTTCAGTGTAAAGCCTTTGTCTTTAAGGTCTCCTCAGTGAGTCAAACCTGGCCTTCTGTCTCTCCATATGGAGGTGATTTTCCCCCTGCTCTATAGCCATTTGAATGTGCAAATACGTTTCAGTAAATGTTAAATAAACAGGCAGATTACTTCTTCACACTCCTGTAACCACTTTGGTCTCAAGTGAACCATAATCTCTGGCATTACTCTGCACATATAGCAATATGTTAATCTTTGTGAGGAATAATATCCACCGTCAGACAAATAATGGTTTCCAAAAGCCCTGTAACAATGTCTGTGTTTATTCCTTTAGTATTAATGTATGTTTTCCTAACTTGTGGGAAATATTGCCCATCCAAGTGCAACAATGAATACTTTTGCAAAATGGAACAAGGTGCAGTAATTATAACATATTTGCTCATTGAGGTAAGTTCTTGGACAAATGTGGACAGACTATGACTACAATTACCTAGTTGCTGGGTCTACTAAATAATTGTGTTAGAAAATAGTAAAAAATAACTGCGTTTTATTTTTTTATTTCAAGTAATGTGCACTTTATATTAGTTTTTCTCAGCCAGTGCAGTCTCAGACATCCATCTGAAGGCCTTCACACAATATATGCTGTGCTGTGGACGCATACAAACAGGTATGTCCATAAATAATGGAATGATTACAGTTTTTTGTCCTCTGTAGACCACTACGCTGAATTTGAAATGAAACATTTAAGATATGAGTGAAGTCAAGACTTTCAGCTTTAATTCCAGGGGTTTGACAAAAGTGTGGCAATAACCAGTCAGGAATTAGAGCCATTTTTATACACATGCCTCCATTCTTTGGTGGCTCATACACAATGGAACAAACTAACATAATTGCAAACATAAGATTTGCCTTTGATACTTTGCAAAAATCCTTTGCTGTAATTGATTGCTTGAAGTCTAGAATCCATGGATACTTTGCCAGACCTTTACTGCAGCTGCCTTCAGCTGCTGCTTGTTTGTGATTCTTTCTGCCTTCAGCCTTGTCTGGACAGTGAAGAATATCCCATTTCTTTGCCTTGAGAAATATTGGACTAGCTTTTGCTGTATGTTTTGGGTCATTATCCATCTGCAATATTAAGCATTTGCAGCATTTGGCATCAGTAAACACCAGTGACACATGTATGGCAGATGATGTTGTATGTTTACTTTCTTTCTCCATGCTTTTTTCCTCAAATCAATCTGATACACGTTAATCTTGGTTTCATCAGTCCAAACTGATCAGGCTCTTTTAGGTGTCTTCTGGCAAAGTCTAATCTGGTCGTTTTGTTCTTGATCGTTACCAGTGTTTGTACCTTGTTGTGAAGTTTCTGTATTTACATTCATAAAACGAACTACCTTCACTTGATGTTGTGAAATAGTTCTTCACCATGGACAAAATTCTGTGGTCATCTACTTTAGTTGCTTTCTTTAGTCTTTCAGGCCCTTTGCTGTTGCTGACCTGACAGTTAATTCCTTCTTTTTAAGAATATTACAGACTGTCGTAGTAGCCACTCCCAGTATTACAAGGGAACAAGGGAATGGGCTACACCTGGCAATGCAACAGTTTGTCATCCATTTTATCCATTATGTATGAGCCCCCACAGTGGAGGTGTGTGTATAGAATGGCTGTGATGTCCTGTCCTAAATGGTTACTGCCAACTTGTGGGAATTGTTAAATGCCTTGAATTAAAGCTTAAAGTGTTGACTTGACCTATTCACATGTTATTTCATTTCAGATTTAGTGTGCTGGTGCACAGAGGACAAATTCCAGAAAACTTAGCATCATTTCATTATTTATGGACCTAACTGTATATATTGTCATGGCTGAAATTATCAACACCCCTGGAATCTTTCCAGAAAATGCACCATTTCTAGCAGAAATGATGGTTATAGGAAGTGATTGGTTTCATTTATTGTTTCCAAAGGGTGTGCAACCAAATATTAAGTTGAGGGTGCCAATAATTTTGTTTGGCCCATTTCTGAAGTTCTGTATAAAATGATTGTGTTTGTGTTGACCCAATGCACATAATGGGGATAAACATGTGTATACAAAAACATTTGTAATTGCAATATTTTTCTGAGAGAAATGGTGCATTTTCTGGAAAAATTCCAGGGATGCCGATCATTTCAGCCATGACAATATGTACGTATGGGTAAAACAGCAGTGTTAAGTCCTCCATCCACCCTCTTGCTCTTTTTCTTCATGCTGAGTTTGGTGACTGACCCCTGGGTAAAAATGTTGGTCTTTACTGGGCTCAGAGACAGCGGTCTGTGGTCACCAGGAGCAGCACTGCTCACCACCAAAACCCAGACCACCTCCCACGTGACAAGCTGTTCTGCTGGAAGTTCCTCTGGGTTTTTTTCATTCATTCTTTTGACTGTAATAGCCATGATGATATTCAGAGAGACAGGCAAAACTACCTCTGTGCTCTACAGAGCAAAAGAGTAATACACTCCATGTGTGTGCATATACTGTACTCACACAGAGAGAAAGACTCAGAAGGGGAGAGAGATTGTGATTCTAATCGTTCTTCCAGACACAGCAGCGGCTTGAATACATGGCTGTAAAACAAAAAGGTACAAGACCACAGAGCACAGAATCCCTTTCAACTGTTGTTTTCCTGTGGTTCCTGTTCCCAAAAGTAATCCAAGACAGGCTCTGAATCGTAATTCAAAACAACTTTACAATCATATCAAGAGGCTGCACAGTAGTACGATTAGCAACCGATCCAACTACACAGCACCAGATATAAAAAGGCACTGATGTGGGTAAAGCTTCCTGGCGCTACTAAAAAGACACAGATGGGTCCAGGCAGAACACATGGTTTTTATTTAAATCCTTAAGAGAATTAGTCCCCAACCACATGGTGTTACAATTGTGCTATTCCAATTTTTGAGAAGGTTGCATGATATGAAAGAAAAAAGAAAGCATGAATAAGAATCTAACCTTCACGACATTGTTCTCCCACGAACCCTGGGCAGCATCTCCACTCCAGTGCTGTGACTTGCTTGTAGGTAACCTTGAAAGACGGCCTGATGATTGTCCTGTAACTGGAGAACGGCACTGCTAACTAACTACAGAGATGCATAAAGGCAAAAGCTCAAATGCACAAATACAACTGCCAAATATAAACATTATTCTTTGAATTTCAGCATCTCTTTAACAATACAGAGGGGTATAGACTGGTATATAACAGAGCAGAAGGGTGGGGGTGGGGCTACAGTACCTGATAACTTTGGGACAGGGTCCGGGCCATCTGCAACCCTGAAACACTCTCTGTACTGTGGTTTCTGTCCCATTGTGCACCTGACAGGACACTGTTTTGGAAACAGTATACTGACACCAGTTCCTATAAAGTAGAGAAATCATGTTTAGTGTAACCAGGAGCTTAGTGGAAAGATTCATGCAGAGAACATAATGTGCGAAAAACAACAGAACACACATATTTAGATCCCAAAAGTTTCACATTCAACAGTTTTACAGCTCAAGATGCTGAATTCGCATTTGTGCAACATCTCCAGTGAGCGCTCACCTGAGCTGGGTACGGGACCCGCTACCTGGGTTTCCCGAGCTGTCGCTTTGTTCCGATCTCATGCGCTGTCGCTGAACAGTGATGCCTGGAAAGTGATAAACAAACCCTGTTCCTAGCGAAGGGCAAACTAAACTTATCCACATGCACAGCGCGTAGAGAAACGATAAAGCCATTATCTCCTTTTGATTTATCCCTGATAGAGATGTCCGCAGATGCCGACGATTTTCAAGTAAATCTCGAAGCTATAAATCCTTCTTTGACAGATCTACAGTAACTGAAATGCAAAGGAGAGGAAAGCCTAAGCAAACCCCACTGATACCGTGAAGGAGCTGGTCATTTCGTCAAAAGAAACTTCCCCTCTCCAGAGCCCAAACTGACACACAACCTCTTCCTATAGAATAATGCGGCTTTCTGACGTTTGACATCGTGCCGAGGACTGAGGAGTCAAATATCCAGTGTGCGTAAAAAGTGAGCTGAGGGTCGGAGACGGAGCGCGTAAAAGCGCATGTAGTCCCGATAGAAAACCACGACCACTCAGTGATGATATCTGCTCTTACAATAATGTCGTATGGGGTCTGTTCTTTTCAGCAGGTGACTTTTCTTCCTGGAGACTAAACCTCTGAGATTTTACTGCTAGAAACTAAACAATAGCAGCAGCTGAATTATTAGACTATGTAACATATATTTCAATCAAATATATTACACAATAATCGTACGTAATTGTAATACGTTTTTGCAAGTTTAATTTTAAGCTATTCTGTAATTCGGTTAATAAAACTCTGTGTTTTATTTGTTATATCATAATATTGTCTTAATAGGTCAGACTTTTGATGAAGTCAGGCAACACTTATCTCATAATAAGTATTTCCTGGCAAAATACCTTTTTATAGCCGAAACATACGACTGTAGATCAAATCAAATTGACTTAAAACTATTATTTTCGTGGCTTTGTTGGGAAAACTGATTCGCAGTGCTCCAGTCGTTCAGAGACCATCGTGGTGTGAGCTGGACCGCTGTCCTGGTCCGCAGCGCCCCCTGCTGACACCTCGGTCTCCGCGCAGGCTGCAGGAGGAAGGAGACGTGTCTTATGCTCAGGTTAAGTTGAACGGGCAGATGGAGGCAGACAGCACCGGGAGAAACATGGGAGAAAAAGCAGACGTGGAGATGGCAGAAAACCCATTCGAACCGTATATTGCATCTCTGCGTCAGCAACTGGAAGAGCAGGACCCAGTGTTTCTTATCGGAGTTATCGTCGCTTTGGCGGCTGTTGTCATCACCATCGGTAAGAAGTTAGAGCCGAGGGTAGCATGGTAACGTTAGCTAGGAGGCTAGGCCCATATAGCGTTTAGCTTGTTGTAGTTAACTGTCTTTAAAGTGTCGGGTTGTTGCAAAGCGTGACTGTAGGAGGCTTTCAGCGCTGACTTTACATCTCTAATGTCGACTTAATGAAAGAATAAAAGCCTCCTTCGAATTAGCAAGACAGGTAGCTATGCTAAATGCTAAGCTAACGCTAACGTCAACAGATGTAACCATGCATGATTTTTTCACGGAAGTCTTTCGGTTTTAATACGCACTTGTGGTTAATAGACAACGTGGGTTTATGATTAGTTGAGGGTAAGTCTGTGACACTCTTATTTTCTGTTTTTAGTTTTTCTGAAGTACTTTCTCACCAGTAAGACAGTCAGAAGTGCTGTGCTGCTGATCGGACTGTGTGACTCCGGGAAAACGCTTCTTTTCAGCAGGGTAAGTTGATGTGAAAAAACGTGGTGGCCTTCGCCACGTCGTATGTTACAGGATGCTCAGTTCATATGAGACTGATGCGTGGTTTGTCTGTTTCTGCAGCTGCTGGCAGGAAAATTCAAGAGGACACAGACCTCAATCACTGACAGCAGTGCTCCTTACAAAGCCAAAAATGACAGGGTAAGTGTGACACCTTTATCATCATCATCTGTCATCGTCCTCTCATGATGATCACAGTTGTCCTCTATCCCTCCTGGATTCAGGGCAGCACCTGGACTCTCATTGACCTGCCAGGACACGACAGTCTTCGCTCTCAGTATTTGGAGAAGTTCAAGTCTGCAGCCAGGTGAGAACAGAAAACCCTTTCTGAATAATGCATGTACATTTCTTTTGGTCTGTTAGTAAGGGAAACTACCAGGGACACGACTGATTTATTGACTGATGTGTGTATCTCTGTTGTGTCACCCACCTCTTCAGAGCGATCGTGTTTGTGGTGGACAGCGCTATCTTCCAGAAGGAAGTGAGAGACGTGGCAGAGTTTCTGTACACCTTGTTGACGGACACAGTGATCTCCAGAAATGCTCCAGCTCTCCTGGTGGCATGTAACAAACAAGGTGAGAAGGCTTTTAAATATTATATATTGAGTTCTCTCAGAACTGTTTATTTTAATATGTAGCACAGTTATTTCTCTAATGATGTTTCCATATGCTTATAGATATCACCATGGCAAAATCAGCTAAACTGATTCAGCAGCAGCTGGAAAAGGAACTGTGAGTAGTTCTTGATCTGCTATATATGTTAAAAAATATGCTTTTTTCTTTCAGGCAACTGTCTGTATCTTCCTGTCTGTGTATTCCTATATTTTGTTCTGTTGTAATTCTGTGATTGTCATTATAGTACAGTTTGTTTTAGTGTCTCACTATGGGATTTTAAGAAGTACTCCCATGATTTAGTTCTGATGCTTGGTAGAGATATGAAACAATAACATTTCAAAAGATCAAGACATGTTAGCAGTAGTATTGTACATATATTAAACGATAAGCAAACAAAGATGCCTCAACACTGCCTCATATTCTCGCAGGAACACCTTACGAGTGACTCGCTCAGCTGCCCTCAGCTCTCAGGATGGCTCTGTGGGCGGCAGCGTGTATCTGGGGAAAAAAGGTAAAGATTTTGAGTTCAGCCAGCTTCCCATGAAGGTGGAGTTCCTGGAGTGCAGCGCCCGTGGCAGTATGGGTGAGGAGGGGGGTGCAGACATTGAGAACCTGGAGAAGAGCCTGGCTAAACTTTGAAATCGGAGACTCAGCATCCTCAATGTAGAATTTGCCCCAAAGAGACAGACCTCGGTTTAGACCACCTCAATGTCCACTGTCACCTCAATAATCAGGGGGTGAGGGAATCTCAGTCAAGGATCTGTTTGACAGGAGTAACTGGATTAGTCTGTGCTAAATATCAACACACAGAAAAGACCTTTAGAGACATATTCAATAAAACAAAGACTGTAATGTGATGGAAAATGATGTAGCTGTTTGTCACGATGGTCTGCAGTGCTGATAATTTGTCATTTTCTGTGTAAACCTTACTGTGAACATCTCTTAAAACACTATAATTGGCTTGATTAGAAAACAATTACCTTCAAGAATTTTGGGAAACAGCTTGTTTTCTTAATTAAAATTAAATGGGAAAAGTATCATAATTTTGCAAGATTTCACCATGTTCAACCTCTCAGCTAGTCTGACCTGGAGGCTGCCTTGTAAAAACAAAGTGTGAAGTGCATTTATTCATTAACTCCGACAGTCAGCCCTGTGCCTTTTTTCTGGCATCCTTATAGAAAAATGTTTCTCTTGTTTGCAGAAGAACAACAGTTTATTCGTGTGGAAGTGCCGTGTGGACACGATGCATTTGCAATGAATGTATGAATTTGCTGTAGTCACAAAGAATAAAAGTTTGTTTTTGTTTCTCATGTTTTTTGGTGGTGTAAACAAAGTTGAGAGACTAACCAAAGACGAGTGCGGCAGTGTAAAGGAAAAACAAGTCACACAGATTAGTGGAACATTAAACAGAATATAATGAATACACAACAAACAGGATTTAATCATTGACATGTACAGAAAAAATCTTAATAGCACTGGGACATAATTAGGTGGGGTTAGATTGGTATCAGTTCAAAGCATGGTTTATGTTCATTTTAAAAACAGCGCCAATGTTACCCAGGGGACGAGGGCATGTGACAGACCACAGGATCCGAAGCAATTAAGAAGTCTCGATGTTTAATCTATGTTGTAAATAGTTTTTTCAAATATGTTTGGGAACAATAGCTTTCTCTGGTTTGATTTCTTTCTGGAACATGGTTTTCATTAAGTGTTTCTATAAAAGCACCACAGACCAAGTTAAACATGAAATCCAGATTTATTTAGTGTAATGTGGTGGTTCTGCAGTCGCACAGAAATGCATATGTTTACAAAAATAAAACAAATCCAAAACAAAAGATATTTATGACATTTTTACAGGGCCCCACACACACGAAACCTCAAACGAGCCATAGGCAATGAAAAAACAGGCTACTACATTTGTTGAACACGGTGTGAAATCTCATATACAGTGAATGTTTGTAATGTTTGTCGCTTTGAAGATCTAACTTACAGAACTGAGCTAATATTTGGTTTCTGCCCACAGTTCAGACTTAAACAGAAAATCCTAACAGAAAAAAAGAAGCCAATTTAGACCAGACATCCAGGGACTGTATTCACAAAGGATGTTACCACCCAGAAGACCTGTAAGATCCTAGTGGAGTTCAACAGTAGACTTTGCATTTAGACATATTTTAAGCTGTATCAAGAGACATTGCTTCAACCTCAATTTTATATGAGAGCTATTAGTCTCAGCATTTTGTTGTTGTATTTATGCCAGTTTGAACTAACACATCCTGACTTTTAGGAGTACTTTTAAGCTTTAGAATGATTTTATAAGTACAGCCCCAAGAAACACAGGAGTTTATTCTCTGAAGAGATTCAAAACTGCATTAAAGCTAAAAATAAGTTAAGTCAACACTGTGTATTGCTAAAGCAAAAGAACTGTTGTAAAGTGCATGACTCTATAGTTGTGACAGAGGGTAGACAGTCAGACTGCAGCTCTGATCTGCTACTACCACACTGGGATTTCCTTTCAGCACAGCAGGGCACAGCCAGTTCACCTTGTCCTTATGACTAATGCTCAGTTTGGGCCCAGACTTCTCCTCCGTCACCTCCTCTGCGCCAGCTGCTGCTTCATCCTTCACTCCTGTCTGTGTGTCAGCCTCTGGTGCAACCTGTGCTTTATCTTGAGATTGTTCTTTCCTCTTTGCCTTGCTCTTACCCTTCCTGCGCTGTGGTCCTGCCTCTCTACTTTTGGCCTTTCCTTCTGGAGCAACTACCGGGTGCTTACTGAGGTCCCACAAGGCGACCTGGCCGTCATTCCCGCCTGTGACGAGCCAGTATGGGTGTGAAAGGAAACTAACAAAGTGAGCTTGTGAGGCTCCCTGACTGTGGGCTTTGACTGCTCCCTGCTGTTCCAGTTTAGAGCCACTGCCGATTCGCATCAGATGGACCCGCCCATCCTCTGCTGCACAACCCAAAATGTTTCCACAACTTGCCACAGAAACACAGTGAGCCAGTGGAGGGTTGAAAAGCTGACCGGGACGCTGCTGATGGTAGTCTTCTTCCTCTGTTATATCCTGTAGGTTCAGTGTCCAAAGCGGGCGAGTCTTTTGCAGACCCCACAGCATCACCTAAAGTGACAACAGGTAAAACAGTTTAGAAGAGAAGTGTCATCAAATTCAGTCTTTGTAAAGAAGAAAATGGCCCTATGTATTTAAAACTGTCAAGCACTTATATCTCCTCTTCCTCACCTGCATGTCCAGTCCAGCAGACACCAGGTTATTAGGCCTGTGAGGCCGGAAAGCCACAGAGGAGCAGATGTTAGTGTGTCTGCGAAGAGTCCGGCACACTTTTCCCCCAGGAAGCTCCAGTACCCGCACTGCCCCAGAGTCATCAGCCACCGCCAGAGCTGAACAGGTCTCATTTAATGCCAAAGCATTAATCTCCTCCTCGCCTGCACCTTGAAACTCCTCCACGTGGCCCTTCAGGTTCCTCGGGTCGAGAACACTCACAGTGTCTCCATGTGACAAATACAGCTGGTTTGGGGCTGCAGGTGAAAACACAACACTGGTGATGTCCTCGTCACCCGGGAGAGTGAGTCTGCCTATGATGGTTCCTTCTTGGTTCCAAACTGTGACATCTCCGCCCTCAGAGCCTGAAGCCAGGAGCCCCTCAGAGCCTGGAGACGCTCCAACACACAGGATGGATGTGGAGTGGCCCTCAGACCACTGCCTGGCCATGCTTGACCTGTGTGATCCTACCAATTGTATGTAAAGAGGAAGAAGCAGAGCATTGTGTTTAATTACTATTACTCTCACATACAGTGCTGTAAAAAAAAGTTTAAATGACTTTTATGTGTGGTTTTCTGTCATGTTGTGGGAATTTACTAAATAACTGCAAACAGAATACAAATGTGAGACTAGATCAAACCAGTCTTATCTTTAGCTCTGCTAACTTGCTAGCCTAAAAGCTACTATGCAACTCCCTCTTCTGCTGACGATTTGACTACAATAACAAACATTTTGTTGTTAATCTGCACACTAACATGATTTATAACACAGCTGAGACATTACTGATAACCTCACGATCGGAGAATTACTCTACCTTAGCGAGTGTATTCAAAACTTCAGCAAACTGACATGTGGGGCTGAGTCGCCGATTGATGACATCACAACTGTTAATGCGGAGATTTCGCCCTGAGTCTTACCTGCCAGGAGTTAATCTCACACAGCCCAAAGGAGGAATAGCTGAATTTTAACGTCAGTACTATTTATATTAAACAATTCTAAATTCAGATATTTCTAACCTATAATCGTCTGCCTGGAAGGTATATTCAGGGATCATAGTCCTTTTTATTATGGACTATACTCATCCTCTGCTACACATAAATGCTCTGTGTTGTTATGTATCTGCAATAATGCTGAGCCTCTCAGAAAGCACGGAAAAAAATACTGTAGGTATTTATATGTAAATTTGTGTGCAAGGATTATTAGCATCTAGATTAATTCACTTCAGGAATGGTTACCATGGCTGGCTCTCAATGGCTCTTTCTGATATAATAATTTATATAATTAATAGCTGTATTTGTGCTTAATAAATTTTTCATTATAGCTGTATATGTTAATTATGTTATAATTCACTAAAGAACTACTTTTGAGTTGCCAAACTGTGGGAAAACCTCCTGTGCCTTATCATAAGGTGGTACCATAAAATGCAATTTACTGTATATTTTTCTTCAGCAATATAGTGCATTAATAATTACATGCATCAAACAGACAGATCAAATATGAGATACAAGCCAAGTGTAATGGTAGTATGCTTCACAATGTAAGCAACAAAGCAATAGTTCCTACACATTCTGCAGAAACTGAAAAACCACAGAGGACACAAAGAAGGCACATCATCAAATCATTGTTCAGTACATCTCTCAGCCGGCCTTCATATCCACAATGGCTGCTCTGCGCTGATTCATCCATAGCTGCAGATCTGATGAGTATGGCCCATTTCTGGGTCAGTGAACAGTACTTCCCCACTGAATAGGGAGCACAGAGGAGAGGCCGTAGCTTTCAGACCCTCATCTGAAAACACACACAAATTAACACACACACACTACACCGTCAACGCAACATTCAAGCTCTGACACATATTGTATGTCCCCACAAAGCAGCAGCAGTTCTCACACAGCATTTTGAATGTAAGTAACCTGCAGCTATTTACATGTTTCTGCTCATAAGTTGTGAATTAGGTGAAATGTCCTCTTCATAATGTTCTGGTATGAATGTGACAAATGCTTGCAAGATGAAGTGTGATGCTGAAGGTGCTAAAACATATTAATGTAAATTAGTCAGTAATTATTTTTGACAGTTTGTGGTCTAGTAAAAAGCTTGGTCCATTTTACAACTCCTCCCCGTGAGTGAGGATAAGTTCTTGTATAGAAGTTTTAATCAAGCTTGTTACAGTTGTAATGTCTGAGCTATAAGGTAAGTGGCTTTTTACTCGTGTTTTATTAACATTTAAACATTAACGTTAACAGGACGTTACATTTAAATTAAAATGTACTTGGAGCTTTCTTTTTTTTAATGCATACAGTAAATGAATGATAAATTTGCTTGTGCCACCAAAGTGAATCTGATGTTTAACAGCTCATACTGGGCCTCCAGTATCAGACAGAAGAAGTTTATTAACGCTGATGCAATGGTTGAGAGGGCAAACACAATCCACATTATTAACAGACGAATTACCTTCTCCTGAACCTGGACTTTTTCCAGACATGCTTCTGTGAGATAAAGACTTAGATGGCTTCCTCTAATTTTAACCACATTCTGTTGCAT
>JAUBNQ010000005.1:19196939-19211777 GCA_032353495.1 Ctenopoma kingsleyae | reverse complement strand
AAGAAGAACATGACTGATTACCAACTAGTGATAGTGGGCATCTATTTGGGCCTAAGATGGCCCAAACAGCCGCAAGTTGTGTGTCTGGTAGTTACTGCTACTTTTATTATCCAGTTATTTTGTGGTAATTTGATGAGTTGTTTTGGAATAACTCTTAAATTAAGTTTACAAACAGGAATGTAATGGTTTTTAATGTGCCACATACAGTACATAATCATGAAGCGCTGCATTAAAAACCAGTTTTACCACCCTACTAAATATGTTAGATTATATAACATGAATAAAGGAGTTCGGGTTTGACAATGAACACTGGTTAGTTTCTGGGGTTCCAATATGGCTCATTAAGGGCCCTCAGCTTTTTGCGCCGGGGTCACACAGTGGCTTAACGCGGCCTCGTGAATACAATCTGTACCTGTAAATCTCATCTGACAGCAACAACAGCTGGACTAACACACATACAGAGTCCGTCCGGGCGCTCACCTCGTGAATCTCTGCTATCCTCCCGGTGTAGTAGAGGACACGCTCGGTCAGGGTGGTCTTCCCCGAGTCGATGTGAGCAGAGATCCCGATATTGCGGATCCTCTCGTTGGGAGTGACGCCGGAGGAGCATGCCCGGCAGCTGTTGATGAGCACCTGTGGAGACGACACATACTGAGATCAATATTCAAACCCCTGTCTGTTTACCGATTGAGAAACACAAAGGGCTGATGGCAGATCGGTTTGGATGTCAAATCAAAGTACAACTCATTTTGACCTTTTTAATGGTGACACTGCCTGGTGCTAGCAGATGGGTTTTAGCCAAACGCACGCCTGCGCTCAGGACTCTCATTTTGATAAAAGGTTGGACCGGGCAAGGTGGTCGCACTCCTTTCTGTGCACAACCCCCGACCCCAACAACCCGGTGAATGTCACGCTGGGTCCCGCACGGTTGCTTGTGAAACACTACTTCCGTGACTACGGGAACCCAAATGTGCCAAAACAGTATTTTTAAGTGTTTGCGTTTTGTGTAAACAGCGATGGCTTTTTTCAAATTAGAGTGTAACAAGACCATTATATTTGAATGAGAAATAGTGAAAGTGAGTGAGAGAGAAAGAGAGTGAAATTTGGTCAGATACAAGTTAAAAATTCAACAAATAACAAATAAAACGCACATACCAAAGCAGTCACATGCTGCGTTCAAAGTGAAAGAAACGTCAGAGAACCAGCAAAATACAATGAACTAGTATAAAACTGTGTCTGCGTGTTCAACAATAAATAAATAAACATGATAAAAAAAATTAAATTGTAACAACTTTTTTTTAGAAAATCAACAAAAAAAAAAGAAGTTATTAAATCGTGCAAACATGGTTTTATACCCACTTTGCTCATTTTGAATAGTAAAAAATGAATAAAATGACTTTGCAGCTATGATAAAATGACTTACCTTCCACAATTTCCTTAACTCCTATTTCTGTGGAAGTTCACATTACTGCTTTCAGTAAATGTATTGCTCAATTGTTGTTGAGCGACACCACAAAAATTGAAGAGTCCAAGAATTTATTATCATATTTCTGGATGTATCATGTGTACCTGTATGTAATTGGATGACAATTAAAAGCCTAACAACAAGTGGAAGGGTGCCCAGACCTTTTGTACATGCCACAATTACTACTGATATTTTTCAATCAAGGTCAGACATAGCATAACATAACAGTGTTAATGTTTGTTGAAAGGCTTTTTGTAATGCCACAACCACGAATAAGTATTACCAAGACCAGGGATGTATAGAGAATTTTTCAGGGTTAGGGGCTCATTTAAATAAAGAGGCATCTATGAGTATGTAGCTTATTTGAACTACAGTATTTTCAGACTTTTCATGGTCTTCCTGGTAGACTTAGACTTAGACGTCTTTAATGTCCATCAAACTTTGCATACAATGGAAATTTGTCTTTGATAGTGGCATAAAAACAACACACAACACAGACAACGCTACACAAAATAAATACCTATCAGTAAAAATTGATATAAATAAAACAGACTATAAAATCAGTCCAGTATACTCCAGGGAGGAGTTAAAAGATAGGTGGTAATGGAATAAAATACATAAGGTGGCTTTATGAAACTAGATGCAAAAATAAAATTATCTGGGCAGATCTTTGTTAAGAATGGTCACAGCTGATGGTATGAATGACCGCTTGTAACCATTCTTTCTTGCTAATGGAACTGCAAGTCTCCGGCCTGATGGCAGCAAGTAGAAAGCACAGTGGAGGGGATGAGTGGGATCTTGATAAACCTGTACTGCCTTTTTTATTATAATCTGTGAGTACAAGTGGGTGAGATGATGTTGTTTATGTCCAATGATTTTCGCGGCCTGGTTGACAATTTGTGCCAGTTTGTTCTTCTGTTTGATTGAGAGGTGCCCATACCATGACACAATGTTGAATGTCAGCACACTCTCAGTCAGCGATTTATAGACCATTATATTTTTAGACATTGTACGCTGGCTGGTGTTGAAACTCCTGAGTTTCCTTAGAAGAGCCAGGCTCTGTCTCCATGACGTTTATGGATTTGAGGCACCAGTAACAGTAAAAATGACTAATGCCCCACAGGGTTATTTAATGTTTAAAGGGGCAGCTTTGATTGATGGGGTGAAAGGGCATGCGCTTGGGACCAATATGAAATTCCGAGGAGCATGTGAAGGCATCACCTTTAAATCGACTGGGCAGGTCAGCGTCACCTCTCGTGCTGTCCGTTAGTGACCCTAACAATGGAAAACTAGCTAATCTTAATGTTAGCTTTGTAGTGTGGGTGTTAAGGTTATGGTGAATTACCAGCTGTTTTAGTCACTTCTTAAGGACAAATACGCGTTTTCAACACGGTTCTTTTAATCTGACTTTAGCTAGTTCGACTCAGTTAAAAACCGGCGTCGTGTCTCCTCAGGTGTCGCTCGTAGTTACGTTAGTTAGCGGAGGCTGAACGTCAGTTGTTGGGCGAGCTTCTGTTTCCACAAGCGTTTCCTCTTTTATTTAACCACATGCTGATCCTAACGCTACACACCAGCACTGCACAAACTTCAGACTGCTTCAGCACATCCCCTTCACGACCAGGTGGAAGTTAAAACCTCCACAACAGCACCAGCCTTTAACAGCTGCCTCACACGGCAGAGCAGGAACTCATGATCCGTCTGGTGAGTTTTAGCTAACGTTCATCATTTCTCATGGTGTAGTGTGATTTTTTTTTTCATGTTTTATTGTTTCATATTTGATCAGTTTGAGTAGCCTGTTGGCAAAACGACGTCTCCACCATCACTGTAAACGAAACGAAAACGTCGGTGTGGGTTTTTCATCCCAGTGAGGATAATACAGAAACTTAATGTTTTTTAAAAACACCATTTAAAGTCCTGTACGGTACAGTGTTTTGTTCTCTGTATTGCTACCTTGCTTTAAAAATGCATCTTATATTAGACAAAAATGCCTCCATCAGGAAGTATTACGTGAAACTACCACGGTTAGAAGAAATGTGAGAGTAGCAATACTTTTATATTATGATAATATAAAAATATTCAGTTACAAGTCCCATATAACTATTGCAACGGAATGATTTTGACAGTACTGTACCTTTTACAATGTTATGTTATTTATTAGTATTACATATGATTTTTAAAAAATGTCTTACAGAGTTTTTGCTAGTTGAGGTGTATAACTATACTTTTGGGAAGTCAGTCTGATAACTGACTGTCAGATAAATGTAGTTAAAAGGTACACTATTTCCCCCTGAAATGTAGTATAAACTGGATTAAAACTGAAATATACAAGTACAGGAGAAGTACCTCAAAACATACTTAGTACATCTACTCAAGCACTGCTATATTCCACCACTGAAAACAACAAATGTGATGTAAATGTTATATAATAAATATAACTATTTTAAAAAATAGACGATAAATGATCCTGCCCTTTATACAAAGTAGGATTTAAAGATGATTATATAATTTTGTCGCAAATGTGGAGCAAATTGTTTTCCACTGTGGAAAAAGGTTTTCCACTGTTTGCCCTGATTAAACAAGTAGATGACAGACAAATAGAGATAATTAATGATACGCTGTGTGACTGGTTGGTGAATATAAATATGATTTGCTCCTTTGTCATCCTAAATCATTTGTGTTTTATGTTTTCCAATGATGGCCAAGTTGTGTGTATGAGGATGTGTGCATGTGAGCACGCCTGTGTTTAAAATAATCCATTCTGTGTCAGCACTGCACAAGGCTGACAGTCAAACAGCTCTGTGTGACTCATTTCGTATAATTATTTATGATTTTGATTACACAAGAATGCACCCGTGTGTGTGTGTGTGTGTGTGTGTGTGTGTGTGTGTGTGTTTCTCAAACTGTTATTTCCATTGTTATCCTTTCTGTCTCATTTCCTTTTTGTGAGCATTCCTTTCTGACAGCAGAGTGACTGCAGTGCCATCACAATAAATGACACTCTGAGGGTCTAATGTAAAAAATGTTCATTTAAGATGCTGTACTGTGTGACTGTGAAATTGTGACATTTGTCTTAGGAAGGATGGTGATTCACAGTTACAGTCACAGGTTACTATGACTTTAGTATTTACAGATAATTTGGTATATTTCATTAGTAGTTGGACTAAACATAGAAGTTGAAGTTTGCATACTATTCTTTGACTATGGCTGCAACTTAAGATACCTGTATATTATTTTGACAGTTAATTGATTTGATTAGCTTAGAAACATTGTGAAAAAAGATTCAGCACTATGTCTTGAAGACCAACATATTTCGCCATGTTTTGTCAGTCCAAAAACCAAATTACATAGAGTGTACTATCACATAAAGCAGCAAATTTTCATATTTGTTGAACTGGAACTAGAGAGTTTTGGGGTTTGCTTAAAAAAGACTTAAAATAGTGAATTAATTAATTATCAAAATAATGTCTGGCAGATTATCTAATCAAATGACTAATTCTTACAGCTCTAGTTTCCACATGCTTGCATGTAGTGAACACTTATTTAGTGCTGAAGTCGATTGATCAAAAATTAAATCAGCAGGTTTTATAACTAATTAGCTGTTAGAGTAATTTATTGAGCAAACCTATGCAGACATGCAGGGCTCAAATGAAAATGTATTTGTGACAACAAGAAGCTTATTTGGACAAAGGTAAAGTGTCCAGACAGATGAGGGCAGTATTACACTGACTAATACTAACCTCAGTGTGAAACTCTGCAACCTTGCATAACTCTGTGCTCTATTAATCACTCTTCAAGTCATATTTTCCAGTGGATGAACTCCATACTATTGCAACTGATATAACTTTTCCCTGACAGTTTCTTTGTGCTGTGGCCTCCTACAGAAAATTCAACCAGAAGTTCAGAACTGATTAATCATACATTATTTGGCCTTGTTGAACTAAACACTGTGATTAATGATACCCAGTGTTTACTGGTTCTACTGATATTATGCAGATGCTTCATGTGTGTTGTTAAGAATTACATTATCAGTTTGATTAATGGTCTTAAAGATAAAGAAGTATTTGTGAGGAGTATTGTTCAGTCCATGCAGTTGATTACCAAGTTATTCACGCTCTGTTTGTTCCCACAGATATGACCAATTCCTACCCCGAGGAAAGGGATGTGACTATTTTATGATTTTCCTGTCTTAGTACATGGATCTTATGACTAATGGCTTAATGTACACAGTAAGAGTCACGGTCTACTTGCTTTCAACTATTTTCGACATCAACCTCTGAGGGTGTGTCTGGGTCACTGTTACTACTACGGCATGCAGGATGGGTCAAACTCGCTCGGATCTATCGCGTAGCACCACAACACCATGCAGAGCAAAATGGAAAGCAGGCGACAGAGCCCAGCGGCTCCGTCTCCGCAGATTCAGCAGCAGAGAGAAGCGACAATCGAGTGACCAGATCACTAGGAATCCGATGAAAAATAAAGTGTTGTCGTGTCTGGGAAGGAGAAAGCGAAACTCCAGCCAAGCAGAATCGGATTTAGGGTGCGGAAACGGAGCCGGAGATCTAGGAACGCGCCGCGACCACAGAGTAGGAAAGTTGCCGAGGGACGAGGTTGTGTCGGCGGTTAGGGAACACCAACCAGACCCGGCTTGTTTTGAAACACCGTCCGGCCTGGATGATCATAACGAAACCGTCCAACACGCCGTGATCCCAGAGGCAGCGGCAGAGTCGCCCGATGCTTCAGGTTTGGAAACTCGGACGGGTGAAGTCAAAGGTGCGGGCTGCGAGAAGCCGAAACCCGAGGGAGAGAACAATGCCTCTGACCCCCCAACAAGGACCATGGAAGATCAGCCACTGGGGGGAAACAGCCAGAATCATATTGTGTCTGAGTTCAGGGTTTTAACTGAGAGTAGCCTGGGTTCGGCACCGCTGCTCACCTCTGACCTGGACGCTGAGCGGACTGTGTATAACGTGCTCCCGGATCAACCTTTGGACAGTGGACTGTCGATAACAGATGATCACGCAGCTAAAGCGAAAATGACTAAAAGTGATTGTAGCTCAGTTTCATGTCCAACCAAAGAGTCGGGTGATCAAAACAACTGTTGTCCGGTTGAAACTGAGAGCCGAAAGGACTCTGATCAGGCCAACCGGAGTCCCTCAGAAGGCCGAACTTTTCCAGGAACCATACCGAAACTCATCATAACCAGGGACCCCAGTCCGAGCCGCTCTCAGGGCACACCAGCCATGCTGACTGTCCGAACGGAGCTCAGCACCGGCTCATGTCTGGAACCCCACCCCGATGACGAGTCTCCCTGCTCGGACAGCGGCTGCGGAGGGTCCCCTGCCTTGATGCGCTCACCCAGGAAGCTGTCCAATTCTTCCTCCATCGGCCTCTCCTCTGCATCGTCCTTCGAAGAGTCGGAGGACGACTTCACTGGGAGCGACATTGAGTCCAGTCTGTCTCCATCCCGGTCTCTGTGCAGCCCGGACGATGGAACAGGGGTGAGTGTCTCATTATATTTTTTAACAGAGTAACATTTGTCAAAATATTCTGTGCAGTTTACTTATTAACAGCCACGTGGCGACCATTTGTCTTAAATGTTTAATTCACATTTATTTACTAAAGAGTCACAGCTGTACTGTACAATAAAGATTCCTAAACCGGTCTTACAACTTCAGCTGCCAAAATGAATGATGCAAATATTGCGCAATCGACCATATACCATGCAGACTTATAGTATGTCATTAAGGGCCATTCCTCATCAAAACAAACTTTTGTATCAGGCGCAACATTATTATATTGCTGCAAATGATGTGGGTAAATATTAAGAAATCTACATAATGGCATTTGAAATAGTTTTGGTGATGTATGGTCCATCTGGAGTATTGTGACTATGTCAGATATAAACTAGCTGTTATCTTCAACTGTTCTGGGTCACTTAACTCGCAGGGCTCGTGATCCCATGGGCTTGATGAGCTCAGCCATGGGGCTCTTTAATCACTGTCTGAATGCATGTTTGAATGATTGGTCATCCCATTACAGTAGCTACAGCTCATATACAGATAAGCTTCACAGACACCCATCAGTTCAGTTTAACCATTCATTTAATGCTTCAGAGGCCTGTAGTTTTCCTGTCCTCCAGACATGAGATGCAGTTCAAAATTTCCATATAGAAAGCTGTAATGTCCCCCACCCAAGTCAGGCTTTGATTCGCTGTGAGTAGAAATGCCTGGAATGAGAAAACAGGATGTCTCAACTGGAGACGGTCTCCTAGTATCTCCACCTCTCTTCTTGGCATCATGCAAATCCAGAATTCCAGGTTTTCTGTTCAGGCTGCGTCACCAAGCATGCACGTCAAACTATCTGCATGCCATGCATATTGCACTGCCCAACACCTAAGTTGTAATTATATATCTGAACATTATAATAACCCAGCCCCAGTTGTTTTTCCATAGTAGAAAGTTAACCCTATCTGACATTTAACTTCTTGTTTCCAAAATGAAACAAAGACTTCTGTCTTTATGACTGGAGGTGGAGCTAGGCCTCTAAGTGATGACTAATTGATAGTTGATCAGCAAAATTCTGGCCTTGTTGTTATCATTTTATCAAACATCCTGAAGGTTTAGATGAGCAAGTATGTTCTTTTCCGGACTCAGAGCTTTAGAGCTTTGTCTAAGAATTATTGTTGATTAATCTGTTATTGATCTTTGTGACTAATATATGAATTCTTATGTCTGTGTCAGACCATAGTGGAAAATGTTCAAGAGTTCAAGGTTTGTCTGTTGAACAGCTAAAACACAAAATATTCAGATTACAATAATATCAGAAGACAAACGATGCAAATATTTTCATAGGTGAAGCCTGAATCAGAGAATATTTAGATCTATTTTGTTTGCTACCAGTTACAGTAGTGATTGTTTGAGTCAGCAGATCAGTGGACATTGTAATTTCTTGGGTAATATACTAAAAGCCAGGAAATGAGCAACCTGAGGAGTTACCCTTGAGCTGTTGTAACAAACAGGATGACAGTGGCCTGTAGGTTCTGATAAGAGTGTGGTTTTTGGGCACATTATGTCCTTTTGTAGTTGGGTAAAGTCTTGTTGTTGGTTGTGGTTAATAGAAGCAAGGTGTGTGTTTATTGTTGTTGGCTTTAAAAAGCCATAGCCACGCTGTCACCTCCCAGTCAAACCAGTTACATTTTGTTATATGGGTGACGGCAACACATACTTGCTCACACATGCATTGTCAGAGGCACACACACATGCACAGCGATGCCATCTTGCATTCAGAGTTGAGTGTGTGTCATGGAAAATTGGGCTGAAGGCAGAGCTGGTTGCCAGGCAACATCTTTGCCATATATGGCACTTGTTTTTTTTTCTTCTTGTACTGTTCGCTCTTTCACACTAAGAGAATCCACTCTGTCCCTGACATTTGTATGTTATTAGATGTAAAATTCCTTTTATTATTCTTCACTCCCGTATGAGACACAGTTTTCCACACACATTCAGTCTTGCACACAAAAGCTTAATATTTTCCCCTGAGCCTCCAGGCGTAGAGTGGAACAGAAAACACGAGGAAAGTGAGAGTAAGCCAACAAAACAAGCACAGGCAGACAAAAACATACACTGAAACTTTGAACACGTAGCCTACACTTGATGATTCTTCTTATTTATGCTTTGTTATTAACATGAGCCACAATTGCAGACTTGTTTTCCATGCCACTCATTATACAGAGTCCCACACATCACTCCCACAGCACTTATACACAAAATCCATGATACAAAAAACCCCATGAAGTCAAAAGCAAAAAAATAAGGGCTACACAGTCTATTATGCTTGTTTCAATTACATTCTTTTTTTTTTTTTTTAATAATATTGATTTTTTTTTTTACTGTTTACAATTTGTGGCATTAGTACAGCACGACTTAACTCAAACATAACTACCAAATACATTCTCCTCAAATCAGAGTGACATGCAGTGCCATAAGTGTTCAGATGCTTTACTTGACTAAAACCAACAGTACCACATGTAAAGGTACTCCCTTACATGTATAAGTTTTAATCAAAATGTTACTTGAATGAAGTATTAGCAAATGTACTTTCATACTGAAATGAAAACTGCTTGGCGCAGAAAACGGTCACTGTGACCGTCATACTGTTTACTATTGTTATTCTGTCAGTCATTGCATTCTTAATACTGGAAACTATAGTTACTAGTGTTATAAGAGGCACAGAATTTCTGAAATGTAGTTAAGTATAAGTATAAAACAGCATGAAATGGAAATACTCTACAGATTTGTAGTTTGTATTGGTACTGAGGAATTGATATTGTCAGTGTCCAATGGAAAAACACATTTTCAAGAAACTTTTTACACATATGAAAAACTCTACAAAAGCAAAATAAACAACTTAAATTCACTGACTTGGGAATAAATACAATCTAAACAAACCTAGATACTTGCTGTTTCTTTGGCTCATTAAAAATTGACACTTTGTTTTATAAAATACAATAAGACTGCAATCAAAAATATTATTTTTAGTTATTTTTTGTTAATCATGTAATGTATAAATAGTAAGGTAAAATTATAATAAATGCCCATTATAGGTTTCTAGAACTCAACACAGCGTAATGAAATGTCTTGTTTTGTCCAACCAGCTGTTGAATATTCAGCTCCAAGTTTAACAAGAAAGAGAAAAGCATCTAATCTACACATGGGAGAGGACTAAGCCACCAAATATCTGGCACTGTCTTTGATTAATGATGGCCAATTACTCGATTATCAAAATTGCAAATGATTAACTCCCCAATTGAGATGAGCTCAAATATAAAAGTACTGTAACACTCACTACTATCATTAGCTATATCTGAAATCTTGTTTCTGAAGATGTTAAACCTGTACATTTAGTGGGCCACCACAGCGAAGCTGCTTGAACTAAAGAATAGAAAGAAGAATTGAGTTAGGGGAAAGGGATGTGGTTTTAAATAAACTAGTTTTGAGAAAAGAGCTCTGACATTACCTGAAAACAGTTTTTTACAGTATTTCTCACATGTAGTCACTGCTGCTGTCGTCTGACAGGTTCTGCTTTGTGTCCACATACACACACCTCTAAGCTACATAGTGCTGAGGAATTTGTCATGTGGACAATAGGAGAACACTGGGAGGGTATGGGAAGGCTGGTTGTTCCTACCCCCAGGCTGCCATGGTCATGATTCTGGTAGGAGATTGGCTCAGCATGGGGCTGAGGACAGGCCCTGTGAGGATTAGGGGATGGGAGAGAGAGAAGAACGAGGATGAGACGGCAGAGAAAGAGAGGACAACTGTAGGGGAGAGAGAGTGAATGGAGTAAAAAGAGAGGGACTAGTTCCTAGTACCACAGATGGTAGAAATGAAGAGGAATGACAGTTGTGAGGTCTGGACAGTAAGTTGGTGCATTTGCTTGATGACGGTAAAGAAGATTTCAAGTATTGAGAAAGTGTTAAGAGAGGAAGGGAGGAGGGACGGTGTTGAAACAGAAGAAACAGTGAATTAAAATGACAAAGAGAGCAGGTCAGTATGAGAAGTAAGGGAGAGCTTATGACAGGAGGATTATTTACCAGGCAACAGCAAGGGTTTACAGACTGACTCAAGATAAATAACTGGAGTAAGACAAAGTGTAGCCAGGAGCTAACCACAGGCTTAGTTAAATAAGGTGAATGATTGTGAAGAATTTTAGACCAACAGGGAGGCGCACATCCATGGTAGTGTTTGTCTGGGGAGACCCTTTGCTGATGGTGCGGAGTATTTTGTGCTGGCTGCATTCTCGCTTTGTCTCCAGAGCTGTGTGTGCCTGTCTCAACGCCTGGATCCTCCTCCACTATTGCTCTGTCTGCCAGGTAAGAAATGGAAAGTGACAAATTTATCCAGAGCAGCAGCACAGATTTAGATTCAGTCAGCTTAACCCCAGGCTGTCGAATGTAGTCGGTAATGTCAAGCTTCTCCAGGAATTTTATATATGGCAGATTATATAAAAGTCATTTGATAAATTTGGGTATTCAAATGAAATGTGGTAGATACCTCTATGCCTTTATGTTGGTACAGTATGTAACAGTTGTCTGGCACACAGGCTGCACTTAGTCCTGTGTAGCTGTAATAATCTCTCCATCTGGGATAAGAAACCAGCCAGCCAGCGAGCAGGATCATCATGCTTCAGGCTGGATTACTTTATGCAATCAGTTAATTTCCCAGACATACATTTTGTTGTTGTCTTTTGACAATCACACTCAGTTGTCAGTTTCTAATATTCTGTTGACACTACTTATATCAATAAAAGAAGATGGAGCATTAGAGATACATCTCACTATGTTGCAACACAACTTCACTGAACCACAAACAGAGGCATCTTAAGTGACCACACAATTGAAATAACATGTCCTGGCAGGAGGATTTATTAGTGGACATTTCAGCAGAATTTGTGTGTGTGTGTGAAACTGAGACTGTAAAGACTCATTCTTGTGGTCTGTTTAACTTGTCCCAGCACTGGGATGTACTGTGTATGTATGTGCACACTGTATATATGTGAGTTATATAAAAGAGAATGTAGAGCTGTGGAAGGTTGGGTTGTGTGAGGTGAAATGTTACTTGTGTGGGCTGGAGACTCAGGATGATACATCGTTTTCAGTTTAAACTTAAATAACAAGGATCTTTATATATAATCTTAACAGCATCTGTGAGTAATGTGTAATATAGTGGTGATAAAACATAGGCAACACATTAAACTGTCAACTTGAAAAGATTAGAGAGAACCTGCTGGCATGTGATCAAGAGAAGTCGAAGAAGAGAGGCTGGAGATGTGGGTGTCTGTTTCACCTTCATCTCCTGTTCCCCCGTCTCTTTGCACCTGTGTAGACTTTCATGTGTCACGGAAGTCTTCCTCAGATGGGGACAGATAATAACTGATGATGATGATAATAATAATAATAAGCTAAATTTTAAAAAAGGTCATAATGGTTTGATGGGTAAACACGGCTTGTGTTTTGTCCACAACTAGATGCTATTTCAGCAAATTGTTTTAGACTGTAGTGCTGACACTTTCTTAAAACGGATCTCTGTCAGTTTACAGTAACCACACTATTTTGGTCCAGTAGGCAGGAAATTATATGTAAAGTATATAAATATACACAGAGCATTTGCTGTCAAAAAAATTCACATTCAATATTAATCAGAAAGGCATCTACAGAATCAAGGGCATATTTACTATTTTAATTTGGCTTTTTTGTTTTATTTAAAAGAGTGAAAAATCATGAATGACGGAAATGTTTAGGTACTGCAAAACCCAGAGATACTCAGACCAGGTTACATTGGAGAATCACAAATGGATACGGCTCCATCCCTACACTCGCTGTCAAGAAGTAAGGAAATAAAAGGCATCAGATAGCTTCATCATTTGTAAAGATGCAAAGATTAAAATATGCTATGTAATCAATTTGCAGCATCACGTGTTATTGGTTCTAGCAACTGGCAGATGGATTTTGAACTCTTAGATGGGTGAAAACTGTCTGGTTTGATTAGCCAAACATCAAAACGAGCAAGAGTTTTTTTTGTTTGTTTTTTTTGGTTATGCTGCAAATTATGGCTTTCTTTGGAGATTTAGTGAAATGCAGTTGGCTTTCACGTTTCTTAACCTTACTTTACCCTGAGGTGGCTGAGGTTATATCCAGGTTAAGCTGTTGATGTGATTGAAAGCTCAGGTCGCAGGTGTCTAGTGTTCACTGCCATCACTTTCTGACATCCTGACACTGACCAGCTGTCTGACAAAGCTCAAATGTGGACCGACAGACAAACACAGCTGTTGAACACATTCAAGTCTGGTTCTTGGACATTTATCACATTGAAAGGTTTAACGTTTAGAGTTGGTTGTGATGAAACATAATCACCTGCAATTTGTGTATAATATTTATTTCCATAACTGCACATCAAGCCTCAAATATCATTCATGTTGAGTTGTGAAGGGTGAATCACCTGTTGTTCGGACTTCGTTATTGAAAGTAATAAACTTGTGACTTCCAAAACAGTGTTTACCCATTAAATTCAAATACCTACTTCTAAAGTAAAAAACAGGCCGTGGTTTCCAGTGAATGAGTATTTGTGCGTATTCCTGCGTTAAGACTGTTTGTTTTATTGTGACAGAGTTTCAACAGAGCAGCGGTGGAAAGAATGCATGCGAGGCGAGCAGAGATAGACTGACATGTAAACATGGCAGAGATAGTCCGGGAAGGGAGAAGCGCCACGTTCATTTACAGATAGCTATTTTGTTTTAAAAAGATTAATTTTATGATCATTGCCTCTTGTCTCCACATTTTATTACTCCCATTAACTTGCTTTGCCTGTGGCACACCCTGAGCTCTTCATTCTGTTTTTTAATCCTGTTTGTGTTTTTTGTATATGGTACACATGAAAAGAAATATTGTAGCAATGATTACTAAGACTGCATATGGTGAATGAGTCAAATATTCTGAGATATTGTTTACTTTCAGTAATTTCAGTAATTCCTACTGTTAACACACACCCATCGTAAACTGGCTGCTCATTTGTTGTGATTTCCTACACACAGACACAGATGTTCTAATCAATCGATGTCATGTTCCTCTCAGATTACTTGCGTCAAAGCCCCTGTTGCACACTGTCCTTGCTCTGGTGTTTCCCAACACAGATAACCACTATACACACAGTTTCAGACAGTAAAGTTCTGTTTTACAACACTACGGTGGTTGCTCTGGTAAATGTTTTATGAATGGGCTTCGTCACGTAGGTTGTGCATCTGACCTTGGATAAATGGGAGGATCTGTCCAATGTCTACTGAGGTGTGTGTGTGTGTGTGGGGGGGGGGGTCTGTGGACACTACAGGGTGTGTTTTCCTTTAATGAATAATCATTGTGTTTGACACTCTCACACTGGTTAGTCAGTGCTTCAGATTTGTTCATTTGTTTTACCACACACACACATTTTACAACAAGACGATGACGCTCTCTGTTTTTGATTTTTGTTCTAGAATAAGTCCTGGCAGAAGTTGAAGACCATGGTTCACTTTTCCCCTTTTGTGGTATCCTTCAAGAAGTGTTATCCATGGGTGCAGCTAGCTGGCCATGCAGGTATACATATATATGTAGCATATTTTTTTTAGTCATTCTTTATAATTATTATTTAAAGAAATAGTTTGCTTGTTTAGTTTTTTAACAAAAAATGAGTAGACAGATACCTCTCTCTTATCTGTACACTAAACACAGGATTACAGCAAGCAGTCGGTTAGATTAGCTTAACTTAAACCAAAGGTAACAAAATCTATATACCAGCACCTCTAAAGTTTACTAATTAACAGGTTATAGTGCATTTGTTTAA
>JAUBNQ010000005.1:19155516-19169617 GCA_032353495.1 Ctenopoma kingsleyae | reverse complement strand
TTACCATCAAATAAGATGTTTGGAGTTCTCTACTGAAAGAAAGTGGAAATAATTAACTGTAAAATCTTATTTCACGTTTCAGGTTACACTTCCCACTGTATAATTACACATCCATAATTAATGGAGCATTATTCTTTCATATTTTGTTTACCTTTCTTATTATAAGTCAATCAAAAGGCCCTCAATCCCTTGCAGATTCTTCATGTATCAAGCATATTAAAAGCATATTAAAATACAGGGAAATCAGATGGGCTGCTTGGCTATTAAATGTGAAGACTAGAGATTTGTTTTTTGTTAATGTCGACAAATGAATTGCGGCTGCTCACTGTAAAGCGTTCATTTGTCTGTGTCATAGTCACACCGCTGCACCGGGTGACATGTTTCTTCCTCACGAAAGATGTGACCGTAGTAGTTTCTTAAAAAATGAAAGAGCTCTAAAGGCTGAAAAAGAACTTGCTTCTTTGTTGACATCTGATGGTTTTATCAGATCAGATGAAAACATGTGTAGGGTAGTACAGACTATATATGAGGTGTGCAGGGTCACAGTCTCTGTACAGTTTGGCTGAAAATGGCTTAAATTACTAGCAGACAGAGCTGGACTGGGTCAAAAAATCTGCCCTGGTATTTTTGGCCCAGGTGGACCACCATCATCGGACAGACATCATCCATGCAGATGGTCCAGTAAAACATCTGCTGGTCACCTTGTAGGTTAATAAATGAAGAGATATACATGTCAGCACAACAATTATATAAACTTCCTTAACTTAAAATGGCATCGAAATAAATGTTGTTATATTAATAATTAATGTTATGAAGCCAAAGTAACTTACAACTGAATTACTAGCTACAAAAATATCTGACACTATTTAAATGGCACAAAGTGTCCATCAGGCAAACGGAAGTGAACTAAGAGATTTGATTGAACAGTGTCAGAAAACAAGCCACTTTTGTTCAGTTGTCAAAAATGTATACACTATAACTGCAGCGGCCCAAAAGTGTGACGGCCCACCAATAAATGCCCAGTGTGCCAGATTACCAGTCCAGCCATGCTAGCTGAAATAACTGGTAGCAATAAAAATACATATGCCCAACCCAAACCACAGACAGTGCACAAGTAAAAGATGACCCGCATCCACAGAAAAAAAAAAAAAAGGAAACGGATAAAAGCAGAAATGTAAATTGATACACTTCAACTCTGAGCGTTCATTATCACTAAACACTGAGTGGTTAACAAATACGATAAGAGGAAGGGGAATTTTAAAGCCAGGAACCTCACTGGGTAGTGATATAGTCAATGACTCTTGTAAAGCTCCTGCGTCATGGTCATGTTGTCTTTATTCTTTAGTCTCTGTTCGTTTAAGAAAAACAGGTAATGCCAAACCACTGAAACTCCTGTCTGTGTTGTTCTCAAACAACTAATAAAAAGTGAAGTCCTGTAAAATGTCGCTACTTTGGCATTTACTTTTGCTTTTGGGTTTTATTTATTAAGACAGTGTTAAGTATGTACAGACATATCAAACACCACTCCCAGACTTGTTCTATTTTGTCACTCGTAATGCCTCTTTCCAAAAGTGCAGCCGTAGATGTGAAACGTCCAGTGGCTAGACAAGGTAATTTCCTGCGGAAGTCAGAGAGGAGGAGGGGGTTCAGTGGGGATGAGGGCAGTCAGTCTAGGTTGTGATGAAGGATATGAGGGAGGGGTGGGAGCCCAGAAACAGCTGAGATTAATGAGCAAAAGGATAAAGTTGATGTAAGCACAGCTGAGGAGAGACTGAGTGAAGGAGGAAGTGAGAGTTAGATGGGGGAGGAAAGTACAGGGAGGCTTGTGGATAATTTTAGTGTGTGGCGCAGGTGTTTTGGGTGGAGGTGTGTGTATCATACCAACTTTCTCACACTGTTGAGAGAATCATACGCAGCAGGAGGAAAACAGGAGATGGAGGGAGGGTGTGTGGTGGGTGGTGCCCCCCCCCCAGGTTGACACTGGAGGGGTCCAACCTCCAGTTTGGGAACCACTGGACTAAAATAGTTAAAACAAGTTCCACTTTAATCAGCTATGACTGATAAACTGTACTAATAGTGTTGTATCAATATTAACATAATATATATAACATTATAATAACAACATAATTAACAGTCAGTAATAACATAATAACATTACAGTCACAGGGGGCATCTCTTTTACAAAACCAGTACTTTTACTTTTCAAAGTAAAAGGTTTTTTTTTGTTAATAATAAGTAAAGGTTCCCACCACTGGCAACAGAGAGTTAGGAGGAAAAAGGATGATGACGAGGTGGTAGCAGCAGTGGTGGTGGTGGTGGTGGAGTAAATGCAAAGTGAATGAGGGCGAAGAGGACAAAATAAAGTGTGATGCTAATTATACTCAGAACGATAGAAAAAACAGAAAGGACACTGAGAATGCGAGAACAGAGACGGGGTCATGGGAGCAGGGTGGAGCGCATGACTGCACATCGGGTGTCTAATTTCTCGTGTCATACTTGTGCCTGTGTGGGTCTGTTTTCCACCTGTGGGAAGAGACATCAGCGACATTGGGTAATACCTGGAGAGACTTGAAATTCACTAATTAGCCACCACCACCATCATGCCTCTTAGTGTGCAATAGTCACTTCCTGATCTGATTTTAATCTTTGTTATTGTACGACCAGAATCATATTTTGCACTTGGTTGATTTGATTGTGGGTCTGTAGGAGCCTCAGTGGTTACACAACATTTTAGTTTATTCTCCATTTGAGTGGAAATCAATCCTACATGCTGTAACATTTCAGGTTTTTGACCTTTTGCAGTATACAACACTGTCTCATCCAAATATCATGAAACTGACGGCATGGTGCCAACATGCACACACTGTGATGTAGTCACATTTGTTGTATGTACTTGTCACAAAATGATGTAAACCTGGAGCTTTGTCTCTGGAATAGTAATGGCATTGTTACTGTGGTTACAGCCACAGCTAATTTGTAGTGCAGGTGAGGTGTCAGCCATCCAAGCCTGCTCGGCCACTGCTGCTGCCATGACAACCATTTGCATCCGTTTGTGTGTCTATGTTGTTTGGCATGTTGGCACGTGTGAGCGTGTAATTACTTGAGCTTTTAGATACAGCAGGTGTATAAAAACAACCAAAATTCAGCTGCAGATTTTTTATATTAAAAGTTTTAATTTTCCCATCATCTGTGCTGCAAATATTAAAATAGTTTCCTGTTTGACTGTGTGTGTGCATTTGTTTAAATTTATAGATTTATATAGAATTATAAGAACAGGATTATAAATATAATGATGATTGCGTTTATTTTGTACACTTCCAGTTAATAATTTGCACAGTAGATTAACTGAACATGCAAGAATGTGACATTTGTTTGCAGGCTAGCACAGAAGTCGACAAATTTCATCTATAATATCTAAAAGTAAATGAATGGTTAATTAATATATTCAGCTATAATTACAAATGGTATAATGACAGTGTGTCAAATTACATTACATTTATGTTTCAGTCACACAGACTCTCCCGTCTCCTGTCTCATTCTCAGATATACAAATAACTCCACTTTTTCATGCCTAATTTACATTTAGATTTAATTTAAACAGAATTGTATTTTCTAGCCATTGTTGTACTGTCTGAAATTCCCCCGGCTTTGTCCCAAGTTCTTTCCAAGAAATAAAATTATTAGGAAACTACAGAACCACAGCTCTATTGTTCAGTGTATCAAATCCTGTCTAAACTGATAAATGACTTATTTTGGGTACTGCAATCTCTATTGTATCAAGTAGACTGATATATCAGGACTGAATGAAAGCACTGTACCAGGATAAATAAAGATTGCTGCAAGAGTAATATTGGCTGCCTGTGATTTGCCTGTGTGTGTGTGTATGCATTAGTGTGTGAGCTCTGAGGGGAAATTCCTCTCTCAGGGCTGGGAGTCCTTCCTGTCCTAGAGCTGTGTTTGTACAGCCTGGCTTTGTCGGGATATCCTACTCTGCCCATGTCTGAGGGAGCGAGAGAGAAAGAAGGAGAGATAGAGGGAGGGAGGGATGGCAAGGGGAGAGAAAAGGGCACCGTTAAGGGGAGGGAGGGACAGATCGAGAGGAAGGGGTCAGACTGAGAGACTGAATGGGAGGAATGAGAAGTGCAGAGCAAAGCAGGAGTTTGAAGGATGGAAAACAAGGTTGATGTTTTAAGCCGTCATTTAATATAATTGGACATGGCATCACAAATGTCTGTCCACTGGTTCGAATTAGCATAGTTTCCTCTACTTCTGAGCATTACCTCTGTTAGACTGCTGTGAGACTGCAGGCGAAGGGACAGGGCCAGAGGACCAGACAGTCTACAACCCGCGGGAAAGGACAGTTCATCATCCAGACTAATTCCTATGTTTTGATGTTGTCTTGTCTTTTGGGATGTCCCTGTTCTCTGAGGCCATGCCAGGCTCAAACCATCTGCACAGGTCATGACTGGCAACAATGAGAGTCATTGAGAGCTGACTGAAAGTATTGTTTCTGTACAGGAGCCACAGTCGACCACCTGAACATGCAGAGAAATCAGCTTCAGATGCTGCAGAGAAAAAAAAATCCATAATGCTGCTTGGTGGAGGTGGTTTGTGATTCTGGGCGTTCTGTGGATGCAGAGGAAATCAAACACACACTCCACGTATACTTTTGTCAAGTCTGGCTACGGTTTCTATTTATGTCTTTGATCAAAATTAAACAAGCTAAATTACAGCTATAAATGAAAACAGCTTAAATGACATGCAGGTCCATAAGGGAAAGATGTGGAGTGAATCTCAGTTTGAATAGACAGCAGACATTTTGACTTGTCCAACCCAGTTGTAACAAATAAGTAGTTATGAATTGCTGCATTGCATTTGATCAATTGCTGGAACAGAGCCACCACCGATGTTATTAGTTCCACCGGTGGCATTCCTGCTAGGAAAAATCGAAATGTCTGCTGTGGACAAGGCCTGTACATCTGGTTCATTAGGGAAAGGTAAAGAAACAAGTGCTTGGATATTAGCAAGACTGTCAAGTGTCAGGTAAGAAAGATTTATTCAGAAAGACAAACAGCACATAATGTGGAAGGAAAGAGGAAGTGGTCACACCAGTCACTTCCACAAGTGAGACCACTGTGTGTAAACTTTTGGGACGATAAAGAAAATTAGAAAGAAATGTGTATTATAATAATATTTTAATTGTAAAATTTTAAATGTAATTTCAGTTTAAATTAAACTGACTAATGCACATAAAGGTGCTTCCACTTTTTCCTGTTATGTCATTTCCCTACTGTCTTTGACCATTATTGCCACAGGTGGCATGAGTAAAAGTGTTATGTTGGTGCTGGAACGAGGTAAAAATATCACTTCACTGACTGATCTTATCAGTATCTTCTTTCTGATGTTTACTGTTTGATTTTCCTAGTGCATATTTTTTCAAAGACTATGAGGTCACTTTTCTTCGCTTGGCCTCAAATGGCTGCACTGTGAATGTTGTGATGTTCACGTCAGTGTGTGTTTGTTTTGGAAATATTGTCAGGAAGAGCCTATTGTAGGTGATTGGCTTTAATCGTTTTACACAGGATCATCGCTGGTTGTTATTGTGATTTTAACTTGGTAACCATGGTTAATGTGACCTCTGGGGGCTTCCATACAAGACCCCAAACTTGACAACAGGGCTGACTGCAGATACACCCTTCCTGTATCAATTACCATATCGTGGTTTACCTGGCTGTGTGCACTTGTGGGTGAAGAGTTGAGGGTGTGTGTGCTGAGGAGGGACTGAATAAGAACAAAATCAAAAGGCTCTGGACTTCCTGAAGGTCTTGACCTGCTATAGAAAGCTATAAGGTGAGGGCAGAAAGAGGGAGATGTGTTCACAGAGGAAGGGTGAGGGAAGAGGGAAGGTCAAGGGAGGGTGATTGGAATGACAAGAGTAAGAAGTCTGTGAGCAGGCCAGCAGTGAGGTAATGTTGTGTGCATTTTGTAGTTCATCACAACCAGTCTGCTCATCAAAACACAGATGGGCTCCTTAAACTTACATTTACTTTATAAAGTTTTATAATGTAAAAAAATCTGACGGTTTGAAAGATGAGACCTTACCAGACTCCTGTAGCGTGATGCTCATCTCTGCTAACAGCATAACACCAAAATCTTCAACTTAATTGTCAGCGGTCTTTTGAAAGAATAAATGAATGCTTTATTTACATCTCATACAGGAGCCCAGCCCATGTGGGCTACAACACGCTATTACTTTCAGAAGAAAACGAAAATAAATCCCAAAACATAATACAATATACTTGCACATCATCCAGATATTAACAAAATCATTTAAATAAAGATGTAAGACTATTGTTTGGTTTGGTTTGTACACTGAGAATGTGTAGGATAATAAAAGAGACAATATATGGCTTTGTTTTAGGACCGTAAAGTAATAAACCAGTGGCTCTCCAGACTTTATGGCTTGTTATGCCATAGAAAAATACATTATCTTGTCACCTTGATCAGCTACAACAATAAAATGATACACACTGATGTGTCAGGATGAACAAAGTAATATATCACATTAAAGTTGTACATGGATAATAAATACTTTTAGGTTTGATATTTGTTTTGCAGATAATCTGCATGTTCTTTTACTCATTATTTTGAATGCAGGGCTTTTATAGATTATTCGTTATCGATATTTACATCGTTATAGTCAATGGCAGAATCTCACAGTGTTTGGGTGTAAATCATGAATACTAAACATTGCTTCAGGTGAGAGTTTTAAGCCAAAGCCTAATGACTCCAGCTGGTCCGCTTGTGGGCTACCTACTATCTGACAGCCTTAATGAACCGGCTGCAACCCTGCACATCTCATTAGCACCATGACTTCTAAGTTTAGCGTGTGGGTGTATTTTTCCATTTCAGCTCCTACATTTTTCTTATCTTATCACCTCCCTGTTCTTTTGTCTTGTCCTGTGATCTTCCCTCTTTTATCTTGCGTTCCACTTGTTTCACCTCCCTCTGATCCCGGTCCAACGTCACATATCTGAAAATTGAACAAACTCCAGGAGTCCTACAAAACATTACTTCATAGCAGTTGCACTTCTCCTGTACCTTTGTATTATTTTCTTTACATAGTAACTACATAATTACAATTTCAACCCACTTTCACATTCCTTTTCTCCTTCTGTACAGTCACTCTGCTCACCTTTTCCTCCCATCTCCTCTGTTGTACTACAGATCTAGTAGCCGTACCCTCACTTGACACAAAGTCCTGACTCAGTGTTTTTGGCCATACTAATTTTCGCTCCCCTAACATTTTGCACTTTCACTGCAACCCTTCATCTTCTCTTCTGCTCCTTGTGTGTTGCCTGTTTTCGCCTTGGCATCGCTGCAGACCTCCTGCCCTTAACCTCCCCCTGAATCCATCTCTCTTTCACTTCACACCTCAGTCACCTCCTTCGCCCACCTTGCTTCATCTCTTCCCACTCATTTCCTTTCAGCACACTCCCTCAGCACAGACGTGACTACACATCCAGGTAGCCCTTTAAACGAAACTTTACCCACAATGCACAATGTGGCGTGATTTGCATGACAGGCACCGGTGCATTCCACAGAGGGAGGAACGGATAGAGACACTGTAGATAAATAAAGCAAAAGGAGAGAGGTAGTTGTAGGGAAAGTGTCCATCTGAATTATTCATCACTGGTCTATAGGATGAACAAATGCATCGGTAGAAAACCACCTGTCCTTTGTTATCAAGGCAGAGTGTGATGTCTCTGTAAAGGCAAACTCACCATTAAACCTATAAAGCTTATGCCAGAGTCACTTGCTACTGTACTGTGCTGATAACCTTATATACTGTGACTTTATCTCTACATGAGGCTCAGAATACTAATAAATATTCAGATTTAGTCTTGTAGACTAAATCCATACTACAATCTGCCTCAGATCTGCAGAAACCTGACAGCTCTTGTACAGGCTCCAAAGACTAATCGAAAGATATAATAAACCATCATCCCTGGGTGTCATCTCTCACCTAACATCCACACCTTTTTGTCCTCTGTGCATGGTTGCAGGTTGAAGTTTTCTTGAATCAGCATTCTGCTGCAGCCTTGACTTGTCCAGCTAGTGAATCTCTTCTGATGCTTGTCCTCTTTTTTTTCAACGCTGAGAGCAACAACAGGAACGCACAAGTTCTAAACTGAGTTTAGATTAATTCTGACACAGTATGAGTATAGAAAACACCACCTGTGTGGGCTCAAGTAAGGGTCAGTAAACAATTTAAATTTACGTAATCACCATTAGGCCTGGTGGAAAAGATTTGAATGAGGAATTCAATTCAAGTTTGTGAATGCACAAAATAAATGTGAGAATATTTTAATTTGCCCTTGCCTGCAGAAATACCTCAGGCTGGTTGTCAATGAGGGAATAAAATCTGTACTTGTAACTTAAATGTGTGGTTGCATACGGATATACACTCTACAACCAAGAGCTGGTAGTATTATCTGTGCTCAAGTTGAAATTTACTGTATGTTAAGTCTTCATCTACAAGAACAACATCAGGGATTTTAGACGTGTTAGAAAACAGACAATAAGAGATGTTTCAGTCTTTTTCACCAGCATGGAATTTATTCCAGGATCATGGATATAGAGAAACATACAATAGACTAAATGCTGAATACACGGGGGGATCGCCTCAGTCTGATAGAGCAGCGTCGTGAATTCATGATCATGTGTAATCACCAGGGAACCAGCAGTGTTCAAAACATAGTCACTGTGACTATATTTACAGTGACAGAGTATTTTTGTGGTTTAATATGATATTAAAATCGGCAGTGTATGCTGGCTCACCTGTTTGACATGTCTGATGCTTTGTTTTTGCTTCCTTCACAGAAGTCCTTCTCTCTGGTGCTGGAGGCTTTGGATCATGACAATGACACATCAGAATCAGGTTAATCATCAGCAATTCATGTGTTTCTATGTGTGTTTGTATCTCTGTGCCTTTTTTAGTCACGTAGAACATAAAAAGAACAAATTAACTTACAAGAGTCATCCACAAAAAAAGAGAAAGTTAGTGTATCTGTATTCATTTTTCAGGTTTTTACTTAGAGCATGCAACAGCTATATTTAGCCACTAACTGATTAATGTAAAAACAAGATTAAAACTTTAGCTTAACTGGATTTTTTCTTTTTTCTCAGTTAGAGATTTATGTAGTATGATGTTTAAAAAGAACATCAAAATGCCAGATTCTGTTTATTATGCAATTGTGACCTTACAGACATCCCAGGAGTCTCTTGCAAATCTATAGAAGCTCCCTGACAACCAGAAATCAGATATTTCTCTCTCAAATGATTGTGTGGAGTTTAAGTTAGGAAAGTAACAGAAGCCCAGTGGATCAGACATCTCCCTAAAAATGAGTCCGACCATATGGCAAAATCAACATATTTGTGCTTTTAAGCTGTAGGTCAGATGTTGAATAATGTTTTATTTTCTCCATCATGACTGTACTTCCTGTTCCAGTTTTACATGTTACACATTTCTAGTAGTATGAAAATTTTATACAGTGAAGCATTTTTCTCCATTAAGATTGTATTTACTACTTTTTTGAGGCAGTTTAACCAAATCAGTTACTAAACTTTTACTAAGCAGAAGATCAAAAAGTGGGTAAATTTAGTTGGTGCCGTCACTGAGGTTTGGCGTGTTTTAAAACTACACACTTCCATGGATTACAATTTTTCTTTGGTAAACAAATTTAAGAAAGTAAAGCTCTGGTCTTAATTTGACCAAAAATGTAGTAGGTGTATTTTGGCTCACCAAGAAAACAGTTATCTAAGTTTAGCTTTCACCAAGCAACATTTTTATGGAGTAAAACAACATGTTTACAAGTACGTGTGGTTTAACATGATGAAACAACATGAAAATATCCTCTGTGACTTTATGTCTGTGATCATATGAGGTTAGAGGGTCTTTTATCCGGACCCTTTAATTTCCTGCTTGTTTCCTTGTTGTTTCTCCTCATAATCAGCGAAAGCTCCATGACAGGGAATGTGAGCTGCATGCTATAAAAAGCATAACACACACACACACACACACATAGACTGAGACAGATGTTCCTATGCCTTCCTCATTCCTGTCATGCCACGGTCCTCCCTTTCATCCCACCACCCTCTACCTCCCTCTCCAGCGGAGATGCAGTTATATCCAAAAGATGGCTGAGATAATGAGAAACTGGGAACTGCACCAGAAATCCTACTTTTCCTCTATGTTTGTCTCCTCTGTCCTCTCCCTTCTCTCCTTCCCTCTGTCCCCCAGCACCGTTCTTACATCTTGTTTGCATTATCTGTCATTTTCACCTGAGCTTATGACAGCCCTCACATTAGGTTTAAAGCCATTCACTAGCCCGGGAGCTTACCTCAGCCCAAACACAGGAGCCCTGTCGCAGTCTCACCGGACTTATCAGGCCCTGCTGCTAATCAGAAAGGATTACGGAGCACAATTGTACTTTCTGAACCATTCCTTGGAAATAGTGAGAAAATATGATGTTCTTTGAGAAGTGACAGTATGACTTTCACTGAGTTTTGTTTTAAGTCAAAGCACAGTAACTAGTGTTAATGTGCAAGGGCATACCTTTGTCCACTAAAGGATACGTCCAGTTCATCATAACACTGGTTTTATTTCCAGTGCGAGAAGAAACTCAAGTAGTCAGACACATTGTAAAGTGGAAAACAGTTTAGCTAAATTATCTAAACCCCTTTTGTGTGAAAGCACCTGAAATTTTCGCGATAATCCCTCACTGCATACAAAAACTGTGTGCTCAAAACTCTGTACGCTGAGCCAAAATGTTGGTCAATTAAACTTGTGTCATGCCTTTGTCACAAAAGGTTGGATTACGTGGAGGCCCTTTCATAAAAAAAGTTTGTACAGCTTTTTTGGGGAGGATACTACACTCTGTCGCCAGTTTATTAGGCACACTCACTGTAGCTAAAACAAATGCAGTCAGGTACAGTAGTTCTGCAATAAATCCTCCTGCATGAAGTTGTTGTTGAAACTGTTTTACAGACATGTAAAAAGAGTAGTGGGCTATTCGGCTATTGACTTTGAATGCACATGTACAACTGTTCAGTGTTTCAGTACTTTTTACACAACTTGCTGTTTTCTAACAAGGAGCTTAGCGGCAAAATTCACAACAGGTGTTTGATCCTTGAATCAACCAATAAATTTCCTGGTTCATCGAGGTCGCATCATTAGGGAAAGGCTGCTGGAGACTGGGGTACCTCGAATGGACTGGCCTGCACTTTCTCCAGACCTGAATCCCATTGAAAGCCTATGTGATCAGCTGAGTCGCCGCGTAGCGCCTCGTAACTCTGTACCACAGAACCTCAATGACCTGAGGACCGCCCTTCAAGAAGAGTGGGATGCCATGCCTCAGCAGACAATAAGTCGACTTGTGAACAGCATGAGATGTCGTCGTAAAGCTGTAATTGATGCTCAGGCGCACATGACACGTTATTGAGACACTGACATTTTTTGTTGTGGTATACTCACCACTGTTGTTGGCTTTTGTTTCAATAAGTTGTTTGAGATGAGGAAATCACCATTACATGTTTCTACTTAAATGCCATACTTTCATGATATAATGTCACTGTAGTGTGAACGTTTTATGTTGTCCCTAACTTTTCGTGAGTAGTGTAAGTGTCAGTTCATCTTTAGACTGCTAAGTCTCAGAGGCTGCAGTTTGTGCCAGTGCTGTACTGTGTTGCATTACATTCATAAAGCTGTATCTGTTTTTTAGTTGCACAAAATAATACAAACTCGTGTGATAATGAATCTGAGAATGAGCTTTGACACAGATGGCAATAACCATAACCACCAATAAAATAATAATAATAATAAGTGTTATATAGTGTATTTAGAGTGTGTTAAATGTTTGATACTTCAGTCTTGAATTGTGAAAATGTGGGCAAGTGAGCAAGAGGAAATGAATTCATATTGCAAATAACAGCATGTGTTGTGGCAAATATGCTCAAACACACCCATGGAGGTTTGTTAAGAACCCTATGACCACTCGTGTTTCTTGTTCAGTCTGACGTCTTTGCCACAAACTCAGATCTCATTGTTTAAAGATGCCTTTCGGAGAACATATGTTAAGTGTGTGTCTTTGCTGTTCTTTTGTTTGTATGTGTTTGGTGCATAGCTACATTTCTTGGTTAGCGCCACTAAATGTGCCGTGAAACCACCTGACAAAACCGTCCACAAGAATGCCCGAAAACAGTGACAAAATGTAGTCAAAATCTCAACTTTCTGACATTATTTTATCATTTTGACAGTACTGTGTTGTAATTAACTGAAATTAATCTCATAATAGCAAGTGTTTCATTTTCTCTATGTTCGTCCTTCGGCTCACATATTAGTTTTGGTTATTTTAAGTGCAGATTCGCTGATGTGTTCACGCAGCTGTATCGACATAACAATCACAGCCACAAAACTGCCACCAGTGCATGAGAGAAAGTGGAATTCAATATTAGAAGTGTTAGAGACCAACTTGTCTAAAAAATTTAAGACACATGTTTAGTGCTTTTATTTTGAGGACAATACGTTTGTTGGAGGAGCCTGAAAAGAATCAAAACTGAAAGCAAAAGAATTACCTACATACATCAAATATAAAGGCACACACAAACACTATTGATTTGTTGGCTCAGGTGATATGGAACAGCAAGTGAGTCAAAGGGAGGTGTTTTCTCTCCTGCAATGTTTTTGCAGCCAGAGTCAAGGGCAGGCACTTCACAGTTAATACCAGGCAGTGGGGGACAATCACCAGGGGCCAGAGGGAGAGATTTAAGTGTTCTTTCCACCTGCAGACACAATCCCCGTGTGTGTGCTGCTTATGTCCTGTTAGCTTTTCTGTAATGCTACGTAAAGTGTGGTTTTAAAAGCAGCTCATGGCTTCTTGTTGCCGCTGTTGTTTTTGCCATCTAATCTTAGAGCTTCTCTCCCTCTTTCTCTCTACTTGTGATCACTTATTATTGTGCCATCACATCTAATCACATTAGAGAGGAAATCAGACACCTTCCCTGCTGTGCTGGCTGATAATATGGTTATTCTTTTTCCTGCTCTTCTCACTTCTCCTTCGTTTCTGGCAGAGGAACGGTGATGATGAAATTAGCCCTTTGACATGTCAGAATCATAAAATAATGAAAACCCACAATACACTGAAGTAGCGTGATGAGTGTTTGGAAAACTGGGCCCACAGATTTGACTTCAGGCGGAGGGCAGTGTAGGAACAACGCAATGGCTGAGCTAACGGTTCGCTCAGTGAACACTCTGTTCCCATTCCTCTTTTATTCTCTTAAACACACACTCACGCGCATACACTCACATACATACACATGGGCAAACACACACTGTGGTCAATATGTGGCCCTGTTTTCATTCTTTTGTGTCAAACCACAGTGATCTCATCTCTCCATCAGGCGGTTTGTTATGTGTGTGTGTTAATAGCTGCCTCCCTTCCTCTTTGGCTCTGTTTGCCTCTGTCTGTCACAGTCACACACACACACACACACACACACACACAGAACACCCATTCTCTCCATCACTGTCTTACTTCCAACAAGGCTTTCCTCTCTGGGCTACTATCGCAGAATCTTTCCCTTTGTCCTCCTACCTTTAACACACATGTACATACATTGAGACACACAGATATAGACTCAGACACTAACTCGCACACATATATTCTCAGTGCTTTGTGTGTGTTAATACCCTGTCAGAGGAGATTATAACTAAGCTGGGGGCGACAGTGCCTCTGGGAAATCCCCTCTGGGGGTCAGGAGCAGCAGCCAGTGCCCCAATGCGGCCCCGGGCTCGTCTGGTCTTCTCTGGTGTTCATGCTGCCCCCTCCCTTGTCGGCAGATCTCCAAGCCCTTCTCTGTGATCCTATAGTCAGCCCCTCATCTCCTCCTCGCTGCCTGCTCTAATGCAGTGCTGTTGTTTCTTAAAAGTATGAATAAGTGTTAGAGAAGCTGAGCTCACAATACAGATACATTTTAAATGGGACTTTTTTATGTCATCAGCAATAATGCTGCAAAAATGAATAATAAAAATGACATGCTT
>JAUBNQ010000005.1:19127846-19140493 GCA_032353495.1 Ctenopoma kingsleyae | reverse complement strand
AAGTATTTGGTTGGGAGAAACATGTTTTTATAGGAAAGTTGTTAAAACATACAGGAAGTTTCAAGAGTACTTGATTTCTGATGACAATTGTTGTCATGTGTTAGCAGTGTGTAACTGTAAACGTGTTGTAACTATTACAGTTTCTAATGTTTGGGTATTTTCAACGAGTTCAATACTCCAGGCTTAACAAAAGCAGCTAAAATATTTTAAAAACATACAGTACAGAACAAACATATAAAACAAAACATTTCTCTGGCAATGTTCATATCAGAATGACGTTAAAATGGGAAAGTGTGTGAAGGGAAAGGGTTTGTGAGGTGCACCAGTGCAAAGTGACACAGCAGCTACAGTTAATGGGCAAATGGATGTGACGAATGTGACCTCTTGCCTGTGTAAACAGCAGCAGGCTGGAAATGAACACAGGCTTCCCGTTACCACCCTGGTTCGCTAAAAATGTAGGAAATAACGTTTACACACACACACCACTGTATGTATGGGGTCCTGTCTACACCTGCGGTGAGCCCTGAGATATCAGACTCACAGACTGGAAAGGCTAGTTGCTACTTTTTATTATTGCTGGATGAAGTTTTCAAATACAAACCACATTGTTAGTTGGGATTCTTTTCTAAAATTGAATAAAAAATTAAACCTATGATTTTTTTTAAACTTTGCTTGAACCTTTATTTATCTGACAAAAGCACAAAGAAAATATTTTCAGTGGTTTCACTGATCAGCTTAATTTTATTTTGTAAATACAAGCAAAGTTAGACTTTGATGCCTGCAAAGGTTTGGACTTAAAACTTCACTGTTTTGGTGATACCACAACTACCATGTTAATTGGCAACAGGTGAAGGTATTATGATTGAGATTGAAATATCCACCAAGACTCCGTCTTTGCAAGCAAACAGCTCACCAGGCCTGATTCTGCCCATGCGACAAAATGTCCTTAAAGTATGAAAGGGAACCACTAGATAAAATTAATCATTGGATCATTATTATTGATGTTATTATATCGTAGTATTAACATGTAAACAGTACTTTAATATTGTAGTTGGCCAAGCTTCTTATTGTGCTGGGTATATTTTGGAATACATAATAAAGTATGATTATATGTATATGTGTGTAAACTCTTAATTTGTAAAGTACTGTAGATGTTAACTACAGCTTGTAGGGACATGTAGTGGCACAAAAGTCTTTGAAAAGTATTCTGTAAGAGTACTTGAGTAAATGTACTGTACAGAGTAAATCTCAGTTTCTCTATGCAACAGGAGCCTAAAATGAAACACAAAGGTTTTTGCACTCGACTCTTTTGACAGTCAGTGGGTAAACGTACAATTAAAGTACCTGTATTATCTGGATCTTAAGAAATGGGGTGACTTGTCACTGGGGATCAAAATTTCAACATTTGTTCAATGCCTGTTGCATACTGTATGAAATATGCTGCTATGCGTACATGAGTGATTTGTAAGAATTGGATGATTTAGATTTATTCAGGTCACCTGGGTTGCCTCAAATATTTCTTCATAAAATTGAGTTTTGTGATACAGTTGATCAGTTTAATTGACTTTTTTTTTTTTTACCAGGAATACTTTCAAAAGTAAAATGTGCCTCAAAGCTGAGGAATAACTTGTCTTACAGGGACACCCTGTGGCCACTAACATAAATGAGGACACAAACATAAAAAATATTTTTTCTTTTGATACAGTATGTAAAAATGTGTGCTGTAGCACATATCAGTGTTTGCAAAGTTATGACAATTGAAAAGAGCATCAAAGTTGACTTTATAAAGGTAGTTTGACATAGTAAAGGTCCACTTACTAGATTTTCATCAAGCTTTTAGAAGAAGCTCTCTGTTAAGATTTTAGGTGCACGTCCATTATAACCTGAAAATAATGCACTAATGTCCATTCTTGACACACTTAGTGTCTTGTGTGAAACTGTTTGGTCAAACGTTTTTTAGGGCATGGAATAAATTGTAGAATAAATGTTTACTCTATAATGTATGTAAGTATGTGATAACACTGAATATTTTGGGTTTCTGGACTGATGACAGATTTGATGACAAATAAGTTCGAATATATTACCAAAAGCAGTTTGAGCTATAACACACATTTTTTCACTATTTTCTCACATTTTGTAGACAATGTATTTATGTAACTGAGAAAATAATGGTCTGTAATTAATCACTGAGAATGATAACTAATTGATAATAAAAATAATTGTTAGTTGCAGCCCTAATATTTAGTATATTTTAGTTTAATTTGGAAAGATAAAGAAACTCTTTACTATAACTATTAGATAAATGTAGTGACAGTATAATGTTTCCATCTATTTGGTAGAGTAGAAGTACCTACAGAAGTACAGTAGGTCCTGCCCAGTACTTTAATTACCTTCTAACTTGGGAGTGGCCGTTTCCAGCTGTTATAAACTTTTTTATCTGAACAAAAATGTATGTTTTATTTTCACAGTTTTGCAAGTTCTAATGTTTATGAAAGCATAAGACCGTTTCATTATATCCAGTGTGTGTTCAACAATTACCATAACGTTTAGTGAACTACTGTTTATAAACGCCTGCAGCGCCCCCACAGGTGAAGCTCGGTACGGCATTGACCAGTTGGTACAGGGAGAAGGAGGCGTGTGACGCTCAGCTACTATCGTTTTTGGTTGACTGAAAACAACCCCGGTGTTTGTTGGTGGTCAGCAAAACAGGTACACATTGGCATTTAAGATGACACTGAATGTGATGTAGATCTGTATTTAATCTATTGTTGGCGTTAATGAGGCCGTGATACACGCACTGGTTCTAACGTTTTTGCAGACTAGCTTAAAGTAGGCTAGGCTAGCTAGCTAGCTGTGATGCTACATGGCTAATAGCGTTATGAAGGCCCACGCTGCATGCGCAATAAGGCCGATGTGTATGCTAACCAACTCCTCCATAACTTTGCAAACATGTTTATTTCGCATCGTGTACAAGCTGCACGACGAAGGCGCAAATGAAATAATTAAATGCAAAGTTTAACTTATGAGAGGAAAGCAGTGCTGTGGGCGATAAGCTTGACAGTATTTTATCGTTAGCCTCGTTAGCTCTTTAGCTAGAGGCTCTTTAGTTCCTGCTAAAAACTACTGTTACTGAATAAACTAATTATGATACGATAAGACGGAGAGATCATGAAGATGACTTCACCAATAATATGTTTATGCCATTTGGTAATATTCAGTGATACATTAATATTTTAAAGTACATGTAGTCACACAGCTTAGACGTAAGAAATAAACGAGGAATATAATAACTTGCACTACGATTTATTACTAGTATTTATTTTGGTTTAGTTAAACAGTGGCTTGTCACTTTTTCTTCTTTAACACAAAATGATTTTTTTCACTGACTAAAACCGTCAATTTACGTATATTTTATTTATTTGTATTAATAGGGTAACTCAAATTTATTAATGTAACACATGAATGAGTGGATATGTCTGTGTAGATACGTGAATATTTTCATTTTACACCATTAAAATGGTCCATGCTACACAGGATTGTGTAGTAGTATCAGTAATTTATGGCAATTGACATTCATATTTGAAAGAAAAAAAATAAGCAACAAATCACTGATATGAAACATTTTTTGTCAATGACCAGGTATTGTCCAAATACTAATATAGAGCAAATGTGTTCATTTCCCAAAATGTTTTCATAATTTCAAGTAGTAATTTCAAGTAGACAAATAGTTTTCAGTGAGAAATCTCTTTCTGGAGTTACAATGCAATGGGCAACACAAAACAAATAGATTTTCTTCTTCATTTAACTCGTGTACCAAGTACTAAACCTAGTTTCAATAAAAACATATGTTCTAGGTTTTGTCTTTTTTCAAATAAGTATTCCTGACATGTTACTTATTAGCTGTGTCTGATAAGATTGAGAACCACATATTGGTAAAACAATAACTGTTGTCCTGTTTATTTTGGTGAGGAATAACAGCTGTAAATGGTAAAGGAGCTATGTTCATATATATATATATATATGTGTGTGTGTATGTATGTATTTATATGTATATTAAAGAAGTGATGTGGGAACCAGAATACCTGTGTATTTCAACATTTACATAAAAAAGCATCTGTATATTTGTCTTGTCTGGCCTTCATGCACTTCTGTCACTATTTTTAATTTCTTCAGTTTTTTGTATTCTTTCCCTCTCTTATCTGCTGTGCATATTTTTCTCCTTGTCTCTCTGCAGCAGCCGTGCCCCGCCGCGCCCCCACACCCAGCGGAGCCGTCATGTGGCAGGAGGCCCGCAAACATGAGCGCAAGCTCCGTGGAATGATGGTAGACTACAAACGCCGAGGCGAGCGCCGGCGGGAGTACTACGAGAAAATAGTAAGAGACTTGGTGATCTAGCTGAGCAATGTATGCAGATACTTCGGTAGTAACAACTCTGAGAAAACCATATTTTTGGGGTTCAGAGTGCTGTTAGTTTTATTTTTATGCCAGTTTTTTTTCTAGCTCTCTAAATGGATCCTAATTTAGTAACTTTCAGGCATAAATCAACATTTTGAACAACAAAGAAAAGTTACACCTCATTACCCAAGACACCACAAAGTAGCTACACTAAACTAAATTATACTGTGTGTGTATCTTTAGCTTGATTTGGATGATTTGTCATAGAGCTCTGTTGTTGTCCAAGAACTAGACCACAGTGTTACACTGGTATGTTTTTTCATCACACAAAATATGAACACTGTGTCTATAAACAGCTCTACAGACTATTAACAGCAATCACTGAGCATGCTCTGTAACATAGTTTGCGTAGTAAACTATTTACTATCCTAATAAACTATGTTTTTTTTTTTTTTTTTAAGTAAGTTCTTTACCTTGTGTTAATATCACAATTGATTGGGTGATGTTTGAGGTGTGGTAATTGGTTCTGCTTCCTCAGGTGCATGAGAATTGTGGACATGCTTCCGTTCATACTGCAGTCAGGGGTTTGCAAATGCAGATAAGAAAACATGATGCCAACCTCATAACTGCAAGAGGAACAGCTCATTTGTTTGTTGTAGTTGACTGAACAACATAAAGTCCAAAAATAAGAAAGAACAGTGTGTGTAAACACTTAACAAGAAGGGGAATAGGGATACGGAATTCACAGTACAACTATACATAGGATGCACAAAACAATCTTCCTCTTTACGTGTTGGGTGCATGGGTATTCAGTGGACAAAAGTATTCAGTAGTCTTAGTGACAGCCCAGGTGGACTCTGGGTACTGTGAAGTCTGGTTCTTTAAATCCAGCTGCCATGTCACACAGTGCAGTAGTGTGGCTAAGTGTGCCATTTTATTATGTTTTGACTGTCACATGTTTTGTCTCGACAGAAAAAAGATCCAGCTCAGTTTCTTCAGGTTCATGGTAGAGCCTACAAGATCCATCTGGATCCTGCTGTGGCACTGGCTGCGGAGAGCCCGATCAACATGTGAGGAAACAAAATGCACACACCACATATACTAGACACCAGACACACTAGATGCACAACGATCAGACTGTACCTCCTGTCTTGTTTTGTATAAAGGATGCCATGGCAAGGAGATGCCAACAACATGATTGACCGCTTTGATGTAAGGGCTCATCTGGACTACATCCCTACATACACCCCTCCACTACTTAACACAACGTAAGTCTTAATTTGACTTAGACACCACAGTCTGCTTTGTTTTGTGTGAAAATTCTATGATGTTGATAGTTTTTGCCTTGTGGTTGTACATATGAGCATTGTGGATCCATTCACGTCTTGTGAAATGTTCATTGTGAAAACCAGGATTTTACTTAAACTGAACATTTCTTGACAAAATGTATCAATAAGGTTAACTAAAATGTTAAATACATTCCTGTTTAGCTTTTGCTTTGTGTTGTACTATAGATAATCTCTGTCGTCTGATGGTTGCTGTATGTTGTAACTCTTTTACTAATTAATTTAACAGGTCATTGGTGAGATATTTGGCAGATGTTTTAGCCTCAATTAGAAGCCAGAACCATGAAGTGTGGGAAAACAGTCTTTTTCTTTGTCTCTTTCAGAACACCAGAGCAGGAGATGGAGGAGAGGAAGTGCAATTATGAGCGCTACAGAGGCCTAGTGCAGAATGACTTTGCCAACAGTGAGTATTTATTCAGAAACTTTAGCTGATTATCTTCTTTCAAGAAAAACTTGGGTTTCATGTCACTTTGGTTGGCTGTGCCTGTTGTATTTCATACACGAACAGTGTTCTTAATTTGACTATATTAGTATGTTAACCTGCTCTCAGTGGGCATATTTTGCAGTTGTGTTGTGCTCTTAAACTCCCTGCTGTCCTCCTATAGTCTCTGAGGAGCAGTGTTTGTACCAGATCTACCTGGATGAGCTCTATGGTGGCCTACAGAAACCTAATGAAGATGAGAAGAAAAAGTATGTGATTTTAAAGTTGCTATTTCATCCCTGCTCTGCATTAATGTGTTTTCCTGTAATTTATTTTCTCACTGGAACATTTAGAGCAGGTGTTTATTGACAAATCTTTCTTTCTGTGCAGGCTGGCTGAGAAAAAGGCCACCATTGGTTACACTTACGAAGACAGCACTGTGACAGAGCCTGAACCCCACTCAGACAAAGATGAAGAAAATTCAGAGAACAGTGAATCAGAGGAGGATGAGGGCATCCCAGACATTGGTGAGGAAATGGGTTTGTTTTATAACAACTACTTGCCTGCTGTGAACCAAGGATCTGCTCTGATAATGTTGCTGTAATACATTTTTTATTATGTTTTCTGTGTATATGTACAGACGTGGAAGTTGATGTTGATGAGCTGAACCAGGAACAGGTCTTGGACATCAACAAAATGGCGACTACATACGGAATGGCTGAAGGAGACTTTGTTCGGTATGTAAGAAATACCATTATATTAATCTGTTTTATTATTACCCAAAAATCCTATAGGAGACAGCAGCATTGTTTTATAGTGCTAATGTTGTAATCCTGTTTATTGTTCTAATTCTGTGAGCAGGATGTTGAGGAAAGACAAGGAGGAAGTGGAGGCCATCAAACATGCCAAGGCTCTGGAGGCAGAGAAGGCCATGTACTCTGTAAGATAATGCCATTATGCAATTTAAGTCTGTGTGCCATGTTTTTTTTTGTTTTGTTTTGTTTTTTTACCAGCTTTGTGATGAATTTATGTTTGGTCATCACAGGGACGTCGTTCTCGCAGACAAAGGAGAGAGTTCAGAGAGAAGAGACTAAAAGGTAGACAGATCAGCCCACCAAGGTACAGTTATGTCATTTTTCAAGTGTTTTTTCCTCATTAAGAATTCACTTACCTCAAAACATGTTTAACTTGCGTCTTCATTCCCCTGTATTTTAGCTATGCCAGGAGAGACAGCCCAACATATGATCCTTATAAACGGTGAATTTGCCCACTATTTTCTCCTTGTTTTTGTTAATGTTTTCAGGTATTGGCTGTGTGTGTATTTGAACTGTATTTTCAGACTTTTTAAATGTTGTCTTCTCTCAGGCCAGAGTCAGAATCCAGCTCAGAGTCACGATCGCGCTCACGCTCTCCGGGTCCTGAGAAGATCACATTCATCACGAGCTTTGGAGGCAGCGATGATGAAGCTGCAGCAGCAACTCAGACAGCAGCTCCTCACTCTGGCCATGCCCCCTCCAACCCGCAACACCCTGCAGGTCATAGCAGGGGCTCCCGGTCGGTAACTTTCCCTCTTCCTGGCTTTTCATTGGTTATTTCCGCTTGCAGATATTATGTTCATTGAAATGACCATAGTTGATCACACAGGAAGAATACTGATTGCATTTTGTGGTAGGTGAGATGGATTAATTTTCAGTCAAATAAAATCAGTGTAAATAGCTGCTGATAAAGTATTCATATGTGCATGTGTACAGGGAAAATATGTGTGGCCAGATCATTTGGGAATACATTTAAATTTTTATGGTTATGCACGTCACATTATAAAACACAGAAATCTGCACTTTAACTATCTGGTTATTTATGCATCAATCATTAATCAGTAAGACATTTGAAAACAAAACAGAGGTATTGTTAAGATAGGTTAGGTGCTGGGCGGGTGTTGTTTCTAAAACACTGTAACTTTGCTTGTCCAGGAGACGAAGGTCATCTTCCAGTCGCTCCCCTTCCTCCTCCTCCAGCTCCTCATCTCGGTCTTCCTCTCACTCTTCTTCCCATTCACGCCGAGCCAGGCGAGGAAGAGGGGGGAGAGATGGGCATCGTACACGAAGCCGATCACGTTCGAGATGGCGTTCCAGATCTTACTCCAGAGGCAGAGGAGGGAATGGAGGAAGTGGATCCTGGAGAAGACGTGACCGGACACGATCAAGGTCCAATGATCGAGACAGAGAGCGAGAGAGGGACCGAGAAAGAGACAGAAGACGATACGCTGCACGCAGACGGACAAGGTAAGAGTATTTCTTGTCCACCATCGACGCTACTGTCATTATTTTACAATACATCTTTTAATGTTGTGTCAGGTCTCGGTCCAGCTCACGGCAGGGTGGCAGTTCTAGGCGAGGGGGTCGGAGCAGTGGAGGCCACCGGCGAGGAGACAGCTGCAGCCGCAGCCCCTCACGATCCCCCAGTCGTCCAAATCACAGTCCTTCCCCTGCTCACAGAGGAATCCAGGCCTCTACCACTGTCGTGTCTGACAAACTAAGAAAGTAAGAAGATCTTGTTATATCAGGAATGAATTAATTTTTACCACTTCACATTGGGGAAAATATCTTGACTCTGACTAAATAAGATGTTGAAAAGATAGAAAACTGAAAATGTAGTTCTGTTACAATGAATTATGGTGTTTCTGTAAACTTTCACTTTTAAATATTAAAAATATTAGATAGTTTTGACTGTTAAGTGTTAACAAAATCACTTTTGGCAGAACTGCTCACAATTAACTTATTATGACGTGACAGGTTGAAGTGGCTTCAGTTTGGGATATTACCCACGTAGTACTAAATATAAGTGAAAATAAGTATGTTGAGATTATTAGTTTGATTTACAAGACGGCAAGTTCTATGGCATCACGCTCACACAGGCAGACGAACAGATCTTTTCTGTTTAGCCTACATGGCGGCGGTAATGCAGACACCACACTTGCATCTTGTTATCCAAGTGTTATACAGTCTAGTCTGTATATTAATTATTAAAAACTAAGTATGAAAATGAAATGTAATTAAAGCTACAGAATGTAACTTTTAAAAATATTTTTGTAGAAATATGTCTCATCGTGTATCTGACTGTGGAGACATGTTGACGCCTTCCATGAAGTCACACTCACAGAAGTCTGGCAGTGAAATATCTGCTTCTAGAGATTTTTGAGCAACCAACACTTCACCATCACATGATTTCAGTTTGATCGTTACATTTTACAGCTTCTTATTTATTTTAATTTGATAATGACTAATACCTGAAGGACTGTGCAAAGCATAGCGACGTGTAGCAGACAGTAGCATAGTTAAGCAGGCATGTGCCATGCTTGGTCTCTCTTAAAATTCATATTGCTGTTTTTAATATGTTTTAGTGTCATTAAAAAAATAAAATTAAAATATGATAGTAATAATAGTTTATGACTAATGTTTATGAGCCTGTCCGTCAAAATGACCTCAGGATTAATTGTACAGTAAAGAGTCTGTTTTAATTGCTCCTTAAAAATGGTTAAACACATTTAGCCTTACAGTGCAATAGCATGAGCTCTTTTTCTTTGTTTTTGTTTGTTTTAATGTATGGCAACATTTTGAGGTTTATTTCCTCTCAGCATAAAGATGTGGAAATAGAAAAAGTTGATGCTTGTATGTAAATCCTGATGTCTTCACATCAGCATTTTGTCTTTTGTTTTTCTTCTCCTCTCTCCAGGCCTGATACTGCGGGTGGTAAAGAGACGGGAGCTGCCAAAGTCAGTAAGAATTTGATCTAGCTGGGTTTCTTGCTAAAGCCTACGCCTCCCTCATCCCTGACAGGCTGACATGGTTGTCCATCAGACTGGGATGTAGAAGTCATTATTGCCCACAGAGAATAAAATTATTTTTTTTCTTGCTGCCCCCCAAAGCGGACGCATATTGCAGTGGAAGACCCACATCTATTTTGAAATTGCCATTACAGTATTCTTGCCAGCATTGACAGTGACTGACTTAATGCTGCCATCTCTGTATGGAGCGAACGACCTGTGAAATCATTTGTCTTGATGTGCTTTCAGTCTGGGTGGTGCGTGTATGTGTACATATAAATGTGGAGGAGAGATTGCAGTGTCTTTATATATCTGTTCATAGTTTCAAATGCACTGCAGTGAATTGCACATCAGTGGCCCTAAGAGGAAGAATTGCTGCTTTCTCTTGCCACCATGTGTTGTGTGTAGGAACTTATGAGTCAGTGCCGGCCAAGTGATATGACTTTGATGGAAAAGTGTGTGCTCTGGATGGCTTTATCTGAGCTTATTTTAACAAGTGGCAGAGCACGCTGTGACTTTTAAAATCAAATGTTTAATGTAGCACATATATACCGGAGACTTGATATGAGAGGTAAAGTATTAGGAAAATTCATTTTCTGTCTTGCTGAGAATTGCATGAGAAGATTGATAGAACTGCCCCGTCCATATACTAAATATGAAGCCATTTGCTTAGCTTAGGGAAGAGACTAGAAATGTGGGACATCTGACTTGCTCCATCCAAAGTTAACAAAATGTGCTTCCCAGCACCTCCAAACCTTTTAAGATGTTTAATATGCAGATATAACATGTTTGTGAGCTTGAGAGAGATGATGGTAGCTTCTTATTTAGTGTTCAGCTGTTCCTCTTAAAGGGCTGGTATTATGGAAAACTAAAAAATGAATCAAATGTTGTGCTGTCAAATTACTAAATTAAGTTACTTCTATCCTTTTAAGTTATTGAAAATTGCAAATCTCCCGACTCAAACACGAAACTGCACCTGTTGTGACGTTACACCCAACTGTTAAATTGGATATGTGAGGATAAGCCCACCCCCTGCCCAGTGCTACGCTGAGGGTGTACGGAGCGGTACAGAGCATACATCTATAGACATTTTGCGTTTTAGCTGGGCGGGGAGCAAGGCAGAACATTTGAAATGTGCCTTAAACTTTACCTGACAAACTTTTAAACCAAGCGCACTTTGCACACGTTGTTTCTTGCTAAAGCTAAACTAGTGCTTTAGCAAGTGTGCCTTATTCGTTAGGCCACACCTCCAGCCAATCAATGTAGGTGAATAAATTATTTTATGTTAATATGTTCTGAAACAGCTGCTGGAGGACACAGGGAAATCTGGTCTGTTTGAGAGATGGTTGGGAAATCTCAACAACTTTAGGTAAATAAAATATTACACGTTTAAAATACACTCAGTGTTAATAAAAATACCATAATAAACCATAATACCAACTCTTTAAGATTAAATAACTTTCTAACATTTTGGACTGTTTGCAGTATCGAACCCACTTCTCTTCTCACTAAAAATATTTGAATATGTTCCAACAGACAAATACGGAAGTTATAATCTTCTTCTCTGTTAATCGTACCTGCAGTGTTGTGACCTGCAGTGTCGTGACCTGCAGTTTTTCTTGCCTGGCCGGTTTCAAAGTTTCAAACGGCCCAGTGATGGGTGTGTTGCAGACAAAGTGCCACTGGCTCTTTCTGAACTTTTCTGAACTCGCCAGACCTGAACTTGCTCTTGTTTCACTTTCTGACCGTCTCCTCCTCAGTCCTTTTTAACTCTTTGTGCAGTTTTTGTATATATAAAATATTTTGTAAAGGTTTGTGTGACTGGATCCGATCCTGCTACTAAACTGTCCTGCAGCAGTAGCATGCCTCCATGTATACACACACAACCACACACACACAGCCTGTTCAGCCAGTAAGATTTGAGTTTGTTTACTCAACAAACATTACGTGTAATTAATTTGTCTTTGGTTCTTTATCTCCAACAGCAACTATACATAAGGTGATGGTATCAAACTTGTGTAACGGCACTGTACCTTTGATCTCTTTTTCTCACTCACTCACACTTTTGTTAAGCTGTGAAATGATGCGCTAACACAATTGTGTCACCTGCAGCCAAAGATGACCCCACAGGAGCGGCTGAAGCTGCGAATGCAGAAGGCTCTCAACAAGCAGTGTGAGTACATGTGTTTGTGGTTTCTGCACAAGTTAAATGGCACAGTATAGACCACTGGACTTATTGAGATGTGTCTTTTGCACATTTGGTCAAATTATGCAAAATAGAGCTTAAAAAAAAACTTTTTTCCCCTGAATTTTTTGCATTTTTTATGCCATCCTGCAGCGAAAGCAGATAAAAAAGCTGCTCAGGTGAAGATCCAGCAACAGGAACACAAACGACAGGTGTGTGTCTTTGTGTTATCTTGTGCATGTGTTTGAGATTTCTGCAGAAACCAAAACTATTTGATTCTTTATTTCCTCTCATTGCTGTTGTTTGTTTTACAGGAGCGAGAAGGAGAACTACGTGCCATGGCACGCAAGATACGCATGAAGTAGGGTTTCTTGTGTGTGCGCACACATCTTTATTTCCTTGTGTGGTCAAATTTTGTTCAAATACTATTGTGAGGACATTTTGGTCTTGCATGGACATTTTAGCTGCAGGTCAATT
>JAUBNQ010000005.1:19108717-19127746 GCA_032353495.1 Ctenopoma kingsleyae | reverse complement strand
TGTGTGTGTGTGTGTGCGTTTGCATGTGTGTAATTGGCCTGTTTGTCATTGTATGTTGCAAATGTCTGACATTGAGGTTCTGCGTATAGGGAGCGAGAGCGCCGTGAGAAAGAGAGGGATGAATGGGAAAGACAGTACGGCCGGCAGAGCAACTCGCCTTCTCCTTCCAAATATGGTGAGACTTCAGTTTTCTCATCACCAACAACCATATGGATCCAATATAATAATAATTTGGTTTGCACACTTAAACAGAAGTAGCCAAAATATTTAATCAGCTCAGTCACTTTCTGCTTCCCTGACTTCAGTTTCTGCTCTGACAGTTTTATAGCGTTTTAGATGTTCTGGCATGTTGTTTTGATCGTGCCTCTGTGTCCTCTGTCCCTCAGGCCGAGAATACAACTCATACAGAAGGTATGTGAGAAACCACAAGAATCTGCTGAGAGACACTGATACAAAATGAATTGTAACACACAAACACTATCTCAAAGGCTCCTTTTATTAATGTTAGTGCCAATCTTTGAACTGTTTAGATTTTTCTTCACTTCCACCTTCCAAACCCACAGTTTTTATCGAGTGTCGCGATCCAATTTCGCTCGAGCGATGTGAAATACTTGTTGCCAGTTGTAGGGAAACGCTTGATTGCAGTTGTTGTCGACAAAGGTGCCAGAACCAGTTATTAGGTTTAGGGAGCAACTGCTTTTTCACATAGGGCCAGGCGGGTTTGGATATTACTTTCCTTAATAAATGAAATAATTTATTCCATCATTTGGGTTATCTTTGTGTAATATTTAAATTAGTTTGATCTGAATCATTTAAGTGTGACATCGGTAGAGTTTGTAAAATGTGGAGAATAATTACGAATTTAAGTTTACACAGACACGTTTTACTTACAGCCTCAGTATTTTGCGCAACAGTGGGTTTATAACGTGTATCTGCTCACAACCACATTACAGTGTGTGTGTACTATTTATTAAATGTGCTGCGTCTGAATACCAACTTAAATTATTACCAGACATTTACTTACTGTTGTGTGCATATGAGCAAACCTGTAGCGTACATGTCCATTTGCCTGCTTTCATACTGAGATCCATCCCTTGTCGTCAGCTCCTTTTTTTTTTTCATTTTTCCAGGAGGTCACGGTCTCGATCACGGAGCCCATACTCCAAATACTGAGCCGAGAGGTGGACAATATCATTCTACAAGTGGGAGTTTGTCATTTTAAACATCTTATCCAGTTAAACAGTTGTTAGAAGAAGATACGAGCAGACTAACCGTTGATTTATGACCAACAAACAAATGTAGACCTGAGCATATATGTCCTCTGGTACAGTTTATGCATACACAGTTTAAAACTAAGACCATGATACCTTAGTTTCATTAACTACACAGCTGATTGTTTCAGCGAAGCAGAGTTTGAGCTGCCATTGCCAAATCTTGTGGTCATCGCCTTATTAAATGAAGTTTCTTCTCTTCTGCATGCTCCCTTTTTTCTTTTCTGCCTCAGCAGTCCTCATCGGTGGAGACTTGTCTGGAGATATTTGTATTTCTTCAGAGTATATGGTACCAAGCAATATCTTAACTTTTAGCTACATCTTCATGTCACCGTGTTCTCCCACATTTAACTTTTCTCCAACAAGACACTCACACTAAGAACCATTTTAAACAACAGTCATGAGCTGATGTACAGGATATTTATACACATTCACTGTAAACCGATGAAGTCAATGTTCATGTACTGCTCTTTTTTTTTGTACTGTCTTTCCTCAACCAGCTCGTTGTTAATGACATATAACTCTTTTGTTCTCAGAAACATGGACTGTTAAAGAAAATACAGAATGAATAAACAAAGATTCTAAGAGTTTGATTTCCTGTTTTCATTCTCCAGTTTATTTTGTTTTAGATTAAATCCGGATACATTTGAAATATTTAATTAAATGTTATTTTTGAAAATGCTGCACACAGCACCCCGTGCTCCGTTACTGACCATTGTTTAATGAAATAAGTTGTCCTGACCCTGAAGCTGTTGCTGCAGTTTTATTTTGTGATGTACTTTTATCAGTAGGTGGCGACAGATGTCAGTGTAGCAGCTCTAGACGCTTCACTGCAGCTTGTTACTGAGTTTGAGGTATTTCTCTGTATTTTTATGCCTGTATTGCAGTGACAGGTGGTCAACAAGAAAAGGAGAAATGAATGTTCATATGCTTCCGGTTTAGTTTTTGGACGCACCTGTGGGGAGCTCCTCGGAGCCGCTGAGGAGGAACTACACGTAGATTTCCAGTATCAGGTGTGATTGAAACAGATACTTGAAGGTCGGTAAAAACCAGACACGAGTGCGTAAAAGAGAAAAAACTTCAAAGTGACAGAAAAGCGTGTTTACTGTGTGTTAACCGAAGAGGGCGGGGTCAGAAGCACAGCGGCGGGCGGTGCCTACAGTCGCCCATGCCCCCTTCTGCCCTCCGCTCGCTGCGGGGGAAGCAGCGTGAACTTGAACGCTCCCTTCACTGCTCAGTGCGAATCCAGGCAGAGGCCAGTCAGTCTTATCAGTCTGTCCCCGCCACTCGCGTTTCGGTCAACTTATCGGAGAAGGAGCAGCTGGACGGATTTGGGTTTTTTTTTTTCGGGGGGTGTACTTTTTGGGACCCAGAAAGGTGCCAAACCCCGGAACGCTTGACGCGATGTCCAGGCGCAAACTTGGAAGCAAACCGCAGCACCTGAGTGCAATTCAAGGTAAGCCGGAGGGAGGTCCGCGATGTTGGGGCACGCTGGGAGATGAAACCTACAGAAATACAGGTCATAGTTCTGTTTTATCGCCAGGTTACGCATGTGCTTTGGATGCGCGCTGGCACGGTTGTCACAGATTAATGGTTCTAGTGAGCTGATGAACATGCTGTTATTTTGTTTTAAGTACCAAGCACTTTCCACGAGGTTTAAAGTGTTCATGTGTTTACAGTTAACAGTGTGGTTGTATTTTAATCCTTATGCGCAATTTCTAGACACATATTTAGTTAAGGCTTTATGATTTTCCTGTCATGTTTGTGCTGATGGTGACTACTGCTGCCGTTGCATTCACAGAGGAAGGACCGGTTTACTGGCACGCTGTTTTCAGAGGCTACAGGTCCGAACATGATAATTAATATTTCCAGGTTAGACAGTGATCAAGTTTCTCGCTCAGCCCCTGGTTCGAGTGGGACGCTTTTCACATCACCTGTTTAAAGCCAAAAAAACTGACTTGATCCTGCTTCATATTCCGACTTTTTACGCATTATTTATTTGACCAATCATTTATTTGGTTAAATAAATAATGCGCCTAAATAAAAAATGTGGACCACAGACCATTCAGACTCCTCATTTGATCCTGTTTAGACTGTTCAAACATAAAGAGCCGCGTACAAAGAAACGTGTGATGCTCGAAAGGAAATAAGAGAGAAACTTAAACAACATTTGTTTTTTACAGTTCTCTACTGGAGACCAGTGGTGCGTGTCTGGTGTGACCACAGGCCCTGACTCAACCCTGCGCGTGCGTGCGTGCGTGCGTGTGTGTGTGTGTGTGTGTGTGACCGCGCCTTGCAAGTCTGCACAAACAGCGCAGCCTGAAACAGGAAAGGTGACATTTTTGAGTAACAACTGGCGAGATCCGACTTCAGACTGTACTGTCTGTACCTGTCCTGTGCGCTAGCCGGCCTAGTCCAGGCAGGTGGATCCAGCCCATGCATCAAGGTGTGCCCATGACCGTGTTGAGCAATAGTCTACTGACCCCCCCTCCCCTCCTTCTCCTCCACAAAAAGCCAAACCTGAGCTTGGAGACCTAAAGAAATGTTAAGCTTACACAGGCTCTCTGGTTTGGTTTTAGTTGTGTCCACAGTTTTACCAATGCTCCTCAGTGATTGCCCCTGTCAACGTGAGTTCATGCAAGTGCAAACCACACAAGATATGTCAGGTTGTTAATGTTGCATCAGATGAGCTGTCCTGTACAAGGTTGTGAGCACAAAGAAACCCAGGGGCCGCTCTTATCTCAAACACCTTCAGTCTTTTTGCTCTTTTATTGCAATCCACTTCCTGTTGAGAAACTCCCGCTGCCTGTGGCTGGTAGGGCAACATATTACTGAGAGTGAAAGGTGAGAGCGTTCGACAGAATCGTACACTTTGAATTCAATAGTTTGATTTGTCAGCACATAGTCACGTTAACTGGAAGTTTGTGTTTCTACTGAGATGGACACTGTGCACACATCAGCCTCAGTCAAAGTGAGTGGATCTGTTCTGGGTCGGTTAAAGGAAGTGGTCAGTACTGGTTAAGCAGATTGGCCTCATTGCCTTTTAGTGCTCACAAATGAAACTAGCACTTTCAATCACCACGCCTGTTTGTTGTTCCATTGAGGTCTAACTGCACTTTTTGTGTGACTTTATGTTTAGTTTTGGAATATTAGTTTGTAAGAGCTTCTCAGCAGAAATCCAAACTAACTTGGACTCTTGCTAGAGAATGTGTGGATCAACACATTTTGACATTATCCATCCATTCACCTGTTGTTTTAGTGGGAGATTTAGTGCCAGAGATACTTTTGCATGAAAGCAAAATCTTCCTCCTAAATATGACTGCAAGTTAAAAATGCTTCACAGAAACCCTGCTACTATGAACCATTTCATAGACACAGTCAAGTATCTCCACATCTGTCACGTCAGTGCTGGAGGAAATGGCAATGTTACTCATGAATCAGACACTGATTGATAGACTCTGCTTTATTTTCTCTCCCATCTGGCATGTCATGTGTCTCAGATGCCAGTGGCATGGCGGATGCCACCGGCTCATCAGACGACCAGCCTCCTCCTCCTCGAGTTCCTGACGATGGCCGTGACCTCCTCACTTGTGGCCAGTGCAGTCAGGCCTTCCCGCTCGCCCACATCCTTGCGTTCATCCAGCACAAACAGGGTGGCTGCCGCTCCCGAAACCAAGCCCCAAACGTCAACACCACGCCGCCCTCACCTGCCAACCGAGCACAGCAGCGTGTCACCAACGCCGAGCTCAGGGAAGGCTTCATCGAGTTGAGGAGAGGGGCAGCCAGGGAAAGAGTCTGGGGGGAGGACCCTGGCGTGAAGCTGGAGCCCGGCAAAGCAGGTGAGTGCTTGGAGAAAGAAGCAGGGAAAAAAAGGCAGGTTGCTAATTAGTGACTCTGTTTTTTGTTTTATTTTTTTCTTTCAACTACCCTCCTCTTCATTTAACAACTGTTCCCCCTCCCTTCCAAGTCTATCTCATTAGCTAGCCGTTGCCATTAGCAGACCTGCGTGAGTTAGTGACGCACAGGCTAATTGTGTGGAAAGGATAGGCGTCAGGAGCTTTCGGAGGGCACCAAGGGTCCCTGAGGACCTCACTGAGCACCTGAGCTCCAGGGCTCCCTCCTATCTCCCTGACTATGTCAGTCTCTGAGGTGGAATGGCCAGGTAAACATGTTTCTCCCTCTCATCTGTCATCCACTGGACAACAGAGACTGAAATCACGTCCTCTAGAAACCAACACAGTATCATGTTTCAGTGTTTATAAGGTCATATTGTGTATTTCAGAAAGGGGTTTGCTGGTTATAGTCATGCTCTGTGGTGTGAACCGGTCAGAGGAGTGGATGGATTCGGGCAGCTCTCCTCGCTGTCATGACACTGTAACAGAGGACGTTGCATCATGTGCAGCTCCTCTGCCATCTCCCACTGTTCTGCCCCGGGCCGAGCCACCTGAGCTCCTGGGAATCTCTTGCTTCCTCCTGCTTTTTCTTCATCTTACACTGTGCATCCTCTTCTTGCCCTGGTTTTCTGGTGTTTTCTGTCTCTTAAACCGTCCCTCCCTCCTCAGTCTTCATAAAATAGCACCAGGATTTAGCACAAATTCTTTATTTTTCTTTAAGCCTTTTCTGCTTTTTTTTTTGTTCTGTTTTCTTTTCTTTTTAAAAGGGTGAAAATGTGGACTCAGCGGTGGTCATGCCATATATAATATACCACAGCAGGGGTCAAGCCCATATAAACTCAATCAGCAATTCATGAATTCTCATTAAAATCCTTTTTAAAAAATTCCATGTCCAGTGGCTATCAATGAGATTGAGATGGAGAATAGTTATGTGTGTTTCCCCTGCAAAGGGCAGATATATTTGGAGGTCACGCTGAGCCTCCAAAATTAAGTAAGAGAGAATGAGCATGTGCGATGTCATAAATAATTGCAAATGGACACTGATCTTGAAACACACTTGTAGTAGGTACGAGTGCCCCTTTACATATTTTGAAACTCTCAGTCATGTACACACGCGTTAGCAGTTCCTTCCTTTGTGTAACGCTCAGGGGACGGGTGCACACAACATTTCCGTTTGTCCACAACCTCTCTTGTTTTTCTCTTTCAGACTGTTGCTCATCTCTTGCTCTGTCTCTCAGTTGCAGTCAGAGAACACATGAGTTTGGTAATTTTGGTGCCCGCAGGATTATACAACAAACACATGCAAAAGGCAGGGTGGCAAAAAGCATGACAGCATGTGAATAATGCAGACATGGATACATTTTGTTAGAGAATTAGAGATATGTAGGTTGCATTTGTTTTGAACGTTGTAATTCTCCAGCTTTTAGTGTTCATGTGTTGATGTTGTGATGTAAAGTGTGAGTTGTTGCATGTTAAAGTAGCAAAGGGCAGTTTTAGTTGGACAACCTGCAGCCTTGTGAGTAATAGGAAGACTTGTTTGCTTGAGTGGCGAACTGTTTAGTGGGAGGGAAACGGAGCATCTGAAGCTACTAAGATGACTGAAAGTGAAAGAGCAGTTATCCCACAACAGACAGCTCCTCCATCTATGTTCTGTATTCAAGAGAGACAGGCGCAGAAAAGAGGGTTGAGTGGGATGGATTACTGAAGAGCCGCGTGCATCTGTCTCATTCCTCTTTATTTATTCTCCTTGTTTGTTTTTTTTGCCTCATCTCCGACACCCCCCCACCACCACCACCACCATCCTTATTTCTTCCCCCAATCTTCAACACACTTTCGCTTTGCCCTCTTTCAATTTCTCGCCCCCCCTTCTCCTCCTCCTCTTTTTTCTCCTCCCTCTGCCTCCCAAGGGAAAAGAGATTCTGCCTGCTGCTCGTTAGCGCTCCCAGCCAATCTGCATTTTTAATTAGTAGTTATTGCTTCTGCTTAATATTCAAGTACTACCCCAGGCCAAATGGGAATCCTTACCCAAAAAAAGTGAGGAGTGAGAGGGGAGAGAGGCAAGGCAAGAGAAACCGGCTGGGTATTGTGTTTCACTCCAGGACCCCGAGACAAAAGGCCCCAACACCCCCCCCCCCCCTCCCTCAGGGAAAGATTTGGAGGGTTTTAGGGGGGATGTAGTGTTGAGGAGAGCCGGAGTTGGAGGATGGGTCTCAAGTACAATCCAAAGGGGCGACATATTTTTGTGGTGTCTCTTGGCCCCCCATACTACATTATAATCTTTTTATCTCATTTTCTTTTTATCTCCTGAGCCCTGACCTACCTATCTGTCTCTCTTCTTTTTTTTTCTTTCCTGCTCTCACTCTTCACCCTATCTATATAAGAAGTATCTCAACTTCTCCTGGGTTTCTCCTCAGGCTAGGTTAAAGAACATGAACACCCCAACTCCTCTCGTCTCCAGACAGAGGGGAAAGCGGGAGAGGAGAAGAAGAGAAAGAAACAGTTGCTCTCTTTTTTCATCTTCACTCTCCTCCCCCCTCCAGTAAAATACAGACGGATTTGACTTGAGGAAACATGAAAGAGGCTTATACCAGAGTCGGCTTTGAACCTCTCCAAAAAAGAAAAAAGAAAAAAGAAAACAGTTCTCCCCCTCAATTTGAGGATCTTCTCTCCAATTTTGATTTATGCAGAAAGGCCTCATTTGTCAAGCAGGCTGAGTCAGTACCTGATTTGCATAAAGCGTTCATTTTCTACGTTCTGCTAATTAGAAATTTGCAGCTTAATTGGAGAGTGGCTCTCATTTAGGAGACAAAGCTATCCACATATAAAAATATCTCCAGATATACTGTGCAACATGGCTTCGGGTTCCAGAGCTTCATTTCTCTCTTCTGCTCTGGGTCATACTTTTTTCCTTGTTTTCCTCTTCCTATCATATCATTCATTTGACTTCATATCAGTCTGTTGGCACTACCTTGTTCATGTTGCTGTTAAGCTTTTATAACTTAAATAGCTGCTATAATAAACATTTTGGATTAAGAAGGGATCACATGACTGTTTGTATGTGAAATAGGTCACTGGCAGTGATGAAACCACAGATAATTGTCACTGAACTCTCTAGTTCCTCTCAACTCTACGGCACTTACAGCCTATTTACACTCTTTGTTTTGATTTTTAGCCCACAACATAACTCTCACCTCTTCTACCGTGTGATTTACAGTTCTAAAAACCAACTGCTCAGCATATGTTTTCCAATAAGCCAGCAAGCAAAGTTAACTGAACATTGGATTTATTCCCATTATATGGACAGAAAAATTTTCAGATTCCTATAAAGTCCTATAAAGATTAATATTGCTTTATATCTGCTGAATGTGTTTTTTTTAAAAAAGCAGCTGTTTGTAATGTCACCGGTCTTTCCCCTGCTTTTGTGTGACCAAGATGTTACAGGTTTAATCTGTATTTTACTTTATTTAATAAAAGAAAGACATGTTTTATATTGTGCATTTTTACTTTATACTAACAATTTATTAATCAAAATTGCTAACTCAGTTTGGTCTCTCTTTGTTTTCCAGTGCCAGAGGAGCCGTCCTACTTCACCTGCCAGCAGTGTGAAGGCCTGTTTCCATCTGCATGGGCGCTCTTACAGCATGCGCAGCACACACACTCCTTCAGCATATACCAAGAGGACGAGGAGGACGACGCAGACATGACGGGAGGAAAAGGAGGTAGACGTGCTGCAGCCACTCTGGACCCACGCCACCTGAGCCAGGCTCTTGCCTCCGCCTTCCAGCCCTCTGTCCTGCGCCTTGGTCGCTCCCGTCAGACATCCGCCACCTCCTCCTCAAGTAACCAGCGTGCTCTGAACTTTTCAGTGCGGCTCAGGGAGCTTGCAGAGGGTAGCTCTCCTGGAGGCCTGGTGCTGTCTCCATCCTCTTCTCCACCAGCAGCTTCTCCCTTCCCTCAGACTGGTGCCCTCCAGACTGATTTTCACTGTGAGATTTGTGACCAGAGCTTCCAGTCTCTGCACGCTCTCTCCGCGCACCGCCGGACTCACACATGTGAGAGGCCCTATCACTGTGGAGTGTGTGGGCAGGCCTTCACTCAGAGCGGTCAGCTGGCCCGTCACATAAGGAGCCATCACAGGCAGGCTGGCAGTGGAGGAAGTGGTTATGAGCCGGTCGAGATGATTGTGATGGAGGAGGATGTAGGGAGGCAGGGAATGAGAGGGAGGTTTCAGATGCAGCAAGCTGTAAACATAGGGAAGGGGATGGTTGGTGCAGATGTGAGAGTTCAAGGTGCCTCTGAGCTGGACCTAGCTCTGCCCAAACACCCCTCCATAGCTTCAGGCCTGATGCTGCTGACCTCACAGGTGAGACCGTCAGACAGGGAACTGCTGAGGCTATATCAGCACAGGAGAGAGGGTGGAGAGGGAGGAGAGGAGGAGGGGCAGGGAGAGCCTCAGCACACCTCACCCTGTGCCAGCCCCTCTGAAGGTTCACTGGAAAGTGGAGAAACGGGGGGAAGCGGTGAGAGTGGAATCGCTAGTGGCAACTGCACACCTAAGCGTCCAGAGATGGGCGACAGAGTGCGAGGAGTTGGAGAGTGGGAGAATGAAAGAGGAGAGATCATAGAGAGGGAGAAGGAGTGGAGTGCTTCTAAAGTTGGCGAGGCTGTGCATGAGTGGCAGAGGGAGAATGAGTGGAGGAGCGTAGCAGGAGGTGTTAGTGGAGGAAACAATAACAATACTACTGCTGGTTCGACTGGTAAGAAGAAGAAAGATGAGGCCTGCGAGTACTGTGGTAAACAGTTCAGAAACAGCAGCAACCTGACTGTGCACCGCCGCAGCCACACAGGTGAACGACCCTACCGCTGTGGGCTCTGCAACTACGCCTGTGCTCAGAGTTCAAAGTTAACGCGCCACATGAAGACCCACGGGGCTCAAGGGGCTAAGGCTTCCTTTTTGTGCCAGCTGTGCGCGGTACCCTTCACTGTCTACGCCACTCTGGAGAAACACCTGAAGAAGGTTCACGGCCTGAGTCACGCCAGCGTAGGAGCATATGCACAGGCCAGTGCTGCGGACACTTTAGCTGCTATAAAGGCTGAGGAAGAAGCAGTTGTGGTGAAAATGGAGGAGGATGAAGCAAGTTTGGATCAGACAGAAATGGAGAGCAACATGCAGAGTGACGTGGTGAAAATTATGGAGGTGGAGGAGGGGCAAAGCCAAGCAGAATACACGGAGAACACAGAGAATCCAGCCAAAGTGGGCGATCTCCCACCTGAGAGCACTGGAGAGGCGAGCTTAGCTATGACTTCTGCACCCTGAGAGCTGTTCTCATTCACTGATTGACATCAAAATAGCACTGCATAGGTTTCAACTTACCCATTCAAATAATAAGACGACCTCCCATAATAAAACTGACAGTCAAGTTAAACTAGAATCAGTCTTAAAGAAGACACAGACAGGATCCCGTTCTCTCTGCCAGCACTGAGGCACACAGCAGCAGCCAGCCACGTTCATGATTGTATGCAAAGCTGCTGGGTGAAACTAAGTGCCTACAGTTGTTTAGACCACAGAGCAAAACAAGGCCATGACATTCAACAGGGAGATTACCAGAGCTCTCGAACAGGAAGTGCAACCGCCACAGTCCACACCGACACAGGAAACTGATCACCATGTTGCAGTGCAGGATGCAAAAGACGAGTGATTTATCTCTCTGGTGACCCACTGGACAGGTGGAGACGGATAAAACTGTCAGATAATACAGAGCACAGAATATATTGAAAAGAAAAAGCTTAGCAATAGAACAATCTTAATATATTTTCAGCATCAGCAGATGAAAAGAGGTCATATTGTGCTACCTAGTTGTTGCTGGTTTTCTTTTGAGAAGACCTTTTAAAGACTAAAGATGTTTGAACAGGCACAAGGGCGAAATGAATCCAAACACTGTCTGCCTGCAGTTTCTCAGACTCGTCTTTTTAAAAGCGCTTGGTTGTCACAACACTTGTCACTTAACGTAATGTTTACAGGGCTCATGGGGCCTAGCAAAGTTGTGCTCCTGACTTTGTGACCGTATGTACGGATACGTTTTTTGTGTGAAAGGAGACTTTAACGTCTTATCTACTGATGTTTTTTTTTCCATCATTAGTTTCTATGCATAAAAAAAACTGCAATTTTACCTACATTTGAAACGGGTGTGTATTATTATTGTGATGGTAATTTCTCTGTCTCATTGTTTACATTTGTAAAGCGCTGGACTGCTTGAAGCTTATGCATGTTTTGCAGCCATTTGAAAAACTGTTCTCTTTTTTTTTTTTTTTTTTTTTGCCTGTGTTTGAATTCTTTCTAATTTATGGATGCTGCATGTTGGTGATTGTGTAGCTGAAAGGTATGTTCCACTGCTGAACTACAGGGTTGAGAAGTGCAGTAGTAAACAGTTGATTGGTGGAGTTTTGTGGGAAGCCGCCATGCGAGCACTTGGGTGAGTGAGTTATATGTGTGTGTGTGTGTGTGTGTGTGTTTTCTGTGTGTACATAGGAGGAAAAATCTCCTCCTTGAACCCTCTGTCCTGTGATCTTGTGTTGTAAGCATGACTTGACTGGTCATATTCACCATGTTGTGCTGCTGTTAGGCCATCATGTGTCAACAATAAGGATTAAACACAGTTTAATAATGAGTAGAATGACTTTACCAGATATAATGGGACAGAGGCTTCAAGTAGAGTGTTACCAATTTTTTTCATGGCTACTGTGATGACTTTGTGTTACCGTATCTGATCTCTACTTACATTCATGTCAGGGAAAAAGTTCTTATGTGTGTGGTGTAATGAATGATTGAGTGAATACAGTGTAACTGTTCAGGGATAATATTTTGTACATAGATTTACAGTTTTGCTGTTGCTATACTTAATATCATTATTATTATTAACTGCCTGTCACTGTTACATGCCCTCCACTTTTCCTAGCATTGTCTCCTTTACACTGAACACTGGCTGTTGTGAAGCTACACCGCTCTGCTGTCTTTGTGAACTTGACACCACTTTGTACCATGTTTTCAGGAGCCTCAATAAAGATTTGAGGTGAATTATTTTGTGTTTGTGTTTTTCTGTTTTTTTCTGCTTGTGGTTGCTTTTCCCTGCATGTTTATTTATAATTTTTCTCATTCTGGGACCCACAACAAAGCTTTTGAAACTATTTTTATGTATCTATTCTCACCAGGATGTTGTCTTAGTCAGTGTGGGTCCTTTCTCTGAGGACCACAGTCAGCGCTGAGTTATTAATTTTTAATGTGAGTGTTTGGATTAGGGACCCTCACTCCTTGTTTACATCCTTGTGATGTTGCTGGCTTTGTCTGGAAATGCTGTAATGTAATTCCTGCATGTGTGTGTGTGCGTGAATATATTTCAGTTGGTGTCAGTCCTGCAGGTTGTGAGATGGGTGGGACACGGGTGACAAGGATTTCTCAGGATACAAAATTTAGGGGGCGCAGCAGTTTAGTTATTGTTTGTGGGCATGCCAGGAGGTAGAGCAGGGTAGATAGGAAGTGTCAAGGGGTTGGGATAATTGCTGACTCCATTTTAAGGGCGTAAAAACCTCTGCACCAGCATCTCTGGCCTTAACCCCCCCCCCCCCTCCTCTAATGAAAATGAAGTTCTGTGATCCCTCTAGCTCATTAACAGCAGGTCTTTTAATGAGATTTAAACATGGTGGGGGCTGGGTAGATGAAGAGGAGGAGTGGGGTTGGATGGTGGCAGTTCGGGGGGGAGGAGGGGTTATTGCACCAGATGCACACACACCCACTCCTACCAATTACCATTGTGTTATAGAGAATAAGGAGGAAGTGAAGACAGAAGCCACTCAGACCCAGAGAGACAGGTTGTCCGTTTCACTCCACAGAGACAGAAAAAATTAAGGAGGACAGTACAGGTGACAGGTAACATCCTCCATCTCTTGTTCTGGTAAACAGTGTCTGTTGGCGCCTCAGCCAGTGCCATTTGGTGCTCGCATGGACCCAATTATGTAAGGTAAGGTGATACACAACAGAACACACCACAGTAAACCCTACAGCAAGTGGATATCTGTTCCACGTCCCTGAGTGCCCTTTGTCTTCCTACAGTCCACACCTCTCTCAGCTGCTGTCCAACCCTGCACAGGCCAGTGTCATCACCCAAACCAGCCAATCGCAATACAAAGAGTTCATCACATCTGCCAGTAGGAGAGTGAGACTGATATTGTGCATGTTTTCTGACCAGTGACTGCCCCTGGGCGGTAGTAATGTGGACTTTGAGATCTAATAGTTGAGTCTCAGCTCCACAAAGGAAGCTTTTGTTGCTCTGGAAGTCCGAAGTAGTAGCTGCAGGACAGTGACACACCCAAAACACTATCATGTGGGGTTTTAATGTGCCACACACGTTAAAAGTTTTGCTAAACACTCGTTACCACCCTAATGTGAAGATATATTGATGACGGTGGAAGCATCTGGAATGTTGGTTACCTTAAGACTGAGACCAACTGTGTGCCATTTTCATCAAAAGAGCTGTATTGCTGTTAAGTGGTGTTGTTTTCTTAATGTACTGAGCTATCGGTGAGTCAAAAGAAAAAAATATTCTTCCAGATATCTGCTTGTGAACATCTGCAGAGCCATGTTGAGACTGTTAGAAATGCTGGACTTGACAACAAAGACATTAAACTTACAATAGATCCAATTTTAACATCTTCACTCAGATGTAATGTCCAATGTAGTCCATTATCTCTGTTAGGAATTAAGTTAAAATTGACCCCCACCCCAATTAAATCATGTGACCTAATTTTAATTCACACAGCAGTTTATTCCATATTAGGCCTTTTTTCAGAGCTGTGTTTTGAATTTTGGAACCTCCACAATGAGATCAGGTGACTATGATTTAGTAAGAACTGATTCACCATCCAATGTATTTCTTTTAATTTATATATACAGTAGTTTTCAATGTTATGTAAAGTTACATTTTGAAGCTTGACCAAAATGTATGATTAATGTCATCTGGATAAAAAAACCTTTAAAATGACTTATTATCTTCGAAAGGGGAAGAGTATACAAGGCAAACAGAATGGGACCCAGGACAGAACTTTGGGGGACACCTCAAAACATAGGTTTTACTGAGAATGCGTAGTTTTTGACAGCAAATGCGAATCTCCTGTTAGTGAAGTGAAAGACCAAGAGATAATCACACACTCTCTGAGTCGTGATGTTGTGTCAATAGCTGCATGTACCTGCATCAAAGCTAAAACTGAAGTGACAACCTGACCTCAGACTTTATAAGTATGAAGTGCTGTTTTCTGGCAGTAGCAGAATAATCACAAAAAACGATTAAACATAAGATGATTAGCACTGAAAATGCTCACAACAAATGGAATATATGAGCTCCGTGCTTGCTTTCCTATAGGGCACGCCTGTGGCAATAAGAAGCTCTCACATATGTATGAGGAGATTGTGCTTTATCATGTAAAAAGCCAATTAACTGAGTTTTTAATTACATTTCTCATGGTACGCTGTTGAAGCCTGCAATCATCTCTGCAGTCACTGTCCTGTTGTCGTCTTTCCCCTCAGAATAGTCGAGGCTGAGGATTAAATCATCAACAGGGTCAACTGAGACGGGGATAATAAGAAACAGAAAGATGCATTTGGGAGCAATCAGACAAACGGCAGGACTCCCTCTCGGCTCTTTATTCTCTCACAGTTCCCACAATCCCCACCTTCTCTCACCCATCCCTCCTCCCGCAACAACCACAGAGTGAAACTTGAACCCTGGAATTACACCCACTTCACCTCTCCTCCCCTCACCCTCCCAACCTCTAACAGTGAGAGTGTGGGACGACATTGAGAAGTGTCACGATCCTGGGTAGCCATCCGTCAATCCAGTACCTCTCTTTTTGCCATTCAACACCCTCTGAAAATGAGAGGAGGGAAAGACAAGGCGGGCTCATTCTTATAGGGGCTTATATAACATCGCTGATCACTGAGGGAGGAGTGTCAGTTCTGTTTTTTCTGAATACAATTTAGCAGGCCACTGTGAGACTGGAAGCAGGTTGATTTAAAAACAAATTAGGGGAAATTTCACTGATTTAAATTTTTCACACTGTAAGTGTGTATTACATCAGCAAGAAACTGTTGGCAAACAATGAGGGTTAAAATACATTTCAAAACTAACAACTTAATCACTTAATTAAGGATTTCCCTGAATGAAGGTCTCATTTTCCTCCCATTGACAAACTGAGGTTATTTTGGTTGATTGTTGTAGACACAGACATGCAGATGTGCACATATGCCAAAAGATAAATATGCAACAAATATGCAAACATGCAACAGATGAGTAAGGTTTTAGTTCTGGTAGCCTCTATGACTGAAAATAAATGAGTACTTCACCACCAGGTGGTGTTAATGGTGTGGTTGATTGTTGTATCGTCTAAACAAAAAAAGAAGTGTAAAGTGAAAATGGATAGAATTTATATCCAAATTTATATTTTTTATTTTAATACAAATATTGTATGTATAACCTGGAATTATGTCAATATTATATTGCACTATGATTATTTGTTATTTTCATGATATCTCTTCTAAAAGCATTGCTATTATCTGACTATGACTGTGACTATTATCTTATCTATTATCTGTAATCTTGATTCACAACTGAATCTTGAAACCAACAACACATAGGCCAATGCCTCAGTCTGCTTGACTAAATTACCCGGTGCTACTATATTGTATATCGGAGACCATTTCAACTACAGTAGTAATTATGTGAAATCAACAAAAGTCTTTTTTCAAAGTCATTTTATGCTATATAGGTTGTTCTTCCTTAAATCCTTAAAATTTATATAAAAATCCCCCAAAGTGCTGTTACATTTTTCACCTGATATGATATGATATGATATATGATATGATATGATACAATTAGATATGATGTGATATCATGCAATATAATGCATTAGATACAGTAGCAATAGAAAGTATGTGGACTGTTTGTAATTACCTGGTTTTCTGCATTAATATGTACTTAACTTACACCAGATGTAACATAACATCTGGTTTGAGCAGCTCTTGAGGTCATTCCACAGCAATGCTTATCCAACTTTTCCAGAAGTTAAGTTGCTGAAAAGCCAACCTGACATCATCCTGTTTAACACGTTGATAAACCTGGAAATGGCCAGTTGTCCAGGTCCAGAGGCAGAAAAGCACCAGAAAAGTTCCCTCCATCGCACTTCACCTTTGGGATGACGTTTACATGTTGGTACACAGTACGCCACACATACTGCTGTGTGTACTTCCCAAACAATTCGACCTAAGTTTCATTAGTCAACAACATTTTCCCAGTAATGTTGTGGAGCGGCAAGGTGCTCTTTAGGCGTGAAGTGATGTTTATTTTCATGGAGAGTAGCAGCTTCCTCAATCGTGTCCTGTGTCTTGTCATGAACACTTTGCTCCATACCAGTATCCACCATGATTTGTGTATGGTAGACTCACTAACACCAGTATGTCCTTTTAAGCCTTTAGCTCCTAATGTCTTTTCCTTTTTACCCCACCAGGCCATCTGTGGTGACTCTTAGTCATCTTATCTGGTTGCTCACTTCTGAGGATGCTTCTGGAAATGTTTGTTTTTAATAAGTCAAAGTATAGTAGATGTGTCACACACCTCCAATCTAGTTTGTTGACTGAACTCCAGATTTGTTGACTCCTGACTCCAATTAGCTTTAGTTGATGTCATTAGCTTAGATATTCACATATTTTTTCAATCAGTGCATTTATCCTATGAGTAATATATTCAGTATGGACAAGAACAATTTAATGATAAGTTGTTTTAAGCAGTAGTTAAGTAGTGTTATAAATAAGAAAAGATTGGGTCTGCAGTCTGACCTCATTTAAAGAACAATATATACATGCTGTATATACTGTACAGGCGCTTTCCATTGTTTTTCTTGTTGCTGTACAATAAAGTATGATATGATAAAATGTAGGACAGTATAGTAGATTACAGTACAGTATATATGGTGCAATATGATGTGGAACAACACGTGTAATATGATACATTCAATATGATATGATATAATACATTAGACAATATTACATAGCATACAACACAATACAATCTGATAAAATATGATACCATAATATATAATACACAATAGAATATTGTATCTACAATACAATACAATCTACAAGATATAATACAAGCTGATATATTACAATAGAGTAGATATGAGATGATACAGTTTTTTGTTTTATATGAAACAATGCAATATGATGCTATATATTACATACAGTAAAAAGAAAAACTATTTCATAAAATATGTATATGCCATAAAGACAATGTAACACAACATTACATTATTATTCAGGATGGGTCATGACTCTATTCTCAGCTCTTGGAAAAAAAATCGCTGTATATTTTTCTTGCTCTCACATTTTGGTTTCTGTCTGACCTGGGACCAGTTGTTTAAATTTTTAATATCTGGATGTAATAGGACATCTTTGTCACCAGGACACGGCCACTGTCAGCAGCTGTCTGAAGAGCTGGTGGGTTAATCAAACTGGGCAGAGTTATAGTGCCTTCAGTAGATGTTAAAAGGTGTCTGCTTGTCAAAATGACTCACTCACACCCACACTTACTGTAATATACAGACAGTGGCTAATGTATTCAGACTATATAGGTAAGTAAAAGTACCCTTACTACAATATATTACTAGAGGTACTATTAAATTATATCATTATATTATTGATATTTATTAACTCTTTAATGTTTGGCTTGTAGGAAAATGAGAAAAAATATGAAACTATACATAAAGTGTTAATGTGATTGAAAATAATTAAAATACATTCAAAAAGCAAATCATCACATTTGAGAGATGATATTTGAATTATTAAATTTTTCACACGAAAAATGACTAAACATGGCTATCAATATAATTAGCATTTAATTTTCACTTTACTAAGTTATCATTTCAGTTCAACTTGTATTTAGTGATGTGTAGTTTCATCTATAACAAAGCACCATATTTCATAAACTCTTCATATGTTTTGTTTGCAAAACTCTTAATTTGCATCTGTATCTGTAGATAACTAATACATGTATTGAAGTAAATCGTACAATATTTCTCTGTGAAATGTAGTAGAAATATAAAGTAGAGTACAAGTACGGTACAAGTGCATCAATTTTGTACTTTGTACTTTTGTGTAGGTATTTGAATGAATGTACTAAGTTACATTCCAGCACTGCATCTGAATCAGGTGTCCAGTGAACTGTGCTGCTTGTGCACTTGTTCTCCAGTTTAATAAAGGCGTGAAGGCATTATTGTTTGGGTTTCTGACATGGACCTGACCTGACTTTTGGCAAAAGACTGTTTTTACACTTTACTCTGTTTACCGGCGAATATAATTTTACATCTACATTGTACAGTTCATGTATAGATGAGAAGAATCAACTAAAATGCAGCCAAATCACAACCTGAAGAAGGTGGAAGACATGAGGCAATCAAACATCTGCCTAGTGAAACACTCCTTGACAAACTGTTCCTCAAACGTCTGTTACTCTCTTTGTCTTTCATAAACAGACATGCATTTCTCTGTCCTTGCTGCACCTGGTGTCCCTCCTTCTGAACCCTGTGACATAGACACACGTACACACATTCAGTTGCTCAGGTAATTATACACACACACACACACACATTCTGGTCAGTTTTGTTGCTTGTCCACTCCTGGAACATCCTACAAAAGCCAGAAAAACTGGATTTGACCCTCCCTGCACAGTCTCTCTCTCTCTCACACACACACACACACACACACACACACACTGTGCTGGGGTCAGAGGTGCAGCCTGGAGAACATGCCTAGTAAGGTTAGA
>JAUBNQ010000005.1:19070690-19108617 GCA_032353495.1 Ctenopoma kingsleyae | reverse complement strand
CACACACACACACACACACACACACACTGTGCTGGGGTCAGAGGTGCAGCCTGGAGAACATGCCTAGTAAGGTTAGAAGGTGGAGTTCAGTCCTGTGACAGGTAAAAGTGCTTTCATGTGTTTGTTCCCTGCAGGCCTGAGACCAGGTGAAGTGTAATTCTTTGCTGCCTCGACTCAAGTTATGTTTTACATATGTTTTTTTTTTTATTTCATTGCGTCTTACATATAATTAATTAGTTAGACCTTTATCTACAGAATCTGTTGTGACATTACATTGAACTTTTGAAGACTCCACAGGATCAGAAGATAGAAATTTGAAGTGCACTTGTGCTCTCAGTATAACATCATTTATATCAGCTCCACTTATCCAAAGTATATGAATACCTCTTCCATGATTGAAAACCAGAACTGAATGTGTGTCCTTGTAGTCTAAGAGGTTGTGACACTGGCCATTATGTAGCTGTAGCGTCTCTCGTTCAAGTCCTGCATCTCTCTCCCATCATTTCCTGTCTGCTCCCCGCTGTTTGATTATTAAACATTTGGAAGCAGACAGTAAAAAAAAAATAAACAACAGAATTTTAAAAACCTGAAGAAACTCCAGCTGAAAATCATATTTAACTACATGTTTTGTGTTACACATAGATTACTTTTAAATTATGAAAAAGCAACCTGCTGCAACCTAATGACTATTTAGGACTTTAAATGCAGAATGATAATACAGTATGTTCAGAGTTGGATGTAATATGATTTTACAGGAGGAAAATAAGATGCCTCCTAATAATATCATGTTAGTTAGCATCCCGAGCATTAAAAATAAAGGGTTTATTAATATTATAGTATTATAGTAAAATTGTAGTAATGAGCAATAGACAAAACGACTGTGACACAATATTAAAATAGAGTTTATAGAAATTACACTTGCAACCAAACAATGTACATATTCTTATCTGAGCTCTGTAACACTTAAATTTCTCATTCGTCGGATAATGAAGGTTTATTCTATTCTATTGTATTTAAACAAAGTAAGATCAAGGATGTAATATAGAAAAGGTCACATCATTAAATTTGCTTCTAACACCACCATAGTGTCTTTATTTCCCTATATATTTTATGGAAATGCATTTTTCCAGTCAGGGTTACTAGTAGCTGATTTAGTTTCCCTTCTCCTTCTCCTCACTTGTTCAGTCTGGTGTGATGTGTGTGAGTGATGCAGCAGAAAATGGGCTGGGACAAAGCCGGTTAACCAGAGGGGAGAGTGAGAGGGGCCAGGGGGGCCTGCTGGTGCCGGGGTCGTGGGATCAGAGCAGGTCATGGAGGTGTGGGAGTGTCTGCTCAGCCCTCTGACCTTTGTCACTGAGGCTTCCTATAATCCCGTCCTGAAAGCCCATTCGGACATAATGAAGAGCCAGTGAATGGAGTTAAATGGTGACCATTAGACGGATCTGTGTTGCTATTCTTCTTGTTTGTTTAGTCCCGGTCCGTCTCACATTTTCAGTGTAATCAGGCATGTGGCGGAGGGAGGCCTGGAGACACCTGAAGAAGCTTTGACTGAGAACCACAGGATAACAGCTTGCTGCAGATGGATATCCACCTAAACTCAATGAATAACATGACACAAGAGGGCAGGGATGGGGGAGGGGTGGCAGGTAATGCCATGTCCACTTAAGACTATTTGAGTCCTGTCCAGAATTGACCCAAGTACCTCTTCTGAAAACTGTTTACACTGGTGAATAATAAAAGGTTAAATTGTTTTAGCTGTGGTAGAAAGCTGCAGAAGTTTTGAGTTGGCAAAATATGAAATTCTCTTATTTTCTTTTTTATTAGATTAGATTAAACTTTATTGTCATTATAGTACAGGTGCTATGTGCAAAAGTGCAAATAGTAGGATAAAGTGCAGAGAAGGTGCATGCAGTACTGGATAATATGTAAGGTGTAGTGGAATATATTATCACGGATATCTTAGTAAAACAAGATTCTGTTTTTAATCCATTATTTAGCTACTTATTTACATGATAAAATATACTGTGTAATAATGCACAGTTTATAAAGTGTTTATAAGTTATAACTAACTGTTTTATCAATGGTTAATAAATAGTATAATTATATGGGGGCACAAAAGTCCTGGCACCTAAACAACTATGTAGCTCATACAAGCCATAGAAAGGCCTCTTCTTAAAATGCCAGTGGTGGAGCATCATCATGTGGTTACATTAATGCACAAAAAAAACCTCCGAGGTTAGATTTAGCAAAATGATCACGTGGACATGTTTTTCACAGGAAGTGAATTTAGTCTGACATGAAACTTGTTACTTCGCTGTGTCTGTTCCGACCTTTTTGTCTGCACCTTGTAAGCTGGGACATGTAAAAGTGTGATTTTCTTTACAGTCGCTTGAACAAATCTGGACTTCACCCAGGCGGTGTGCGCATCTGTCTTCACTGCTTTATTCGTCACCGCCACGATTTACAGTAAAACCTCCTGTCGACCGTAGATGTGGTCGTTTGTGGTGCAGCTTTCTCCAGGTGGAGTAGACTGACACCTAGCGGCTGTTTTAACGATTTGACAGATGCCACTGGAAACTAGCGGTGTGCACAGTACACACTGTAATTAAAATGTTCGCTCCTGTATTCACAGAGACATAAACAATTTCCATATATGGAAAAATAATGTCTTACTGGGAATTTGATTTGTAAGGAAATAAACGGTCTGAAATGTCCAAATGCAGTGGTGGGAGATAAGAGTGCTTTTCCCCCTGAACATTTTTCCAGTTATCTTGTATTTTTAGCGATTTTTTTTTGTTGTTTTAATAAATGTTAGTTGGTCATTTCTGTTCTCTGACCACAGTAACTTTGGAAGATCAAATAGACTGCTGGCAACTTGTCATTACTCCGACTCCAGCTCTGTACAGCCCGCGGACATCTGCATACCGCACAGGACTGGGCAGAGCCGGGGAGGCGCTCCGAGGGGCCTCGCTGGCTGCGGTGGGTGTGCGCTTTTAACTGTACTTAAGCCTCGACCTCTAATACATTATGCATCTTTTATTTAGTGCAACTTCACTGGCAGCATGGCGACCGACACCTCAGCGGCACCTCTAGGCTCCCCGGAGAACCCGATTAAGTTTCGGGACCAGGACTTCAATGCTATACTGAAGGAGTGTCTGAAATCCGGTGTGCTGTTCTCGGATCCAGCCTTTCCTGCTGATCAGAAGTCCATCGGTATGCCCGAACTTGACCTGGATCCCAAAAAGGCAGTGAAGTGGCTGCGACCCAAGGTGCGTTCACTCTGACCACTGCCATGTTGTGCATGCGCAGTTGTAGTGTTTTGTTAAACAGCTGCACGAGACTTCACTCAAAATATTTATTTTATAAACAGTTAAGCTGTAAACCTATTAAGATGTGATGTTGTAAAGAAAGAAAGAAAAATATACTATGTGGTGTATGAAAATATGCTGCTATTATATGAAACGTCCCGCAGGCATACACATATTTTATTAATGTCATATAAGTTTAATTTAAAGAGAATCGTCTGCAGGTCGCATGAATGGTGACGACTGTGTATTTCCAGACGGATGTCTGTACATTGAAGCAATGTTAAATGTTTTTCCCAGTATATTCTTGGCATTGGCTCTTCACAGGAACTCTTATCAGCAGGGCTGGTGGGGTTGAAGACATATGTTTAGCTGATAGTGATTCAATGTGTGGCTCAGGTCTGAGAGGTTTGTTACCAAATTAAAGAAATCATACAAATAACAGTGAATGTAAACATCACCAAGCCAGAAACAAGACATTACAGTAGAGGAGCAAAACATAAATAAAATGTTCAGTTTTGCCATTTTAAAGAATAAATACAGAATTATAAACTGATGCCTTATGTTGACAACATGTGTAAACTACATAAAGAAACACCAGCCAAGTGCTTTTCTCCTGTGTCTGCGTGAGTTTCTCTGGAAACTCCAGCTTCCTCCCACAGTCTAAAGACACGCAGTTAAGTTCATTTTTGACTGTAAATTGTCTGTAGCTGTGAATGTGAGTGTGAATGGTCGTCTGTCTCTACATGTCAGTCCTGTAGCGACCTGTCCAGGGTGAACCCCACCTCTCTGCCAGTGACAGCTGGGATTGGTTCCAGCACTCTGCAACACTTAACATGAAAAGCAGTTATCATAATGGATGGATGAGTAAACTTAAGATACCAGTTGGATACTGCAATATTTTGTAAAGAAAGATTATTAATCATTAAATGTAAAACAATTCTTAGATGTTTTCAAATTACTTGTTTGATATTCAATTTACATAAAACTGGCAGTTACAAAATATAGAAGAGTAAATCCGCAACTCTTTCCATTTGAGAGGCTGGAAATTATTGCAGAATAATTTAATGTCTAATGACAATCCATTAATTAAGACACAGCATACAGGTCTCCATGAGGTTTTATATACAAACAGTGTGCTCATAATGGTGACTCCTCCATCTTGTGCTAACACCATCCTCCTCGTGTTCTATTTGTAAAGGAAATCACCAAGAACGCTGTGTTTGTGGAGGAGACGACTGGGACCACAGATATCTGTCAGGGTCAACTGGGTGAGTCCATCTAAAAAATAAACTCCTCAACAAACAGGGGTTGAAGCTGGAACACGTGATGCTGAATGTTCTTAAACTGGCATTGCACAACATAAAAATTCATTCCACGTTGCCAAAAGCTGAACACACTTACTTAGTTCATTTTGTTCCTATTTTGTTCTTACTGTAAAAAGCAGTGACTTCAGAACGCAATGTCTGCTCCCCACAGCCACACAAACAAATTTCAAACACGCTGCGAGGGGGTAAAAGTCCCCTGATGCTCCTAAAATCTGTGTTGTTCAGTCTGTTTCCTATTTGTGGTGAACTAACGGATAGTTTAGTGTACGTCAGCAAACTCGCTTTCAAACTCTGAGCTTTCTGGATTGGTGGTTTGTGTTGTTACTAGTTGTGAGCAAGGAGTTTATGTTACAGATCAATACCTCCTCCTCCTCCTCCTTCTTCAGCACTCAAGGATGTGTTGTCAAGGTTTTACGTGGATAACAGCAGTTACTGTAGCAGCTCCAGATGTTAAACATAAAACAGATGTTTGAGGAATGTGACTTCTTACGTGCATGCGTGTTTGTGTACAGGACTAAGGGATGCCTAATGTCAGTGAGTGCCCAGTCCACACAACAATAGCAAGACAAGTTTGTGTGTGCGCTTAGGTGCACAGCCGACATGCTGTTCCTCTACACCAGCTTAATGTGCTTCTGTTGTATATCAGGTAACTGCTGGCTGCTGGCTGCCCTGTCCTGTCTGACCATGCACCCCAAACTCTTTGTGAAGGTGGTGCCATCCGACCAAAGCCTGTCTGATTCTTATGCAGGGATCTTCCATTTTACCGTAAGTATGCACAGGGCAGATGTGGAACAGAAAACCTCTCACTCCCCGCCTTTTTCACTAATGAGAACTTGTTATTATTATTATTATTATTATTATTAGACTTTAATCTTTCACTCAATGTGGCCAACTGAAACTCACATATCTTTTATCAGTGACCAACACAAACATAGCCACAGATAAACCAGCTTCCTCATATGTCTGGCTGTAAGTTTTAAATGAAAATGCCTTGTTGATGTCAGAGGTCAGAGGAGAATGAGCAGACTAGTTCGAGGTGATATTAAGGCAACAGTAAGTCAAATAACTGCTTGTTACTACTGGGGAATGCAGAAGAGCATCTCTGAGTACGCATGTCAAACCTTAAAGCAGATGGGCTACAGCAGCAGAAGACCACACCAGGTGCTGTGCCAGTCAGCTACGAACAGAAAACTGAGGCTACAGTTCACATGGACTCACCTAGTAGTATTGCTGATCACCATGTTTATCCCATGTCATGAAACTAACTCAAACTCAAACTGGTTTCTTGTCTTATTTCTTGTCAAATTTTATGTATTTAATCTGATTCTGCTTTATTCCTTTAGACTTGCCCATCCTCAGTAACATGCCTTCTTAAATAATTGTCCTACCCCAGCTCTGGTATTTAATGAAACAGCAGCTGGATCAAACAGGTAGCAACTCATCCTGGTGGTCTCGCCCATGTGAAGAGACAAACATAAAACCTGATCTTTCTCATCTCATTCACAGGCTGCAACCTTCTCAGAGCCAAAAAAATATAGCCTTATTACACATATGACACAAACAGACTAGTCAGAATATTTTTGCTCAATGATTTTGCCTTGGAGCTGTGCACCTTGTCCTCTTACACTCTGACATGACCTAACAAGCAGGAAGGAAGAACTGGAAGCTCATTTTGCCCTGTCAAGGTGATGACAGTCCAGACATGAAGGTAGTGACTACCCCTGGGACACGCACACACACACAGGCAGCTGCACTTATGAAAGACCAGTGCAGGCCTGCTCTTGGCCGTTGTTTTGTACACACAGTTAGCAGCACAATACACACCCTTCATGACCAGTAACGGCCTCAGGGGGTGGTCACACAAAAGAACTGTGTGTTAATTTAACACACTCACTATGTTTTTCAAAAACTGCTGTTTCCTTCTGTCTTCATGTCTTTTGATGATTTTGCTTTGGGTTGTACTTAAATATGTCATATGATAGTGTGGTATTACATGGTTTAGTAGGGCAACATTGTCTGTGGAGAAGAACATTCAAAGTGCTTTAAGACAGTCTTAACATAAGAAGATGAGAAAGAAGAAAAGAAACACGAGGAAATATAAACAGACAACTCTTAATAGGGTTTCATACAATTATATATGAATAAATATAAAACTATATTATTATTAGCAATATAATGGTAAACTCATATCTTTGGACACTGGGTTTGATTTTTTAAATACTTTTTTGAGCCCCTTAATTTACATTTATGTCGACTGTATTAGAAGCAGAAGCAACTAAGACCTTAAAAGAAAGAACAATGTAAAAGAGTGGAATCAGTATCACTCTAATTTTAGGTTTAAAAAATGTGCAAAAGTAATAGTGATTGATGTTATTGTTACTGCTTTCCAACCATGTATTGTAAGCTTTTATTAATACTATAAGTCTATTAGTGTATCACATGACCACTTTTGGGAGAAGGGATCGCTCACAGTGATGAGTGCCCACAACTTTACTTTTGTGTTCACCTTTACCTCAGCATCTCCCAACATGTTGAACAAAATTCAGCAGCTACAGAGACAGATATTTGGCTCAGGAGTTAGAAAAGACTAAAAACAGAGCTAAAAGAGAAGCAATACTGCGTTTACATTTGCCAGATGGCTGGATACTTGATTTGAAATGAATGTTAATGTTGCTCCATGTCTGCTGGATGAGTAGATGAGCATAAAAGCTGCTAATAGAAAGTGTTGTGTTGCGTGATTCTGCTGCCCCCACAAGGCCAAACAATCAACTGTTACAGTTTTAAAGGAAATAATGGGGACATATTGTCATGTTCAGGAGGTTTATGTCTTTATACTCAGCCTCCCTCCTCATTATCTTTCCTCCTGAGTCACTACATCCACCTCTCCTCTCCCCGTCTCTCTCTCTTCCTGTGCAGTTCTGGCAGTATGGTGAGTGGGTGGAGGTGGTTGTGGATGACAGGCTGCCAGTACGCGAAGGCCGTCTGCTCTTCAGCTACTCTCACTCCCGCAATGAGTTTTGGAGCGCCCTGGTGGAGAAGGCCTATGCCAAGTCAGTTGCCACTACCAGCATATGTTTCTGGGTTGTAATGTCTGACATCACCCACTGTTTTTCTGTGTCTGTGTGTGTTTGCTGCTACAGTGATATGACAAAACCACACCAGACAACTTTCTCATCTCTCCTGTGCAGGTTAATTGGATCATATGGAAGCCTGAAGGGGGGCAACATTTCAGAGGGGATGGAGGATTTCACAGGAGGCATCGCGTACTCGTTGCCCGTCTCATCTCATGCCCCTCGAGTCCTCTGGAGGATTCTGACGGGGGCCCTGTCCAGAGGCAGCCTGCTCAGCTGCTTCATCAAGGTACATACCAACCTCAAAATGCTCACACTACGCAGGTGGATGCTAATTTAGATCTTCTTGAGTTTCTCTGTGTCTTCACAGGCCACCGACAACCGTGACATCGGTAAAGTGACAGCAGAAGGGCTGGTGAAGGGCCATGCCTACGCCATCACTGAAACCGACAAGGTCAGTGTCACAAACAGTAACGGAAACAATACTGCAGGCTGTGTTTGTTTATTGATATGTCACAATGAATATGTTACTCTTCTGTGTTTGCTTTTAAATTATCATCATAGAAGAAGTAGTTTCTCTGTAAGAATCTCATCTTATTCCATGACACCAAACTCCCATAATCTCATTTTAATTTAATTTAAACTCATGTCATCTAATTTTATTTCATCCCATCCTAATAAGATTTAATCTAATGTCACCTCATCTAATTTATATGCAACTGTTAATCTATCGGATTAACATTTAAATTTAACAACCTATTTAACCTATTTCTAAAATAATCTAATGTAATCTCATTTTTCTGAATCCAATCTAATACCATCTGGTATTATGTCATTTCTAGTCTAATTCAGTCAACTATAATCTCACTGAAATTAAACTAAATTTATCTCATCTCATTCCATTTAAATCTAAACTAATTCTATATCTTATCTATTTGCAGCTCATCCTAATTTATACACTCTTGTGAATTTAATTCAACATCATGTCATCTAATATCATGCCATTTCATTTCAGCCCTTAGTCTTATCTGATCTGTTCAACACATATGATAAAGTCACCAAAATGTAATCTAACATCATGTCATATAAATTCATAGCATTTCATATCATATCATATGATCGATTCTTGTCTCATTACAATATTAATATTACGTTATAAACACTGTTAACTGGCACCATTTTCCAAAACCTTTCATTGTGTAACTGAGATCTTCACTCACACGTTGCTTTGACTTTCAGGTGACTAGAGGGTCAGACGAGGTTTTGTTGCTGAGGCTGAGGAACCCCTGGGGTTTTGTTGAATACTGTGGACCCTGGAGTGACAAGTGAGGGAGATCCCTGTTTGTGCATGGAATAAGAGAGAGCGCTCACAGATTATAGAACATCCAGAGACGTAGACTTTGTCTTTGTATGTGTGTGTTTACAGGTGTAAAGAGTGGGATGATGTGGACAAAGCTGAGAAAGACAGAATCCACCTGAAAACAACAGAAGATGGAGAGTTCTGGTATGTCACAGAGACTGGGAGGGAAACATAGACTTGAACCTGTATCATGATGTTTTACAGTATTTTTGCAAGAAGACTATAAATGACAATATTCAGTAGCAATAGTATCGTTAAATTGGATCTTTTTCACCACAAATCACAGTGTAACATTTTGTAGGGACAAAACCTTTTGTTGCTGTTGCATAAGAAACCACATTTCTGAACCATTTCCAAATACTTTTTTTTTAGTTGCAAATTTAACTCTTCCTGAACCTCTTCCAAAATGCAAGCTCGTCCTTCCACCATGTTTGTTGCATTAATAGGCACATGTGGGCAACTATAACGCCAAAATCACAATATGACTCTATTTTTTTTACCAGGGAGAGAGGGCGGAAAGAAAAGCGAGTGGCAGATAGGGAAACACACTGACAACACTACTAACAATAAGATGTCTGAATTAAAATGATCCTCTCTATTAGGATCAGTGCCGAAGACTTCAGCAATCTGTATAATGTTGTGGAGCTCTGCAGTGTGAGTCCTGACACGCTCGACGATGAAAACACACCTGTCCCTGAGTCAGCCTGGGCCATCAGTGAACATAAAAGCTCGTGGATACCAGGGTGCTCTGCCGGCGGTAGCCGCAAAAACAACCGTATGTTTCCAGCTTCTACAAAGAAATATTCGAGCCCTACATGGGTGATTTAAGTTTTCATGCTCTTCTTCACTCTGCTGTTTTTGTGTTCAGAAACATTTTGGAAGAATCCACAGTTCAAGTTGGTTCTCAGAGAGCAGGACCAGACAGAGGAGGATGAAGATGAGGAAGAAGATGTGGAAGATGACGACGATGCATTGGAGGTGGCCGCAGATGACAACAAAGGAGCAGAGAAGCCGAAGCACAAAGCCAAACATTGCACTGTGCTGGTGGAGCTGCTGCAGAAGAACCGCAGGCAGAAAGACAAACTCAACTTTCTCTACACAGCTTTTCACATCTACAAGGTGAGAAGACACTTTTTGTTTAGTGAATGTTTTGTGTCTCAGCACCTTTTTTCTATTTCTGGATAAACTCACACATGTCTTTGTGTTTCCTGTTCCTGCAGGTTACTGTAGAGGTGAGTGTGTATTTTAATAAGATGTGTTGTATTCCTTTATACATTTAAAAATGTCTGCTGCATAAATGGTACATTCAGATAAGACCATGGGAACTAACAATTTCAAACCTTAAGAAAAAGGAGAAATAAATACCCAGTAGTTTCTCCTTTGTTCCATATAGTCTTGTTTTCCTGTGCTGTTTTAGGTATCGTTTGAACCCTGTAAGTATTTTACTGCTCCTGATTCATATAATGAATTTAAACTGTAAATCACAGGTTGTATTATAGTATTATTGAATTCTCCATGCATTTCTAATTTCTTCCTCCATACCGCTTCAGGGTGTGTGTCTGGATCGCAACTTCTTCATTAAAAACCGCCCTTTGAGACGTTCTGGGAAATATAAAGCTCAGAGGTAAAGACTCCATCATGTGAGGAAATGGCTATTTGCGGTTTATAATGTGGTGGTAAATGCAGAATATTTGTGGCTGGTGCTTTTACTTTCTTACATTCTTTCAGGCACAGTAGCGCACTTTAAAAACTGTGTGCTGAATCAGGTTTAATGGCAACTTTTTTCTCAAAATTTCAACCTCAGACTAATTTATTTTCATTCATAATGACCACATAGAAAACGTTTTGAGTGAATTACATACTTTCATTCACATTGTTTCCACCATTCCTGTATTTGGATTTTTCAGTTCTGATATATAATTTATAATGGCTGCATCCTTGATTTTAAATTTTGGAACAAAATACTGTAAATATATAATTAAATAAAATGTAATTTTATTACGCAAAATAGGGAAATTTATCTCATGAAAACTGACAAAAACACACAAAAATCACTTACAAAATACACACGGATAACACAACAGAGAAAATTCATAACACATATTGTTACACATTATTAAACAGAAAAAGTATTGTTTGTATAACATATATAAAGGATGTATACTGAATATTGCTTTTTAGTTGATCACTGAACATTGCACATATTAGTTAATAAATAAACTTATTACCTTTGTCCCACAGGGGTGTGTATAAGAGGCTGCGTCTGGACCCGGGTAACTATGTCATCGTGGCGTCCACCTATCGACCCAACCAGCCTGGGGATTTCTTTGTTCGCGTTTTCTCCAAGACTGGAAACACTCTGGGGTAAGATGGAAGAAGCTTTGAGAGCCATAAATAATCTGTTTATCTTAACAGTCTTACCAACTGGACATAATGTTGTTAAATTATAGACACACAGCACTTCCTGAGGCCTCCACAGCATCCCTGAATTACCACCTGCTACACTCACTCTTGACAGCACAGTCATAGTCACCCACACTCCTCTGTACCTACACTCCAACTTCATGTTGCTGTATAAATTGGAGATTTGCAAGTAGTCTCAGCAACAACAGGATTATAAAACTACCTCACTGTCAGTGACTGCAGTCAATTATACAGAACAGAGAACAGTGTGGTATGAATATCTACTGTGACTACAACGATCCATCTTTGTTTCCAGTAACAGAACATAACAGAATATTTTTACTTAAGTACTATACCTGATTACACACACAAATCAAACATAACTTGACTGATTTCTCAGTCTGCCTTGTGTTTTAGGGCTCATGACTTCAGCTGCGCCTCTGGCTACCTTCCAGTGAGTCCACAAACTGTATATCTACAGCATCAGCATTAAAACGGAAGCAAATAGCACACATTTATGCATGTACATATCTGTTTGTGAACAGGTTATGGCGACTCCCGCCTCCCCAGAGGATCAAGTGAGAGTTCAGGAGACGTTTGATGAAGTGGCTGGCTCAGTAAGTATTCCTCATCTTCTCACTGAGCCACAGTACTTTAGCTAAGTAACGTGTACATTTGGTGCTTTTGGTTAAACTATTAAAACTTTTACTCTTCCTGTCAGGATGACAAGCTCAGCGCCAAGGAGCTCATGGATCTGTTAAACTCAGGTTAGGGTATCCTCACATTTTATTGCATGTTTTAGTTTCATCTGAGTCTGTGACCGAGCTCCCGTTCATCACAACAACCTCACACAGCTGTGATCTTTGACTCTGTAATACCTATAACAGACACTAGATGGGAGCAAATAGTGAGATGTTGGCTTGAAATTTGAACAACGACAGAGGTCACCGGTCTAGACAGAGGCTCATAGCTGCAGTCAGATAAAGAAATTGAGATTGGTTAAATAATAAAAGTGATGACCTTTCTTCACCTCAGTGTAATCCAACTTAACTTACCCTCATTTTATTTCCCTCTTTGTTTTTCTTCCTAATCGCAGTTCTTGACAAAGTTTACCACCTGCCACTGGAGACGTGCAGAGAGCTCATCTTTGGAGAGGATGTATCCTTTTGTCCAGACTCCTGAGCCTGTTTTTTAAACATTACTCATACTCCCGTGCCCTCAGAGTTCAGCACAGTCCTTGTCTGAGACTGGCCATGCTGTACCGTACGTACCTCTAGTCTCCGCAACATTACACAAATTATATATTACACATGAGTCAATATTACAGCTTCTGCTGTTAGTGTGATTGACCTCTGCTGGTTTCACACATTTGCTAGTTTAGTCCGTTTTAGCCCTCTCGTTGAGTCATCATGCCGTCCCACTGTTCTTCCTCTTAGCTTCGTCTCTCTGTCTCCTGTCCTGTTGAGATGTCCTTAATTCTGCTCGCAGAGTAACGGGCGCTCCTGTCTCACCCGTGAACAAACAGAAACCCTGCTGTCCAGTCTGCGCAATCTGCAGGTACAGCTCAGTGTGTGTGTGTGTGTGTGTGTGTGTGTGTAAGACAGAAAAAGAGCCATGTCATCTTAATCTAAAGCTGCTTGCTCTCTCAGTCCATCTTTATACAGTTTGACGAGGACTCTTCTGGAACCATGAGCCCCTACGAGCTCAGTTCAGCACTGGAAGCTCTTGGTAAGCATGTGTGCGCACGTGTGTGTATAGCGACACAGCCACACACAGACGGTCGCTGCTGTTTGGCTTCATGCCTTTGTTCACGCATCTGTTTCACAGGAATGCAGTGTGATAGCAAGGTGGTGCAGCTGCTGTGTGAGCGGTTTGCGTCTGGAGAGCTTCAAATGCCCTTCCACAGTTTTGTGTCATGTTTCACCAGGCTGCGCAAACTTTTTGGTAACACACGGACACACACACATCCATTTATGTGCACACATAATTACCTACCCTGTTGGTTTGTTCCTATAATTTCAGTCATTGTTTTTTACATTTACTACATTTATCTGACAAATAGATTAAGGTACATATGATGAGCTTATCAGATACAATGTGTTGTTGAATATACAGCTTTTGACTTGTGAGCCTACTCTACGTGAGGCTCCTTGACACAGGTATCTCTGAGTTACTTATAGTTCCACCAAAAATCTACAAAATTTAAATATTTAAAGCCCAAAGAGATGACATTATTCATTGCTTATCCAAAAACACCAGAACTTAAATACATATTTGTGTAGTATATGTTTATTTTTACTTCTTTCTTCTTCCATTGATGATCTTATGTTACCTGTGCAGGTGCGGTCTGACCCTTAGTTTGGGAATCACTGTCCTTAGCTACCAAACTGCATATAACTCATAATTCAAACTACCTCAATTTTACCAAGCAGTAAATACTAATCTGATATAATAATAAATCAATCACAGATGACATTGACTGCAAATCAACCACTTTTCTACATTTTGCCAGTATACTTACCCTATTTTTATTCAAGTAGTATTTTCAATTCAACTTTTAATTTGAATATTATTACATTGTTGTACAATGTAATGTAATGATGTAATCTGAGTACTTCCACCACTGCATACAGGAGACTGTTTCTTTTTTTATTAGATTATTTTTGGGCATTTTAGACTTTATTGGACATTGAAAACTAAATTCTATGCAGTCCTTGAAACTGACTGTACTATATTGCATCTATGCTATATATAGTATATCTATAAACTGTATACTGAATGTATTTCTGGTCTACTCAGTCTGACAGAAATGATACGTTTTGCTTGAGTTAATATTAACCTCTGCTGTTAAAAGTGTGATTGACCTCTGCTGGTGTCACATCCTTTGCTAGTCTGAACGCTGCTTCTCTCGTTGAGTCATCATGCCGCCCCACTGTTCTTCCTCTTAACTTCATCTCTCTGTCTCCTGTCCTGTTGAGCTGTCCTTAACTCTACTGTCAGAGCATAAAGTTGACACACGAGTTACTGAGTGTTGAGCCTTTGTAATTTAGTAGTATTTTCCTCCCCTCTCCTCCTCAGCTATGTTTGAGTCAGAGACCAATCAAGAGGTGAAAGACAGAGGGATCAATGCTGTGAGTATTTGGCTAAATATGCTCAGTTATGTGTCCATTCTGCTCTGGATCTGAACACATTTCTGACTTTCTGTTTCTTTTCTCTTTTCTGTCTGCATTTTGTCCAACTGTTATTCCTCTGTAGTGGCTGCTTCAATTTCTGGTGCTGTGAAGACATTTCATGATGAGGATCTTCACGTGAACCCAGCTGAGCCCCAGTACACTGCTGAGTTTAAAACACAGACAAAACAAACAATTGTTTGTATTTCTAAACTGTTCTTTTCATAGTTGTGGTTGTGCTAGTTTATGCTTTGCTCTGCCTCAGCTGTATTCTTGCTTTATATCGTAGCATCATACTTCCTCCTATGGCCTGTTATTGAAACGACTATTAACTTTTCTTGTTTGAAAGTTATTCAAATGACACTCAACAACCAGAGGTACAAGAGACTAAAAAGAAGAACTATAAAGAGATGCAGAATGACCAGAAACAGACACACGAACAAGACAAAAATGAATCACGAATGCAAAAAGACTACAAATAGATAAAAAGTTATTAAACAGTTGCTTTGTTTGTAGCTATTTTGTGTCTCCTCAAGTCTCTGTGTCATGCATGTAGAAGCAATGGGGGACCTCTTAAATGTCTGTGCCCAGGAGCACAAGAGTAATATCACTGAGTTCGCAATTACAGATGAGAGTTTAATGGTGTCCTTACTTCTGTCTTTTCTAAGTATGGCCCTGAACAATAAAAAAAAATTAAAACATAAATATAGTCCACATCACTATTATTATTACTGTTATTCTCCAAGTCATTTTTGTGTTCTCAAGCTGCTCTATAGCAATAGAACAATGGTTTAAAATTAGATTGAGATGAAAAAGGAATACGTGTTTCTACGTAAAGCTCAAACTTGAGTCAAAATGGTACACATAACTGCAATTACACAACTGAAAGAGAAAAAAATCACTGCAACCCCAACAGTTTACTCATCCACATACACACATGAACAGACCCTGGGTAATATCTGTGCACATACTCATTGACAGACACATACACACACATATACACTCTGCCTGCCCCACTGAGGGTGTGAGGGTGATGTCTCAGCAGCGCTACACGCACCATCTCTATTCTTATCGCACTGACGCCACGTACAGCGTCAACACACACTCGCCCCCTCCTCTACTACGTTCCCTCACTCCCTCCGTTCATCCCTCACTCTTTCTCCCCCCTCCTGTTCTCTCTAGTAACTGTCTGAGTCTTACAATCTGCATCCTCCTCCTCCCTGTTACATGCTGTCTCCTCACACACACACACACACACACACACACACACACACAGGTGCTCTTATGCACACACACATCATCGAGTGAGCAAATGTCCTTTCTACACATGCTTCTATTAATAGCACCTTTGCTCACACACCACTTCCTGTTCATCATTAGGTGAGTACACACAGGTTGCCCTCGGCAACCGTCCATCTACATTGTGATAGAGACAGGAGAGAAAGTAAAAGGAGGGAGAGGAGAGTGAGACAGGAAGGACCCATAGAGAGTGATTTCTCTATATCTGGACTCTCCATCATATATTTCAGTTTTATTCCTCTGAGGTTTCTCATCTCTGCTTTTTGATTTCAACAATACAGGCATGTCCAGATTAACGGCTTGAGGGGGCCCAAGGAAATAATTAGTTGTTCAGTCTCTACTCATTGTATGTAGAAATTTCTAACAACTGTTGAATAATCGCTCAACTGACATGGCGTAAAGCTGAAGATTTTAGGGCCCCGTGGGGTCTGGGGCCACTGGACAATGGCACATTTTTTTGTGGACATAGCTTGTAAAATCATATGTCTGTCACTTTCTCTGTCTCAGGGGAGTGAAGAAACAAAATGTAGGTATGGTTGAATGATATATCAACTGTACTGATTCAATATTGAATTTTGTAAAATTTTGCTGGACAGAATTTTTTTCTGCTACGATTTTTTTTTACTTCCAGGTGACCGAGAGGCTTTGAGAGGACCTGCTTTGTGCTGTAAGCTCTGAGAAAGGCACATAAATGCTGAAACTGGTGATTTGCATCGACAATGATAATTACAAACTGTTTTCTCATTACCAACTGGATTCAGAAGTCTCACAAGTGATTAGTAAAAAAGAGATCACCTGTGAGTAGGGGCTGTGTGTATATACAGTACACATGCATGTATTGCAGTGCACAACAATAAAAGACAAAACAAATCATTCAAATCTACAAATTCGGATCACTGAATGTAGCATGTGAATTTATTAGTCTGTGATGACAGATGATGTGAAAATGATCATGTTTGACAAAGATGGAGAACGGTGAACTCATCATTGTGCAAAGTCCTACAAAGTTAAAGGAAAAGAATGAAATTATATAAAGCCAAGTCATATGGAGCACACCTGTGACTTTTGGGAGCCCTGGGTAGCTGTCCACTTTCCCAGCTTTGCACTTGGCTTGACAGGTTTTATGTTAGCTCCTTGTGGCTCTTATAAATATTGTAATATTATCTCACACACCTCCTGAGTTCAGCCGGCAGCCTCGACTTAAAAGCAAGAGAAGCAGTTTGCGGCTGATCTACCGGGATATAACTGTAAACTGTGTCCCCTCCTTCAGAGACGGAGTCTTTATTTCCTCTTTTGTCTCTGTTGATTCTTTTCTCTCGACAGCAGCTGTGCTCATCCTTCCACATGCTTTTCTTTTCTTCGCGTCGTCCTGCCTCCTCCTCCTCCTCCCCCCCAGCTGTCCTGTGGGATGTGATGATGCTCTGACAGGCTTGGCGTCTGTTCTTGGACGTGCTGATATTTTTGTGCCACAGCGGTGGGGGCTGGTACAGGAATAGTTGGAGTTGTAGTGTACACCGTGTGGGTGGGATCTAGGGAGGGATGGGAAGGTTTGAGAAGTGTGAGATTTTAAGCCATTGTATAGACAGGAGGGAGACCAGGGAGGATTGCGTAAGTTGGTTCCCTGGCTGCAAATTTAGCCTGGGCTTGCTCACGCATAAATTTGATGAGCAGTACTATCTCAGTCGTCAGAGCCTGGGTATTTAAAGATGTGAGTGTGTTGGCATGGGATGGAGGGTGTATTTAGTGTGCATGTTTATTTACAAAACAAGTACTGAGATGCAAAGAGCGATATTTGCATCTTTAGCGGTCAGTGACTGTGCCATAGAAGTATAGATCTCACGGACTACTTGTTTACTGTTTTAGCTGTTATTACTTTTATTATTGTTTTTCATTTTAGTGACTTACCCAGGTTCCCAACACAGAGATGCCCTTAAAAAGCCAGTAATTTTTAATTATTTTCTTTTATCTAAAGCAGTATTAGAGTTTCTTTTGGCCTCTGTGAAAGGAGATTTATGACTCAAACAGCCAGTAGTTAGTGTATAGACTATTAGAAGTTCCATACCAATGTTTTAATTTAAGGTGATTGTCATTTACAATGTTTTTAAAATGGTAATTTTTAAAAATACAATCAAACTAGTATTTACTGGTGTTTGTCACAGTATCTATTAGTGATCGAACAACAGACATATCAACCATTGTAAGGGAAGTCTGGGAAATGCCTTGAGATGAAACTATAAATTACACAGTTTTAATGGGACCTAAAGCTTTTTTACATATCTTCTCCTGTGATGTGGTTTTTGTCACCCAGTGCAATTCTGAGTGAACGACTAGTAGTATGTACATATGAAAAAACAAGGTTAAAAATTAATCTTTAATTACTCCCAGTGTGCACAAAATCTCTCTTGCTAGAAGTACTTAAAAACAATAATATTACATTTTGTAGATTTTGGTAATTTCACAAAATGATGATGATGAATGACAAGTTTGGATTGCTGCATGTTATTATACTTCAGTGTGATTCATTTCATATTCTTTAATAACATCAGATGTCATATCTTGCACGTCTCTGTCGACATTCTGTCTGTAACTCAACGGTGTGTTAACTTTTCAGCCTCTCTGCCACAGAGTGAAGATCACACACAGTACACCGCGCTCTCAGCTGAAACTGACACTTTACACACTTTCAGGCAGAAATGTTGGATGACACTTCAGCTGACTGGCAGAATAAAGAAAAACAAAGTTAATAGAGTTTTTGCACTGGTAATCATTCATTTTAATCAGTACCTAAATACAAAATGTAAAGTGACTTTAAAGCAATCATTACAGCGTAGACATTACATGCACGTAGCAGCTAAAAAGACACATAATTCTTTCATGATTGAATTACAGTACATTCACCAGATTGCCACAATTATGACTCCAAATGGATTAGCATGTCAATCTGTAACTGCTGATCAACAGAAAATTCAACAGATCAATGCTGCGTTCGTGTTTCAGTTGCGTCAAAGTGGCCAAAAGAATCTTTTATTACAGCATTACAGCACCATCATCATAAAAACCAAGGCAACATGCAAAATATTGCCTTATACTGTTGAAAAGTACTTTCAAAACAAGGCTGAAAACCAGTCTGCACGTGCATAGAAGAGAAAAATATGCAAACACAAAGCTGCTGCCGTCAGTCATTACTCAAATGCCCCCCAGCAAAGAACTTGAGTCAAATCCTATTCATGACTCAAATACCACGTCTGCACTGTGTTATTTTCAGCTTGTTTGTATACTTATTGTGCACAAATGTGGTTTCAAGCACATTATAATCTTTTACAGTTTACATAGTAATTGTTTACTGGCTAGTCAGGATGTTTCCATTGACCTGAAAGAGAATGATCAATATGTGTTTTCACGTTCTATCAGAGTATTTCTTTGGTAAAAATGCTGACAGTGGCTTAAGAAGTTGAACGTTTGTTAGTGGTTATGCGTTGTAACCCTTGTTGTATGAGTGCAGAGCGTAAGATCCGAGTTAAATGTCCATGTGCACGTTAACTGTTTTTAGGAGTTTGGGTTTTCATGTGACAAAAGTGACACCTATTTCATCGCTGGTGGAAGATCATGTACCGCTGTATTATGAGATCATTATTGTGTCACTGTATAACCAGCTGTTTTTTTATTGTTTGATATATTCAGTATTTAAAACCTTCCAATAGAGCTGTCAAATAACGTTTCATTTCTCTGTGACATGCACTGTATGCAACAATGGATTCAACTGGTGACAAGCAGACAATCTGCTGTGACTAATGCAGAGCAAAGGGGTGAGTTAGGGAGAGGGAGCATGCTGAGAAGAACAGAGTGATAAGGTGAGGAGCAGAGGGTGAGGAGCGAAAGAGCAGTGTGTGGGAAGAGAAGGCCAGCAAGGTAAGGGGGATGACGGGGACACATGCAGGTTTGTGTCTTCCTGACGTGTGCGGTGTACACACAGTTCTCTCTTCATTGGATTCCACCCTCTATCTGTCCCTCTTCTTCACCCACTCACTCCCTTTATTCCTACCTTTTACTGGTCCCTGAAAAAATAGGGCAGTACTTATGTAAGAAGGAGAGAAGAAGTGGGGGGGAGGGGGCGAGCAGAGGGAAAAAGGTTGCAACAAAGCCTTCTGGATAGAAACAAGCAAACAGCAAGAGTGTGAGTGGGGGGATAATGAAGTTGGTATCCACACTCCTCACCCAGGTGGAGGAAGTATTCAAATCTACTTAGATAACTGTCACCAGTGACTATGATGTTTAAATGGAGACCTGCATCTTTACGAGTGTTTCAGGTACATAAGGGTGAACAGTTCAGACTGCAGTCTTTTTATCTTGGGGGTATGTACAAAAATGTTTATTTCTACAGGTTTTAGATACAAAATGCATTAGTGAAATCTGAAAGTGAGAGCTTTAAACTCATAGTCACTGTTCAATTTCAACTCCAATGTACTGGAGTAGCCACCATTTTTTAAGTAATGGGACTATGTGTGCAGGACTTTCTTTTGTATTGTTGTCTTTTCAGATCTCATTAGCGCCACTTTTGTTTAATCTACATCGTTCCTTCACCACTACATCTGTGAAGAAAGTATAGGCACTGTGGAGGTTCTTATGTGTATAAGAACCACAATTTTCACATGCACCACAAAATTAAAGCTGAAAGTCAGCACTCATTCATTTCAAGTCCAACATGTAATAAAGTAAAACTCATTCCATTTAGCTCCCTCTGTTACAGGGTCCTGTTGGTGTACATGCTGACTCAGAGCCTTTTATAGTTGACTTACATGTTCTGTCCTATTAAATGTTCTAAAGTGTGTGTGTGTAAATGCTTAATCTTAAGTCAGTGTTTCAACGTTGTATGAAACTGCAGTGCTTAACTAAATATACTGAGTTACTTTCCACCTCTGATCTCATCCTCATTCTCTCTCACCCTCTTGCTCTTGTCCCTCCCTCTTTCTGGCACTTTGCCTCTCTGACTGGCAGCGAGCCTGCTGAAAGTAGGCTAGGATTGACGCGCTGCTTGTGTCTGAGTCACAGAGAGCTGTGGAATACTGAAACCCACTGATTGCATTTAACTTTAGGCATCTGACTCCCATGCAGAGCATGATACAATAGAACCATCCACTGTGTTTTCTGCACCTCAATGCTGACGTTTATAGCTGCACTTATAGCAAAAGAAAAAAAAGGGTGCCAATTGTTATGATGCTATGAACAATTGCAGAGATGCCTATTTAGAGCCACAGGATTGATCTCACTCACCACATATTATAACACAAACACTAAAATGAGATTATCCTACTTGTGGTTCCACACCAATGGGTTTAGGATGACACCAAACAAAGTGAATAATGAGAGGTGAAATGCAAAAAGAATTACTATATCAATTTAATTCTCCACCATGGTACAATAGCCTATCTCTCGCCCAAAGCTATCAAGCATCTTTTTAATTTGTGCTTCATTATCAAGCACTTTCAAGTGCTTTTTTGCAGTAGGTCAGCCATGCCACAATCAACCATAGCCTCTCTCACCTGTTTAACACTGAGGGAAATCAGCATAAGAGGCCTAACACAACTCTGCCAGGTGAAATGACATGACGTGAGTACATTTTTGTCTCTGAAGAGCCCACAACTGAAGCTATGACGCATGAACAATTGAATGTTTTACCTTCTACACTGTAAATTATTGCTGTGCGTGTGCACTGTGTGGGTTCCTCTAAACACACAAGCTTGTTATTTAACTGGAGAGCCATAAGGATTACACCATATAAACACAAGTACATCAACATAAACAGGACAAAAGTGAGCTGCGGCAGTGCTGTGTGCTGAAGCAGGGAACAAGAAAAACTAGAAAGTCATTGAGTAATGTAACCGGTTCTTCGTAGTCACAGACATCAAAGGGGTCATGGGAATTCTCCCACATAGCCAACTTGTGCTCTTACAGGTCCTGACTGTCCACTGAGGGATCATGCGGTGTCTGTGTGGTGTGGGGCTACCAGGCGGCCTGATGCAATAGCATCAGACTGGGATGCAGAAGGTGGCCGGATCGAATCCCAGCCCAGACTCCACCATACAAGGTGTGTCCTTGAGCAAGACATTCAGCGCTAGCTCCCCAGGCACCTCCTGTGGCTGCCCACTGCTCCCCCCCAAGGGGATGGGTTAAATGCAGAAGTCAAAATTTCATTATAACATGTAAATGTGATCAGTGACAATAAAGTTAATTATTATTATCTAGTGTAACTGAAGCACAAGCTGCACAGTATCAGCATCCTCAGAAGAAAGTCAAACATGTTTTCAGACTAAAAGTGAGTTGCTGCCATATATGTTTGTTGTTTTGTTGGGACCAAGATGATAAATGTCCACATTCACATCATCACATTAACAATGGCAAAATTAAATTTAGTCATCATTAAATTGACTGCTTATACCATTGCTTTTTTATAATGTGACTAGTTAAAATGTCCAAGACCATTTTATATATTTATGTAACCTTTGGTCACAAGCATGAATTAAAAGAAAAGTGTGACTAAAACAACAAGCTTATGACTACAAGAGGCAAAAATATGTTTCCTCTGGGAATCAGGCGAAGGTGGAAGTTAATATTAAGGCAGTGTGCTTGTTATTGGCTCTCGCAAAAACGGAAGACAGTTTCTTACCTCGCCTCCTGGTCAACTACAAATAACAGTCAGAGGCCAGTCATGGGATGTATTCTTCTCCTCGTACTATCGCTCTAAGGCTGCATGAGCTTCTATACAAGCCAGCACAGGGGAAGGCACAAAATAACATGAATGCCATGTTCTGTGGTTGACACGGCTCCAAACAAAACTGAATATTCTCAAATGGATGCATGAAATTTAATCATACAGGCAATGCAGAAATGTAATAAAAAGAAGACAGAAATAGAGTAGAAATAAAGAGAGCATGTCTCAAGTTCAAAAGTTTATGGTTCAGTCTCAAAACATTAATAAATGTGAGACTCCATGTGAGATTATGTTACAATAAGTAGCGAAAAGCTGACCTGAAAGTCAGATCAAGCATCGTGTGATAAACAAGCTAATAGCCTCAGTTTCAGTTTTGTAGGTCTGAATGTCTAGGTGAACACGAACAGCTCAGAGTGACTGCAGCAGACAAAGACCGAAGGAAACTGTTGAGTTTTGGTTGGCTGGAGTGAGAAGACTGTTCAAATTTCTCTAAGTGAGGTGGGGAAAGCCTATGAGAGTTATGTAATTTTGTTGGGATTTGCAGCCAGAAGGGGGTGTAAACAGCCGCTCTGAAGTGGGACAGGCCTAACCGTTGCCTGGTAACAAATATTTTGGGCAGGAAGACCAAGCAAACACGGCCCGCCTTCCAAAAGGAAACAGGGGCTGGCCTCATGAGCACAGTGCAAGATAGTGGCTTCCCGAAAATATGCTAAGAGACAGGGGCGAGCAAAACAAAGCACATCAGGGGCATTAGACATCAGCGTGTCTATTTTTCACTTTGCTCGGCTGGAGTCTAGACCGCCACAAGTTGCAAACAAACAAACTCTCAAAAGAGTTTAGAGAGAGAGGATTGCAGCATGTCTATTTCACACCATAATGAGCTCCACAGTCTAAATGCAGCCATGACTAGTGTGGTGATTTATAGGTAAACAGCCTGTGAGGAAACATAAAAACCTCAAGCTGTGACACAGTTTCATTGTTGTCTGCAACACTCACTACTTAAACAAATTAGAGCTGCAGCAATTTCTTATTCAGTTGATCATGAGAAAATTAATCAGCAACTATTTAAATAAATGTTTTTGTTGACATCCTCTTAAGCAACAATGCAAAAAAATGTGTACTTTCCTCGGTTTAAAGAGAATATTTGGGGGTTTGGGAATGTCGGCCAGACAAAAGACATGTGTTGCAGTTATCTTGCACTGATTCAGAGGACATCATTAAACCATAGATTAATCTTATGATAAAAATAAAGTTCTGCCATTTTTGTTAGAGTCCTGCTTCACATATAAACCGAAACCTGATACTACTAATGGTTTTGTTGCTGTTTTTCTATTTGTATGTTTGTTTAGAACAATGTACCAGGGATCGTCTGAAAGCAGCACGCTTATAAAAAAGCATTTAACTGAATTCAGTCCAATGCAATAAGGAGACTGAGTAAATTTTGCAGCAGCCTAATGATGAACAACATGACTTCTGGCCCCCTTCTCTAGAAAATATTCTCTTCTGTGGCCACTTGCGGTCTAAAAAGCGCTCAGTCGCTCGTATTGTGTAACGGAAATGGTCTGAAAACACAGTAGTCAATTTGTCCTGGGTTTCTCTTGTTACCTACACATTTACAGTGAAATGATTAATAACATGCACCGTCTTCTGTGTAACTTAGCCTCACGTTAATGTACGTTACAATGCGTGTGCATTTTACAGGCTACAACTAAGACACGGGACGAGCAACCTACGACTTTAACAACGTCAATTTAACTTTCCCTGTGTCTGCCTGACGTTACAAAGCGTAAAAACTGTGCCAAAACAACAACAACAACAACAACCACTGTACCATACTCAGCTTTGCTGCTGTTTCCTGCACAGAAAGAATCCGGAAGCCATATTGTCTGCTTCTGCTGTCTGTCACTCAGAGCCGGTTACCACGGAAACCGGTTGCTAGGCTGCATAACAAAAAAGACCAAATTTATACGTCCTTGCGTCAGAGGCAACGGCGTATCCAAGGCGACGGAACGCTACACATATGCAGCAGACCCGTGGATAGCACATGGTCCCTGCTACTGTTTTAGCCTAAATATCTCGTTTTAAATTGGTAACACAGGCAATTTGTGATGTTTTGAACAACACAGAAGGAAACGTCTATTTAATTTTGTTTCTGTGATGTGTTTCTGTATATTTATTAGCATACCTTGATAAAAATATATACAGTTCCTATTAGTCAATAGGTATCTCCGTGATGTTTTGCCCCCAGCCCTTGAAGTCCTGATGTTATCGTTTGTTCTAGTTTTTTCCTCTGTCAATGTAGGCTGTTCGCCATCAGCCATTCAGCGCAACAATTCACCATCATGATGAACAACATACATCTACGGAGTTAGTCATCCCGGCTTAGCAGCACAGCACCGGTAACGGCGGCCCGGATGGGACACAACGTCCTCCATGGATCCTCGTCTCTGACGTTGTTGCGCTGACTAATAACTTGTTATCCCCAGCTCGTCCCTTTTTGCTCACGCCTTTTCACACATCGGCTATAGCCGGAGCCCTTACACAGCAGCATACCCGCCCCGTGGCATTGTTTGACATCACAACTGAAACCTCGGCCTTGTATTGAGTATTTTCATTCATAATCTGTCTCCCAGTCTTCTCACATCTAGCCTTTGGAGCCCTCCACCCCACCCCAAGCGAAGCCAACATCCCACCTGCCACATTCCCACTAGTGTCCGCATGTAGGCTATAATAATGAATCACTTTCTGCTCGCTTGGATGATTTGCAATGACAGGCGCAGATTTCCGTCACTGCTGCCCACTGTCCGTGTCAGAAATACATTGATGTTTACCAGTTTATCTGTTTTTTAGTTTTATTTGGCTGATGCTGTTGCTGTTCTGTGTGCTCCGTGACAGAGTCTTTCCTACACATTTAAATTAATCGATATGTGGACTAGATCTTACTGGTAGACAGGCTATAATCCAGCCTACAGTTAAAGGGTGTTTTGAAACTTGGAGTGAATGTACAATAGTTCGCTCCCTGTCTGATTTCAGGTTTAGGGAGTGTCCAGACACTGATGAAAAGGAGGTTTTCCTCCCATTACACGTTCAAGTCTCAAGCTTAGAGGACACCAGAGGGCGTGTCCTGAGAAACTTTTCAGCAGGATTTCCCTTGCATGCCTGACGGGATTCCTTCCTAGACTGACATAGATTCAGTATAATAATAATAAAAAAAAACCTTTGTAGGTTAAATCTTCTGATGTTTTTTTTAAGATATTCAATATACAAACTACATGATACTATAATACTATAATATTATGTCTTCTGTGTATCTATATGATCTAAATCGTGTTTAAGTCCAGTAATGTACCATTGATTTCAATCGACTGTAGATAAATGAACGCAACAACGCTCCACGAATACTTACATAAAGGGCAGTAGATAGGTAAGAAATATTATAACTTCTTTGACGTAGCCATGACCCCATAATGTTCCAATCTAGACAGACGCATGGATAGTCCTAAATAGATACTTTCCATATTTATCACTAAAGTTTCTTGAAATTTCCTCTCAGAAATTGTCAGACGGTGAGAAACATCTCGTGCCTGTGATAGTATAAAAAACATCTATTATTATCCGTCGGCGAGGTGAGCTTCTGGTCCATTTCAGTGGGAGAGGGATTCCCTCAACGTCACCAAGGATACCAAACACAACACCAAAGCACAAATATGGGCATGTACGTCAGCGGAACTCCGAGGCGGGACTTAGACGATAGAAATGCCTTGGTTGTACTCGAAGAGGATGGATTCATTCATAAGACAAGATCTGCTACCGTGCACCGTAATACTAGCTAACGTGCTGCGGGGTGCCGTGAACGGACTTTATGGATCTATAATCGCACATCTGACGAGAGAATAACGACGAGCACTCCGAGGATTTAAAGCCAAACCAGAGGAGTTCTTCATAGACTCATTTAGGACATTCCCCCTTAAACGCGGGGAACTGGATTAAGCTCCTTCATGCAACTTTTTTGGAAAGAAACCAAGAGCATTTCACAGGGGAATAACGAAAAGATCAACAAGGGTAAGTCAGTACTGATTTTGTGTCCATTTTCAATAAGACGTCGTTTTTTAAAAGATTTCGCTTGAACGACTTTTTTTCTTAGAGCAGATCAGAAACATCTGGCCACAGCTGCCAGGTTTAGGCTATACCGAAAAGCCACGAGAGACATCGTTCTGTGTTGATATCGCTTTGATAAAATAATTCAACATGTTTTTGAGTATGCGTAATGCAGCTGTGCTGTATTATTGTAGAGTTTTCTTCAGTGATCATTAGCCTCCGTGGCGGCGGGGTTAGACTGAATTTACTAGCGAACACTCTTACAGCCATCATCAAAATAATGTGTTTGGTTTGGTTACTCTACTGTCGTTCTCTCCCATAGAGCACACCTTCTTTATAAATCTTGTTGTGTGTGCCGCTGCCCTGACGCTACAGGTGACACCGCGCTCTCTCCGGTACCTGCAGGTGTTGCGTTCTCAGTCGGTCCCTGCGGGGAGATGTACCAAGGGTTCCCCGGCGACCCCGACAGCGGATCCCGTGGAAGTTCGTCACCGTCCATAGAGTCCCAGTACCTTTCCTCCGTGGACTCCTTCGGGAGCCCCCCGACCACCAGTGCGCCGCAGGTAAGTTTGAGTTAATAAGGTGGAAAATAATTTTAAAACAAACAAACAGAAATCATATAATGTTACAGCTGTTTCTCTAGTAATGCATTCATAAATGCAGTAGGTTAATTTATGGTCTTCTTTGCACCGTGCAGTTATTACTGTTTATGGGCCCATAGGCTGAATAGGTCATTTGCAATTTTAAACATATTTCCAGATAAAGTCTGCATGCTGCCAAATATAGCCTACGTATAATTCTAGCCTACACTTTGTTTGATTCATTTTCATATTCTTTTAGACTATAACATAAATGCTAAATGGGATATATTTTTTTATTATATTTACACGATTTCTTCTGAATGTGGTAGTTTAGATCCCTTAATTAAAATGAGCTATTATAGGAAATACCTAATTAGCGGACATGTAGTCTCATCCTTTGATATCTAGCCTACATAGTTATAATTATATAAAAGAAAACAGCATGCTGTAACCTATGGACTATTAAATACATTTGACTTATTCTTTTGACGATGATTTATTTTTATTGGAGGCTGGTGATGCTCCTAATGGCACGTATAGGAAGCCGTGAAGTTCTTCTACCGTGTTCCTGCACTCAGATATAAATACTCTCGCTAAGTATACCCACGACCCCGTGTAAATTTACCTCTTGCTGCGGCCCCGGTAGCGGCGCTCGGCGTTTGACGGTGTGCTCCGTTCACAGCACGCCGCAGAACGGATGACAGTCCTGGAACTCTCCGACGTAAGCGCCGAAGTCCCGCCCCCTCCTTCCACGCGCTGCGCTCTGCTCTCACAAGCTTCGCCGTGACGTAAATGCTCGTTCTATTTTGGAGTGCTACGTCTCGTTGCCAAGGGGAACACCGGGGGTGTGACGGGGGAGGAGGAAGAAGGAGGGGAAGACGTTTCTCGAGAGAAACGATTGGTGGACGAGGCTGCTCTCAGAGCCGCCTGTCCCAGTCTGCTAACACGCTTTTTGTTAGAGTACTAATGAAAGCTGAAACGGACCTCCTCGCGTCTAAAACAAATAAAGACACGCAATAGATTTGAGCTTTTCCTGTGTATTATCAAAGACCCAAAAACTGTGAACTCGAGGTTAAGGCTTTACAACTCGAGTCGTAATGTTTCCTCTATTTTAGCACTTTTTTTCCACATTTTAATAAGTCGTATTCTATATTATATCTTCTTGTTCCAGCACGTTACTGAAGCTACTTTATATCACATTTAAGTTAAAAGTCTAATCTTATTGTTCACCCAATTTAGCATTTTTAAGCACTGTTGGCTGTAAATATTTACTAAATGTTTATATTACACTATAATATAGTGGTACACAGAAATTGCAATAAGTCCTTATCTCTGTAGGTTTTTTGTAACAACTATAACGCCTCCTGTGTGCACCCTTAAGTCTAGTTTATTTATGCCCTTTGTAAAACACTGTTGTATTAATCTAAAATATAGGCCTATCTTGAAAAATGGAATGTGATAATTGCTGAAAAGTGATAAATAGGACATTAATTAAAGTGGTAGCAGTTCAAATGCAATTTTTATACCTAAAACATCATGTGCATCAAATAACAATTTCTGAAGGTACATTAACAATGTGTTTTAAATACATGATTAGAGTTTCAGTGTGCATTTGTAATTATGAATGGCAGCAGTTAGTAGAGCTAGAGGTAAAGTTTTTTTCCTGTGATTGGCATGCTGGCTCATTGTGGTAATTACAAATACTCAGAGGAAACAATGGATCCAGCCTTGAACCTGTCTGTGCATCTGCTCCTCTTTGTTTAACCGTGTTCACTGACTCACCTGTTCATGCTCAGGAGTGTCTGTCAGTGGGAGCTGGCTTAAGCATTGCGGGCACCGGGCCAGGAACCAGTGCTGGAGGTGAGATGCCCGGTTCATTTGTGCCCACCGTCACCGCCATCACCACGAGTCAGGACCTGCAGTGGATGGTGCAGCCGACCCTCATCTCCTCCCAGGCGTCTGGACAGAGTGGATCCACTGGCACCACCACCATGACCCAGCCAGTGTCACTGGTTGACCCATATGACATGCCAGGTCCCAGTTATTCTTCAGGGTCTGGATTCACCCCTCCAAGTTCAGATACTCCAGGCCCAGCACCAGGCCCCATCCGCCAATCCAGAACCCGCAGCCGCCGTGCACGAGACGAGTCTGTGAGTGAAGATGGAGATGTTGGTGTGTTAGTAAGTGTGTGTGCTTGAACGGTTTGTTTGCTGACCCTCGCATGTTACACATGGATACCAAAATCTGAAATCAGAACTGCTGTTCTGTTAAGTCAAATAGTTTCAGGGGCATGGGTAATAAACAAAAACGTATACTTACTGTACTGTAGGCCTTCGTAAAAATTACTTAACGGAAAACTGGTGACAAAGAGGTCAGGTCTATGTAGAGGGCTGTGTGGGACAAACCCTCAGATACGAGAACATGTATCAAATGTGAGTTTAAAAAATAATGACAATATAAATCCAGCCCCATCCAGTGTCCCCACCACTAGTACTTGGATACATTTTCAAGAACAAAGATAAAACCCTAATCCTAATCCATAAATTGTTTTCTTTTCATCCTAGCTGACACCTGAGGAGGAGGAAAAGAGGCGTGTTCGTAGAGAGAGAAACAAGCTGGCCGCCGCCAAGTGCAGAAACCGCCGACGAGAACTCACAGACAGACTGCAGTCGGTGAGCTTGGCCCTGTTATAGCTGCCAGATTGAGTAACGATCATAATTACATACTTCACGTTACCTCCAATAGCACAGCAGAGTGTGGTAATACATGTCTACATGTGTGTGTATAGAGAGGATTACGGTAATGGGGTGTTTAGCTGTGGTGAGGGTAATTATAGTCGTCATGACAGACTATTGTACCTACAGTATTTATGGCTTAATTAATAGGCTCTTACGTAAGCCACCTTGCATATCCAAATGCAGGTGAGGAACTACTGAGATGGTCACATCCACCTCCACAAACACTCAAGTAGATGTTTGGTGTAGCTAACACTCCCACCCTCTCTCTTTCTGCTACATATCTTCTTCCCTCCTCTACCTATTTCACCCACTTTTGTCTTGCCTCTGTTTCTTTCTTTCTCTGTACCCGCCCACAGGAGACGGACATATTGGAGGAGGAGAAGGCAGAGCTGGAGGCTGAGATTTTGGAGCTGCAGAAGGAGAAGGATCGCCTGGAGTTTGTCCTGGTGGCCCACCAGCCAAACTGTAAGATCCCATACCAGGACCAGCCTCAATCTAGCTCAGCGCAGCTCCTTCCAGTCCAGTCCCAGCTCCCTCCAGTCCAGTCCCAGCTCCCTCCCCAGACCTTGCAACCGCCTGTCTCCGTGGTGGGCTTGACTGTGAAGGAAGACTCTTTCTATCTGCCTCCTGCCTACACAGCCCATTCGGCCTCCACACAGTCCCAGCCTCCGGTTCAGCAGCAGCAAGTCCAGCAACCGCCTCAGCCAGGGATAATGCAGGAGGTAGAGTTTTCTAGTTCTTTCTATGGCTCAAGTGAGCCAGCACCTGGCGGGCCTTGCCTTATGGCCAGCGACAGTGGTGGTGGTGGTGGTAACCATGACGATGTGGCCATTGGCAGCTACAACACCTCATACACATCTTCATTTGTGTTCACCTACCCAGAGGGAGCCTGCGGGGTCAGTGCCAACCAGCGGAACAGCAGTAGCGAGCAGTCATCTGATTCCCTGAACTCGCCTTCTCTGCTGGCACTCTGACTGACCGACAGACACATGCACACACATAACACAAACACACATTATGCTCGCTGGAAGTAGAGGCTAAGGCAAGTACATGCTCAGTGCCAATCAGTGTCATAGATTGAGAGAGAAAAAAACACATTAATCATTTCTATCTGATTGGGGTAAAGTTGACTTATTATAAAATGCATTCCAATTAAGAGCCATACAAAACTTTATCACTGAGCTTAAACAGTGAATAAATTCTAGTTTTGTATCTTCAGAAATTCTGCAACTGGACAAAATTAGTGAATAAAAACCACAAAAGTTCAAGTTGCCAATTGTATGTCTCAATACCTACTCTCAATCTTCAGCATGTACAGCATATTAAGTAAAATGCCACAAGCTCACTTCACACTCCAACAAGCACCAGTGCCCCCATCTAGTTCCCTCTGTCGGTTGCCCCTTCTCCAGTGCTCTTGCTCTCATCCTTTTCCATCCGTTTCTCCCTTCCTCCTCTTGCTGAATGTATTTGTGCAAATCTGAAATAGGGATGAAGGACACTTTGTTCAGAGTCTTTTCTTGTGGGAGACAGAGTGCTGATCTCTCGCTCACCTCTAACCCTTCATCTGCTCGACTTCCCTGTGCTTCATCATTTGCTGCTTGGACTTGACAAGTTGAGCATCAGAGTATTCCAGCCTCAACTAGATCTTGTGCTTTCTTCTATCGTTTTTTTTTTTTTTTTTTTTAATTCTGCTACCGTCTGCCTACCTGCCATGCGACCCATCTCTTCCCATCTCTGTTTCTCCTCTTCTGTCTCTGTGTTTCTCCCTCTCTCTGAAGTCTTCAACCTCCGAGAGCCCGAAGACCCCCTCCAGCCCTTGGGACCTTGAGTGAATGCCGGCACAACTAACACGCCCTTTTGCACCCTGTCATACAAGGATAAGGACGCAACCCCCTCCCATAAAGAAGAACCTTTATCTTGGAGCACATTGCTCAAATCCTTACAATGAACAGCAGCTAAATACTTTCAACACATGCACATAGACACGTAATTGATGAAAGCAACATGCAAGACGGATGCCACTGTCTTCTGCTGAGCCATTTTTTGATGTTCACGTGATGAAGATCTTATGTTGTGAGGCTGATTAAAAATGAGGATGGAGAAAGATTTGAGCAGGAAGGGAGGAAGGAAGTGCGACCAAGCTGGACAAACGTGATGAATAGAGGATGACTCCCATCCTCATTGATTTTTGGAACCAAATGTTGAAAACAAAGCAAAAAAAAATAAAAATAAAACAAAGGAAAAAAAATCCTGCTCTTGCCAACTGTGTGGAAGGGTGACCTCAGTAAAAACACCTCCATACCACAGAGCCTCATCACCCTGGGCCTACATGCGCATATTCACACCATCGCTTTCAAGTCTCTGAACTGAAGAAACAGACGTTTTGTTGCAGCGCATCAGCTCTGTGATTTACTCAGAATCAACCAGATGTGAACCGATGCCTTTATGTGGAGCAGAGACTTTTTTTTTTTTGGGTGGCGATTCAGACAACCTCTAAACATTGGGCTCGGTGGTCTCTGTACCTCCCCTGTTATCCCAGTGGAAACGAGGTGGGGGTGCGTTTATTGTGGGTGCGTCCACTCCGAGGCACCTGGCCCGTTTATTTCTTTCTTTATTGAGGTTGATGTGGCGAGTGAGCACAAAGCAAGATCTGGAAACAAAAGGGGGAAGAATATGTGGGCTGATGTTGTGGAGTGAGCGTGTTTTTTTGCCTGTGAATTTGTACTATTTGTTTTTCTGGTATGTTTGAGAGAGAACTGTTATATATTTTAATGTTTATGTTTGTTTATATGTTTGCGATGACCTCTGCTTTCTCTTGTACTGTTGCTGTTTCTTGTTTTTTTTTTATCAGAATTTTGTGTTTTTTTTTATCTGGGGATTTCCTCATAACTGTTACTATTATTATTGCATTGTAACTATTATTTCATTATTTTATTGTATTTTCATTTGGCAACTTTAGAGGCATGTTGTGCACTACAAAAAAAAATCGAATTATAAGTCGATATGCATATACATATATACATGTAACATGTATATGTAAGTGTATGTACCATGATTGTAATGTGTGAATGTCTACAGATCTAAATGGGATATTTTTGTCAATGAAGAACAAGATAAAATGTAACTGAGGTCTAGTTTTAAAAGAATATTTTTCTAAAGGAACAAAAATATATATATATCATAAATTTAAAGTACTACCCTGTCCCTATAAATCATAACATAAAGCACGATGTCACTGCCTCTATCAATGTGTATTTATGTTTTATAAACAATATAAGCACTATCCAGTTACATTAAGTGTATGTTAATAATTATGATGTTATAAGGTTGCAGTAACGCCTTTGTTTTGGTCACTTGTTTGTTGGTTTTTTTCTGTGAGGTCTGTCCCAAAGCTACTGACACCTTAATGCCACTTGATCCTTAACAGATGCAAAATGAGGAAAAAAATAGTGTGGTTGAATGTCAATACACGTATTAAAAGTGTTCAGACTACAACATGATGACTAAACTGTTTCATTTAAGGACAAAGTATTTCATACCCAGTATGTATTTCTGTCCAGTATAAACATATCACTCAGTAATATTATTTCCTAACTGAAATGTGTGTTTGAAGGATAACCACAGTTTTAGCCTTGATATGAACATTACCATCTTAAAGTTGATCTCTTCTTGTACTCAAGCAAATATGTTATGTCTGACTGAGATTTTTTTGAAATCTTGTGATTGCATTTGCTGGATAAGAAGCTTTATTTTCAATAAATAAACACGTTTATTTGAAAACATGTCTAGATTAATGATATAAATCTTTGTTCAAACACGGCTCTTGGTGGTCAGAAAACTGGGCAGACCTCTTTTTTTAAAATGTTGAATAAGGATTCTGTCTGTGCAGATGTTGGAGATGCCTTTTGATTTCTCTCCAAATGCAAATGTGATGAGAATATGTTATGGTGTCAGAAAAAGCATAAAACATATTCTGTAGTTCTCATGTATATAGGTTTTTGTGGTGCTACGTATAGTATCCTATAATGACAAGGCAGTTTTACGTTGTATGGTGAAAGGTTACACGTTGCTATTGCTGAGGCTGTAGATGAATGAACAAACTGCTAGTCTCATTGGGATGTTTTGCTCTGAATAGAAGCCAATTACACCGCAGCTGAAGCTCAGAGAGCCCAGGAATCACTCTGTGATTTCATCATAGTTAATTTCAATTGCTACATGCTACACCTTTATGATCTCAGAGAGCCATATTACTGTACCTGCACTCATCACCTACATAATATGTAAACTTACTCTTTCATTCAATTCCTTTGCCTTGGATTTAATTGAAGTTGTCTGAATTTGCTTTAAATGTTTTTTTTTTCTTTTGTCAGGCTACAATCAAAAATGGGTTGCTAATGAAATGGAGAAGGTGACGAAGAGAAAGAGAGAAATATTTAGCAACTATCAGGTATAAGACAGAAAGATTGCTTACCGGTACTGTACAATGTACAATTTTTTATAAGGTGAATGTTGCTATGTATTTTTATTTTTCCACAAGTCCCATATACGTTCTGATTTGACTGGTATGAAATGCAATACTTATTATCCTCTTGGATAAACATAATGTAGCAAATCACGCAGTGCTCAAACTGACTGCTACTATATGTCAAGTGTGATGATGTATTGCGTTCGATGATCAATTTTTGTTATAATATTAAAAGTTATCCTTAATACTTTTTTAGACAATCTCTGTGAAGACTGCACGTTACAGTTGATCTAAAAATAATATTTTTTTAATTTACCGATGTTGTGTAGACATTAACATTTCAAAGCCATTACTTTACATGTTACAAACATTGCTTTTGTCAATATGTCAGTATCTTTTGTAACAATTTACTCTGTTTCTTTTTGTGGGAGCAAAGGTTGTAATTGTGTAACATTAGGAAACAAAGAATACAGTTTAACTTTAACTCTTAAAGCAGTGAACAGGTTGCAGTTTTGACAGGCTCTAATGACAAATGTCATTTAGGGCGCATATATATTTACATATATATATAACTAGCTCACGAAGGTGCTCTGATGTCAGATCTCTTTATTTTCAGTGCATATAATTTATCGTAACTTACTGGTTTTCTGCACATTGCGATAAAGTACTGTTTACTTATTTTTATAACTTTCATTTTGATTTGTTTTTACTCTTGAAGAGGACCAAAGTGTATAACATATTTGCCATGTGGCTTCTTCAGTCCCTGCTCTCTGATCTCCTAAGACCATATCTTAGCTTCTGTCCCTTTTTGCTGTCCTAAAAAAGTTTACATGATAATGATGATGATCATGATTTCTTGGTTTCCAGTTTGCAAAAGCTGGAGGAGCTGTCTCCTTTAATGATGGTTTTACCAAATGCTATTCCTTTTCAGTTTCTGAAAAAATTACAAAAATAAACAACATATTATATGGTACATGCCTCTGGTTTTCAAATCATTTGTCAAGTGAAAAAATTATCATTTTTCATCTGACTCCTGAAAATATATATATTTTTAATTGAGACTACACAGGAGGTGAGCATGGACCTGGAAAGTGATTGTACATTTTAACATCTTAACATGTATATGTAACTGTATGTACCATGATTGTAATGTGTGAATGTCTACAGATCTAAATGGGATATTTTTGTCAATGAAGAAAAGATAAAATGTTATTGAGGTCTATAGTTTTAAAAGAATATTTTTCTAAAGGAACAAAAATATATCTTGCACACTAAATTATCTCAGGTCAGTAAATCAGTATGTTGATCAAAAGAAAATTTATTGCAATTGTGATAATAGATTAATCATTTAATTTTTATTTCTAAAGTGGTAAAATATATATATACAGGTATCCATTGTCTCAAATGTGAATATTTCCTAATTGTCCAGCATCTATAATAGTTTAAATTCATTTTTATTAGCCTAATAAAACCTTCATAAATCACGGAATGAATCGTTAGTTGCGGACTCACAGTAGAGGAAGATGTCCTACTCGAGTTATCGTGACTGTCTGCACAGGGTAGTAGTCTGTGTCGCCCTCTAGTGTCTATAACTCGTCATAGCGCGTTTGTTTTTCTGGGGGAAATTACGTCACCGGAAGTGGATCGAGTCGTTTGTTGTAAACATGGCGTCCGTGACAACAGGTGAGAACATAAAGGCCCGGCTAGAGCTCGACTACAGTTAAATTATTTCAGTGTTTCTGTATTAAGTCCGGCGACTGTATCGATTCGGAACACTACCTGAAGTTATTTCTATCGATTCTTTTCTTACTGGACGTCGCAGCTGGCTGAAAGCAGCTTTTTAATTCACGGTTCTTCTACGGCTAAAGCAATGCTAAAGCAGAATGCTAACAACCGGTTTTCTTAGCGGGCTTACATTTCTGCCTCTAGGTAACTTTAATGGCTAAAATTGATATATTTAAAAGAGAAATGCTCTCTCGCTTATTTGTTGTTTTAATCTTCGAATGTGATATTTTGACTAGTTCTTCGTTTTGTGCTAACTTGACCTAACTAGCGCTGTATCTGTATCAGACTCTAAATTAACACTTCTAAACTATTGACAGTATTCCCAGAGCTATCTTATTAATGTCGCTATTAATTGTTATATTACCCGATAATTAAAATCAAGATTAATTCTAAGTCTAATCATGTATGGTTCTGTCTTGATAGGGTGGTTAGGATACGTGCCAAATGAACATTTAGCCACCGTGGGAATTTCATCTCTGTGTAACTATGAGTTCATCAGTAATACTCAGTCAGAGCCATTGTTGTGGCAGCTGTTGTGCTCCCTTCATCTTGTATCTGTTACTCTAACCACAAGACTTGTCATCATTGGTGTTATAAATAACCTGCAGCTGGCCTTGGTCAGCATGCTTCAGACTTCAGCGTGCTGCTGTCTCCTCGGGTTTACGTCTCCTTTTGGTGTTTTGTGCCAGGCCCTTCTCCCACTGTAGTATACAGGATCACAATCATCAATAACAGTATAAGTTTTTGTTTTTGGGAAAATGTAAGCCTACCATTATTGTTGTCACACTTCGCGCGTGTCACTATTCACCTGTAAAACAAATGATTGATTTTCTGCTTTTTGCTGGTTTATGTCTTCATTATTCACTTTCAAGATATGTGTTAGGGATTAGGTATTGTGATGGCTGTTACACTGTAGAATAATCTGATATAATCCAAATAATATTATAAATCTCCACATAAAGTGGTCATTAATTTCAGCCAAGATTATTTCATATATTGAAGTTGATTTTTAAAATTTAAAAAAAAATAAATCTCAGTAGTTTTGTTGAGAGTTTGTTGTGTTATTGTTAAAACCCTCTGTTTTTTATTTTAAGCCACCTCAGAGTGGATTCAGTTTTTTAAGGATGCCGGGATCCCTGCCGGACTTGCTGTTACTTATGCAGTCTCATTTGTGGATAACAGGTAAACTATATTTCTTATTTTATAGGCCTATTATCGAACTCTACTGTTGTGCATTTATCTTCTAACTCACATTGTTTATTGTTTATGTCACTACAGAATTCAGAAGAACATGCTGATGGACCTCAGTAAAGACATCATGATGGACCTCGGCATTACTGTTATTGGTGACATTATTGCCATTCTAAAACATGCCAAGCAGGTGTACAGGCAGGTGAGATCGGAGTAATTAGAATTTTGACATTTTTAAGTGTTCTCTAAGGGGTGAGTTGGTCACCCATTAATCACAAGGTCAGTATCTGTGAAGATTCTCAGTCATCCAGGTCATGGTTGCCTGGTTTTTCCAAGAGCAACTGGACTTGTTTTAGTTCCTTGACTACGTTTCACCCTTCCATTCCAGAGGACTTTCTCAAGTCTGACTGACTGGTAGGAGTAG
>JAUBNQ010000005.1:18984169-19006678 GCA_032353495.1 Ctenopoma kingsleyae | reverse complement strand
AAGGACTGATTGTGTTTAGTGACCACCAGGATGTGCTATTGTCTTATTTGTGAGTGAGTGATCATCAAAATTTGATAGAAGAGCACACATAGTCATTTTCAAATGTTTTTATTAATAGTGTTAGTGTTAACACAGAGATGTACTGTGCCTAATATTCACAGTAAAACACAGCTCTCCTTAATCTACTTAATTACAAATACTAAAGTTTACATATTAAAAATGTACATATAATTTTGAGTTACAGTACTTGAACTTTCTAACTTCTGTTACTTGATACTTAAGGTCTACTACAATTCAGAGTCCAATATTATCTATTTACTCTGCTGTATTTATATGACAAGTTGAGTTTCTAGCTACTGTTAAGATCCATAAATTATACATATATATATATATATGTGTGTGTTTGTGTGTGTGTGTGTTTTAAACGTTCTATAAGTTAGAATGAGACTTAATTGACCCATGTGAGTAAATTCAAAAATTACCCAACAGTAAAACGTTTTAAATATTACTTTACTAGCTAAAGGTGAGGCTATGTTGATGCTAATGCATCAGCATTAATAGTGACAACCCTTAGTAATTGCTTGCATGTGTTTAAATTTGTCTTTAAATATCTTTATCTAACTATGAACAAATTCAATCTATTTTAGCAAATAATCCACAAATGATTGCATTGTTTTTGAATACACCTGACACAAACAGTCACAGGGTAGGTTGGTAAAAAAAAAAAAGGTTATGTGAACCTAAGACTAATCACATTATAGGAGTGGACTCGTGAAATAAAATTTAGATGGGGAATTTTTACGCACAATGAGTTTACCAATTAACGCAAAACAACAGGTAATCCCAAAGACATCTAAAACAGTTTGAACAAACAAGTGGACATAATCACCTTCATGAAGTAATGATTTGTTGTAGGACTTCTATAGCTAGTTGTACTTAATAAACTGCCCGCTGAGTGTGTACTACTGTATATCATCCGTGTCCACAGCCTATCAGTAGTAGTATTAGTGTGCTGCCCCCTCTGTGTTACTATCAGTAGGCTGCGCCGACCGAAGCTGCGCAGGCGCAGTGAGTGCGGGCGCAGCTCCGCCGTGGTTTCGGTTGAGCTTTCTTGGCAACGTCTCTCTCGGTGAACAGACAGTCGACCGTCGGCCAACGAGTGTTTCCACAATGTCTGGAGAATTATTTTAACGGAGTAGGAGCCGAGCGACACCGGAGCAGCGTTAGGTAAGCTGTGAGCTCTTTTGGTTTTTCTTTGAACAGTTTTGGCTGACCAGTGCGGGCTATTCAAAAGCGCTGAAAAAGTGACGAGCGAACTACGCGTTAGTTAGCGAGCAACGCCGAGAGGCAGCCGAGCGACCAACTTCACTCACTGCGGGGAACAGCGTCTTTACTACGGCCCAGCCGTTAGCCTCCGTCTAACCTGGAGCCGTTTATACCGGCTCTCTACTACGCGGAAACCTCCTGCCATTCAACCGAGCGAATTTAAAGCCTCGAATATGCCGCTGCCCGCACAAATGTATTAACTACAAAATATCCCACAACCTTTCTGAACATTGAGGTCCCAGTGCGCATGTTCGCGGTGCACTGCAGATTTCGGATTTGTAGTTTTTCGTAAGTGAGTTAATCACGGCTGTGAGGGACAAGAGAGTATTGTAAAACTACAAGTTCCAGACAATGGGAGCTTTGTTTGGGAGCGGAGCTAGCCAGCTAGTTAGCCTGGACGAGCTTTGAATTTCGAGTAGTCCGCTGCTCTGCAATCGGAAGTTGCCTTGCCCGGAGATTTGTTTCAGAATGAGCTACACGGAGAATGCTTTAGCTGTCTGGTTACACACACGCGTTTCTTTTGTACGGGGGTTGCAGTAGTTGGAAATGGTACTGGTTTGCTGTGGTAGGCTGTGCAACATGTTTTAATTGTGATGATAAAAGGAGGATCGGTCGTACGACTGCCTACCTGATTGGACATGTAGGTTCTGCTCAGTTGTCAAAAGACGTGTGCATAGTGCGCAGGTTGTACAACTGCATAGTACAAATACAAAAGATAGATATGTGTGTGTGTGTGGGGAGGGGGGGTGATGATGCCTCCGCGTGTCGTCTCCCTTTCATAGAGATCCCCCGTGTTGCTGTTGTATCCTTCAACCCTGGATATGACACGTCGAGTATAACGATGATCGATTTTTCCCGCAAGAGCAGCAGAGCATGGCAGCACTGCACATGTTCTCGTTATGTACTCTGTTCGCCACTCATCTGGAACTAATGAAATAATTATTAAATGGGAAAACCGGAGAAATATGTTCTGTGTCTTAGCCCTAGTTATCTTTTGTTCATCCGTCTGTAACCATGGGTAGTGTCTGAGTCAATTACCCCTGGGTACAGAGCCCCCCACCCCTCCTATATAAGAGCAATAGCCACTGACTGTAAGAGATGTCTTTCTTTTTTTGATATTTGTTTTGTGTCATTTTGTGGTTTGATTGACCTCTCACAAGACATATTAATTACGTCACCTTGGGTTCTTGTAAGTCGCTGCAGTAATTCATCCATGTTTATAGAGAGATAGAAACTTTATTAATCCCAGGGGGAAATTCCACTGTAACAAAACAAATGGTGAGCACATCACTGCCCACTCTTTGCTGTGCAATGGGGAACTGTGCATTTCATCTTCAGTTTGAAAGGAAATCAGGTTTTGAATGCAGTCAGTAGAGTTGTAAACTGTAAAGTTCATGCTGTTTATGCTTGTAGTAACATGGTTCTCCATATTGTAAATCCAGTTCCCTTTGATCAGCAACTGTGTACCAGACAGCAGAACTCAGTCATACAATCCTCTCAGTTTATAGTTTCCATGAAGACATTTCCACCATTCCTATGGACGTTTGACAATGTTTTGTACAAAAAGCAGAAGAATTTATCAGTATGTACAACAGTGTTGTGTTTTTAGCTGAAAATGCAAAAGCATAGTTAAAGTTATAAATACATAAAGTTATAATTATTGAGTAAGCAGAAGTTAAATGTCTGCTCAGTGACACCAATGAGACCATATGGTTCATCTTCATCCATGAGATTACTGCACATAACCTTGACTGTTGGATCTCACAGACACACTTAGTGTATCTTCCCTGCTTTCTTTCTCCCATAAACCTCCATAAATTGATTTGCAGAAAGCTACACTGCAATACATATGTAGTTCAGCATGATTTTGCAGCAACGTCTCCCTGTAAGCTCTATCTGATTGATTTATTAAAATCATCAGGAGCTTGTAATTTCTAACGTAGCAGACTTGTCAAACTGTGGTGCAGTTAATGTAATGAAAGTTGTTGAAATTCTCCTGTCATCTTAGGCTGGGCAAGGGGCAATCTATAACAGTGCTCTTAAAATAACAATCTAAATATTGTCATTTAATGTTAGTTTTAAATACTTTCTCTGGTCCTTTTTAAGATAACTCTTAAAGTACTCCTAAATTTGACCTTGCAGCAGAATTGTATACACGCTCTGGTTTATACTGTTTCTGTGCTGCATTGCAAGTCATGTAATTCAGTTAAAGTCAGTGTGGCACATCTTTAAAATCACTCTGCTAGACTATGTGTTACTGTTCACAAAGCCAGTATCTAACATATGAAAAGTATTTATGAATCCTTAGTTTTGTTTTTCTTTGTAATGTGTCACTGACAATAGTCATAAAGAGTGATCCAGTTTCTCCTTAAACATCACCTCTTAATTTAAACCCTAGACCTGGGGGTGCTTTAAGAGTTATAAGAATTTGTCCAGAATGTTTTCTTTCTGGCAATACTGCAGTTTTAGAAAGTCCTGCCAGCTTTGAAATATCTATATAATTGTATTTGTTTTCATATTTTTACAGTATCACTATCAGTGTTAATCTACTCTCATGTCATAACTTTGGACCCATATCACATTGTTGTAAAACCCCTCCAGCAGTCCGCCTGAAGTTGGCTCCACTGTGTACCAGATAACAATTGCGTACCGTCTGTGATCTTGAGGAAGATCTCATATTTTGTGCTACATATTTTGTAGTTTCATTGCAAACAGCTGCAGGAACAAAGGATCATGTCTTCAAAGAGATCTGAATGTGGGCCACCTGAGTTATTTCGCCTGTAAACATTTTGTTAAATCACCACATCCTATCACGGTAGAGGTGACTCATCAGTTGATTTATTTTTCCTCTGTTCCTTTGTGCATGACAAAGATTTTTGGGGCTTACACTCAGGCATACAGTCATGGTCACCTGTTGGGTTTTTCCAAGAGAGTCTCTTTTGATGTTTCTAAGGTAGCAAAGACTGCGTGTTGGCACCAGCTCCTGTTAGGGTTCTCCTTTCCCAACCACAGCACCTTGGCAGGCCTTCTGCTGTTTGTAATTTTAGAATGAAGATTCTTGCCAGGTTTCTGTTTAGTCCTTGGAGGTTTCTTAGTTCAATAAAGACTAGTAGAAATTAACAACTGGTATTCCCAGTGTGTGCAATAATACACACATGTTATGGCACATCAAACGATGATTCCTTAGGCTATAGATGCCATATGGCAGTGGTCCTCAGGGCCCCCTGCCCTGCTCGATCAGGTGTGTTCAGTCAATCATAACCAGTCAAGATACCAGTTTACTTTGTCTTCCCCTTTCCACACTCTTATTAGATGGTACCTTCCAGCTTCTGATTGACCGAACACACTTGATTCAGGTAATCAGCAGTGTGTAGGGCAAGGACAGCTGGAAAATAAGCAGGGCAGGTGGAGCTGAGGACTGAGTTTGGGAACCACTGCTATGTGGCATATTTCAGAGAGCATCATTGCATCTTTGTACTTGTGTGTGTTTAACAGGGTTGAACATGTATTTTCTTGAACTTGAGCTTGAACTTAAAGTTCAGTTTATTTTTCTCCTGCTACAGATTTATACTTCAGTAAGAATAATAAGTATATTTCAAACTGCTCCCTTGTATATATTGCTGGGTGATGCAGTTGGTTTGAAATCACTACCAACCTGTGTTAACATGTGTTTAGTGTCATTTAGTGTAAATGTGTTTGGATGTCAATCAATTTTACATCAATATTAGGGGAGAACTTTTAATTACTAATCCATAAGTCAGTCAGGTAAAAACTACCCAGTTGTAGTGCAGACTCCAGGCACATAGACATTAGAATATTCACAAATTATGTTGTTGATGTTCAGAGAAAATTTGACTCATCTAACGGCATAATCAGAAAACGAGAGTGCATTGTGTGGGCGACAGCTAGTGGACATGCAGAGAGAACTGAAAATAAAATTGTATTTGATAGTTATGTAATGTATAGTTACATGCAAACCTATGGTTTAGCAGCGATGTGTTAGATCACATTATCTGTGAGTAATGTGGACATGTGATTAACTTGTACTAAAATAACATAATTTCTGCACACCTATGCATGCAGGGTGTGCAGAAATTACAGTTGCTGTACATAGATGATCATAAACATACAGTAGATACAGTAGAAGTTATTTTATATTAAGATCTGACTGATCCTTTACCAGCATCTTTGTATATAAAACGGCTTTTGTGGTGCTTCTCAAGTTTGTGTAGACCTGTAATTAAAATACTTACGTACAGTAAGAATCAACCAACTAGCTTTGGCATGTAAATGGGTCAAACACAGATTGAGTGCAAGTTAAGTAGATCTATGGGATAGACATGTATTAGTTTATATATAGAGTGAGGGTGCTTAAAATCATACAGTCAATCAACAGTATTAGCAGTATTTGCAGCCCCCTGTCTCTACTCTCTTTGCTCTTTCTCCCTTGAGGTTCTAATCCATAAATCAGCATTCATGACAGTGGTGAGAGATTTATAGTAAGAGGAGTATGCCATGTTTCCTGAAATGAGCTGCTGTTTTATGGCCTACTGTGTAACTATAAAGCATTTGCTAGGTAGGCAGTTGATTTATCAATCCTGCCTTCTCTTTTTTTCTTTCTCACTCCATCAGAGGTCAGATTCCCTCAAGGTGTTGTTTACCAATCTGTGCTTTCTTCTCAGGAAAGAGGATGAATCAGAGGATCACTGTGCTCTGTAAAATGTTCAAAACGTTTTTGCATTCGGCTAATAGTGCTGTATGTTCTTTTACAGAGGTGTCAGTCTTGTTCAGTTTGAAATACAAGACAGAAGCAAGCAGAAGCTACATCCCAGACTACATCTTTCTTTTCTTGACTTCTTTCTGTGCTGGGTATGTTTGACTGGGGTAAATATAGCCTGTTGGTTTTAGCCCGAGGATAAACACAGATGTTGAGGAGGCCTCTCTTGCCACAGGTCGGCCTGCGTCCTCTCCATGGTCAGCACTGGTAGCAGAGGGGGAGAGTGAGAGGAGAAGCCTCATCATCTATCCACAAAACACTTAAACAGTGTTATAGGACTTAACACCAAGCTTTTGACTGTGTTATAGGAGATGTATACATTGACTGCAATGCATTTAGACAATCTGACAGTCCGGGGCATAAATATTGATTTATACAAATATTCCTATATATACATACACATCTAGCTGCCCATTTATCAATTTAAAGTGGAGGCCCCTGTACAGATAAACAAATGATTGTCTACCTAAGAAAGAGTTAGCTGTGCAAGATGGTGAGTTTACATTTAAATACTTAAATACTTGGATCTGCGTTTATTAAAGTAAAGGAGAACTTCACAGATTTTGACACAAGTGGTTAAAAAAAGACTAGGTCTTACTGTTTAGGTTTTTACAGAATTCTCAAACTGAATCCAAGAAGATGATGGCTGGGACTCTCTGCAATCGCTGCCTATAGGCCTGCTCAAACCCCAGGCGTGTACTGAATGTGCTCATCTCCATAGCATTAAGAGGTGTGATTCATAACTCATTTTATAATGGTTTTATCCTGCATATATGCCTCTCTGAAAAGGGTAGTGGGCTGTAAAAGACCGTTAATGATAGAAGCACTGGTCATACATGTGATCTCTGAGGAACACGCTTTGTTCTAGAGACTTCCAAAGCATTCAAACCTTCCCATTAATACAAATTGTTGGGGAGCTGAGAGGGGCAGGAACCACCTTCCTCTATGTTATTTTTAATTTCCCTTCATATTGATTCTTGTGTCTACATTTTTGAGTTTGTCAACTACTTTAAGTGGAAGAGCTTGTGGTTATACCCACTTATGTTGGTGTAGATTCTCAGCAGTGCTCGTGTGTGTGTGTTTTCACAAACAAGTATTCTGGAAAGGATGGGATAACGCAACAGCTGATTCTCCATCTGTTTTTAGGTGGAGTGAATTAACCTCATGTGCCCCACATACACTTGAGCTTGACCATCACACACATGCAAAGTCATAGGCTTTTTTTTTTTTTCCTAAACTAATTCACAGAATATAAAAGGCTTTTCTACATGCATAGTTAATCATTTGACTTTTTTTTTTCAATCAAGCCCCCCTCAAAAACTATCTTGGTCAGATAAAACAAGACATTTAAAGATGTGACCATGGGCCTTGAGAGACTGATGGAAATTTTTTTGCCACAATTTTACATTTTACAGACTGAACTACTAATGATTATTTTCATTATCAAAAATGTGCCAATTATTTGCTTGACAGTTTTTTTTTTGTAAAATGTGAGAAAAGCGTGGGGAAAAAGCCTTTTGCAGTTTCTCACTGCCTTGTTTACTGTCAAAAGCAAATGCATGAAATCGTCACATTTGAGGAGCTGGGACTAGCATATATTTGGCAGAAATGTTTTTCTGAGATCAACTAATTTATTAATTGACTAATCTTACTAATTTCACACTGTTGACTTGACTTCCAGGGTTTCACATCTCCTAGCCTCCTATAATATAATTTTGAGGTAAATGACAGGATGTTTGAAATCACTGATCAGAAAGATTAATATCAATGAGAAAGTTTAAAAGCCCTTCTTCTCAGCACATTCCTAAATCACTGAATCACCAAAAGGTCATAATGATCCAGTCCTCTGTGTTTCCATGATAAGTCAGTTCTTTGTAAAAGATATGTTTATGATTTTTTTTTTTGTCTTTCTATAGAGAAATATGAGCATCTTTGTACTTTCCATATACCTCAAGTGAAATTCCATTTGTATTTTATTTGGAGATGCTTGTTGGCCTCTTTTCTCCTGCTGGCTCTCTTGGTGCAGCCTCATGTTGTTGGACAGGAAGTGAGTGTGTACTCACTTGAGGAGGTTACAAGTGCGTGGTTAAGATGAGCGTTGTTATGAATCATACATTAGGCATTGGGGAGTGAAGTGGCCTCACACGGCAGAGATCAGTCACCAAGACAAATGACCAGTTCACAGGACATGAGGACAGACATTTGTTTCAGGCTCAGAAAATGTAACGCAGTTTGTCTGGCATGCAGCTGAAATTCTGCACGTGTTCTTTGCCCATTCATTCCTGGGATAGTTGTACATTAACTCATCCTAATTTCTGAAGGGGAACCACGCTTCCTCAAACTGAAAAGAAGAAAAAAAAACGGCTGGAGAAAAGGGTGTAGTGCCAAGATGACCAGGAAGCATGTAGATAGATTTGCATGTTTCCTCTTTCCTCTGCCACTCAGGATGTTTTGCTTTCAGTGACCTGTATGTCTATGTCAGACACTCAAACCCTCACTCCCTCCACCACGCACGCACACAGTGGACTACACACAGATATTTAAAAGCCCAAAAACCGAACAGCTCTATTCTGTTTTTTTTTTTTTTTTTAGAAATCCGATGGATGTATGAGACATAAGACACTGCACTGTCTCAGCAATGTGATAAACATATTAGCATGCTGTACCCTCTCTGTGCAGAGTAGACCAGATGAACTTGTGTGGAAACAACCCCCTGAATAGCCTCCATCCCAGTATCAAATCTGATTTGGAAATGAGGAGGAAAAAAGTGCACATTTTTATACAGTACCATATAAAATTGAGCCAAGCAGCATTCATGGAATGACAGCATGCTATACTCTATTAGCATTAAAACAATAGCTCTACAGTTAAGTCATAGTTTGAGATTTGAGCTGTAAAGAGACAGGGGAGAGACAGTATGTATGTATGCATGCCTCTCTGCACAGACACCACATAATTAAAGGAAAGAAAAAGACACAGACACAGTCTTTTGACGTTAATTCATAAAACATTTACATCAGAAGAAAATAACTAAAAACATCTTTTAAACTCACCCAGACAGAAAATCGTGTGTGTGTTTCCACAAGGCAAAAACATATCTTTTTTGCTGAGCCAGACTCCTAGCTGTTACTACATGTGAGAACTTGTATGCCTTGCAGTGCTGTTTATTTAAGTGCCTGATTAAATTAGTAGTTTTGCAATTAGTCTGCTGACGCCACCTCTTGAAACACTTGCGTTATAATGGTTATCTCTTTGTTTTAGTGTTCAGTTTGAAGTAATTTCACTGTGAAGATTTGGGTACTGCCCAGTTGCTTTCAGATTATGCACTGTGTACTGTAACTAACCCTTCTCTGCATGTGTGTATCTATGTATTTTTTTCATGTGTGCATCAGTGACAGCCTTGCTAATACGAGTAGGTCAGGGATTGGAGTAGGGTAGAAGGTAACAGATTGGCTGCTGTGTTGCTCCACAGGCTGTTATCATTGTGGGAGAGGAGGAGACGGATGAGCCTGTGTGCTTCCTTCTCTTTTTTCACCTCCTTGATTCATCCTCCCATCTCTCTCTCTTTTCTTCATGTCCTCTACAGCTGAGCTCTGATTAGATAACTGTCAGGCGAGGATTTACCTGACAAAAGATAATAAAAAGAAAGACCACAAAACATAGTGGAAATGAGTGATAATGAAAAGTGTATGAATGTGACACAATCCCCCCAAGAGAGAGGTGAAAGCCTTGCAGAGGGAGCAAGAGTGTATTGTCTGTGAAACAGCAGAGGAAATAGACAGTCTGTTGTGTAGTTTTCTCTGGAGAGGCTGTGTATGTGGAGCGGCTCTCCTCTTGCTGTGATCAGTACAACTAAGAGATACAGCACAAACAGGTTTACAACAGGACAGAGACAGGAGACAGGTTGTGCTACAGGTACCAGGTGACTGTTTGTGTCTATACTGAAGGTCACTGCTATCACCTCACCTCCTGTTGAAACTCTCTTGACCCACTTTCCCAGAGGCACTCAAACACCTTTCTCCTCTGTCTCAGATATGCACTTAGGCGACCTCTCTGCTCCCTTCCTTCTCCCAGACATAAGCTCTGTAACTGCTCTCAACTCAAACACCTCACGCGCACACAGCTGCATCCAGAAAGCTAATTTTTACCATACAGCTACTGCCCCCCGACTCTGACATACATGTACACACTTACTGTACATGGTAGAGCCCTATGGTTAAAGTAAACGCAGACAGAATCGCAGAATTCAACAAATAAAATGGAATTCAATTCAATTTAATTTTTATTTGTATAGCGCCAATTCACAACATAAGTCATCTCAAGGCACTTTACATCCAATCCAGTGTAAAACGTGGAATTTCGTATAATTTGCTGATATTAGTGTACAAGCAAAGCAATAGTTCCTAATGACTTTTGGCCGCTGCAGCTCCCTGTACGTGTTACCTGTTTAAACGTGACTCAGCTTTCCACGCACACAAACACATAGACACAGAGGAGAAAAAAAAGTCAGCGGTCAGCTATGGCGAAGAGGCTCGCTGAAACACTGAAGTTTGACCACTTACAGTCAAAGACTTACATCAGAAACAGAGACAAGAAGCAAACTAGTGCGAGATGCTCACTCCGGCAAAGTCTTGGTCATACAAACAAATCAGCTGAAACAAGACGTCACGTCACTTGTTTATTTATTTTATACATTTTTTATGTTGATTTCAAATGTGAAGTGCTTTTACTTTACAAAATGAAGACATACATAAGGTTCTTTGCTTTGCACGAAAAATTAATGTTTTTTGTTGTTTACAGGTAAAATACCTGCATTACTGCATTATTAAAGCAGTAAATGTTCTGTGTTGAAGTTGAATAACAGATTTTTTCCTATTACATTGTTCTTTTTTTCCATCCACTCCATAATTAGACACTTTTAGGTGAATAAATATGATTATAAGATAAAACACGGAATTGAGAAGAGAAAAAAATGGGGAAAAAAAGGAATTAAGGTAAAAATAAAACAGATTTCATGTGGCCCTAACATGGACCGTCTACAGCCCCATGAGGAGCCACGAGGCGGTGGGATTTTTTCCTCCCCTTAGAATTTATAAAGGAATAACTACACAATTTTGGGAACCGTGTCTACTCATTTGTGTAGAGAGAGTTAGATGAGAAAATTGAAATTGAAACACTCTGATGTCTGTGTGGTCTGTACAGTCTCATGTTTGCATTCAGCAGGCCCAGCATAAGGTCTGGAAGCAGGGGGAACAGCCCGGCTTTATGCAGAAGTAACAAAATCCACTTTCCAGGTGCACTCACTTTGTTGAGCCAGGCTAGTGGTTTTTCCTCTTTTTTTTTCAATCTTTATTCTTAACTAATTCAGCTAATTCATACTTAGCCAATTATTCCTTTAAACTCTCCTCTTCCAGTCTTTTATCCTCTCTAAACTTTTTGTCATTAGTTTGAACTCTACACAATAGCTGTCTGTGCCTGTGAAACAAGTAGGCTAGTGTATGCCTTCCACTTGACTGTTATTACTTGTCAAATTCCACTTCAAAGGTGCTGCTGTCACTCCAGATGCCTGTGATAGTTTTGCAGGGCTCTGTTTATATGTGCACAGAGGTCTCTGTGCACATGTAAACTTGCTCACACCTCCCCTGTATAACGTTCTGCAAACTGAAGATCAACACACATAAATTAACACAGCTACATAAGCATTTCAGGTATATGCACTACAACCACTAAACCTTCCATAATCACAGACAATGCTGCTGTGGGATAAAAGCAATCATGACTTGATCCTGGTATCCTCTTTCAGTCAGGACAAATGCGTTTTTATAATATCTACTGAATAGACTGCATTCACCTGTGCTCACCACCTGGCTCACATTTAGCGTGTGTGATATATGTACACATTAATGTACAGAAATATATAACATATATATGTAAAATATAATTAATATATGTAAAATATTGCGATGTGTGAATGGAGAACTTTTTTACTTTTTCATCTGGCACACATCCGCAACTGTATATTTTGTGTACATTACACACTTACTTTCTGAGATTAACAGCTGTTGCTGTTTTTTATGCTTTAATTGTCCCACTTGCTGGTTGTATTGTTTGTTTCACTTTTCTCACAGGGTCATTTTGTATAGTGCTTTCTGCAGCTCATTCTCAATGGAGCTACTGTACTGTGTTTGCTCTCACTAGTCAAGGTCCTGCAGGCAAACAGTGCCTGGTCTCTGTGGGACTCGAGACTTTTCTAGAGAGAAGCAAAGCTACAGTACTACAGTTTCACCATAGACTCATGTTACCACAGTGTCTGGCTTGTGACGCTGTGTGAGAAGTGGGAGTGTACGTGTGTTTGTGCGTGTGTTTGTGCGTGTGTGTGCCTACAAGTGTTGGCTCGGGATTCAAGTGTAGGCTCCGGATGTATTGTTTTCCTTCAGTTCTCAGGTTGATAAAAAGTCACACAGATGTAAAGTTTTAACTCCACGAAGAGAAATAATATACCCTAGTGAAATGAGACAGGAAAGGGGATTGCACGTTACAGTTTCTGTGAGGAAGAGCAGCAGACCCTTGTAAATGAAAGATTTGTATTCTATGGGCAAGGAAGATTAATTGACCTCCACATGTATCTGATGCATGGTTGTGTCCAGATGAAGCTGTATGTTCACATTCTTCTCTATTAAATCTGACTCCCTCTATCTTGGGTTCTCCAAGTGTTCTGTGGTACTTGAAATTGCTCCCCTCTGCTGGTGTTGGCAGACAAAGGGAAAAGGAGGGAGGAGGAGGCCAGTGCGATTATGAGACTTGGGGTGTGCTTTAACCCACTTAACACAACATCTTAGGGTCTCCTGCCAAATCGGTGAGCTTAGTGCTTTTAATCCTCTTCCCAGAGTGAGCTGATAGTTTGTTGCTTGTGGCAGTTCTCTTGTCTTGCTGCCTAGAATCTGCATTATCTGTATGAGTTTTTTGTCCTTCCTTTACAATTCATAATTATTCATTTCAACTTGATGTGTTTAATGTTTTTATTTGTCTTATAAGTGTATACATACATGTGTTGATTGGACCATCTTGTAGTGTGTTTGTGGGAGTTGTATATGTGAGTTGTCAAGCAGTTTCCTGGTCGTAAACACACCAGTGAAGTAGCCCTGCTGTGGTTTGAAGAGAGTCTCCCAGTTGGCCCTTCCAGTGTTCACAGCCAGGCAGGCAGGCATGTTTATTTGCTTCCAGACTGGTTTGTGATGGGCTGGCCTCTGCCCCAGGGATTGGACTACAGTCCAGTTTGAACTCCAGCAAGTCCATCTTCTTCCAGCTGCCAGCATCACATGCCTGTTTTCCTCACACTATACTTGGCTCCTACTCTTAATAAAATGGGCTCATAACACCACGTTCCTCACATTCTTCCTGTGCAGGCTTCTCTCCCCTTTTCACATACATGGGTGGGTTGCACTGAGAAATGTAGACCACAGCATTAACGAAGCCAAACTGTGCACAGTGCTTTTAGTGTGGCTGAATAGTCTTGATTTTTAAATGTATGTTTGTAAATATAGTAAATTTACAACATAACACAGATTTCCACACAACATTTAATGCATTTTATACTTTTGTGCAAGTGGAAAGTGCAGAGCAGAGGTGGAGGAGAAGGAGAGGCAGTGAACAAAACTGATTCATTTGTGGGAGTGTGTTGTTGGAGCAGCGGCAGCCCTGTCACTATGGGTTTATGTCTCCCCTTTCTAACGGAGAAGAGTCATAGCTGAATCAGGGTCAACCATGCTTCTTCAGTCTCATTGTATTCCTCCTTTCCCAAAACAAACTCTCTCCTATCTGTGTCGCCTCTCATATCTGTCATTTCTCTATTTGACCTCTATCTTCAAGTCATTTGCTCACAGGTCTCTCTCCATTTACTTCTTAATGTCCATCCTCCTCATGCATTTGCTCTGGCCACCCCCCCACCCCCCTTCTGTGCCTGTTAGAGGAAGAGGACAGGGTGAGATTTATAATTAACAAAGGCTGATTCTAGCACTGAAAGGGAGAGTTGTCTGATGAATCTGTGTGGAGGGGAGCGCAGGGTGAGGATGGTGAACAAATTGGGCTTTTTAGAGTATCAAATAGATGCTGATGGAAAAAAAACACTGATGTGATTTAAGAGGTTGCACTGCTTTTGTATGTAGGCCTGTCATGAATACCACATTTTGGTTTTGCACACCCACTTTAACAAACAACCTATTTCTTGTCACATCTGCACATTCTGTTACTACCATCTTCCAAATAAATCATAATCAGATAACTATTTTACTAAGCTTCAACTCACCACTGCTCCTGTTAGTCAGTCAAGATTAGTCAGTCCACATTTTCTAAAAGCAAACGTCTCGTCTTGTTCATTGTAGTAACCTTTGAAAAAATGTGCCCCAATGTGTTTGATCTGATTACACCAGTACGCAAAGGCAGTGTTTAGGGTATTGGTTGCTGTTTTGCAAGTGGGCCAGAGTGGACTTCTGTTGTGTCTCTAAAATATTGCTTCATTTCCATTCATGCTAGTTGCACCACCATGGTAAGCCAGTTAAAAAGGCATATTTTGCACTCAGCATTTGACTAGTTTTCATTCATTTTAAAGTGTTCCCACATTCACTGTGGTGAGTAGGGCTGCATGATTTGGGGAAAAAAGTCATATTGTGATTATTGCGATCAATATGCGATTGCGATATGATAAAGGGCACCTTGTGTTATAAACAGCAACATGTAAAACTAATATTGTATATTTAGTTCAAAATATAGTAATATTTACACATTTTCAGGTGTGCTATTTAATTTCAGTGAGTAAAGATGTGAAATTAACATAAACCACAGAGATGCAGGTTCAACTAAATAATTAGGTCCTGTGCGTTTTTTACTCTGTGGGGTAGCAGAGTTGATGAACTGTCTTTGAAGAGCGTCTTGCAAATATTACTGGTCCTGCACAGACCTAATTCATGATTATTAGATCAATTCAAGATGAGGCAAACATCACTTTTTTAGTTTAAAATATTTTTATAACCGAATCTGATAATTATGAGTAACATATTAGTAACTATGACAACAGAAATAACGTGCAAATTATACTTTTTTTGACACCACAAATGTTTGTCCTGCCTCTCTCTGCCTGTGATTGACTAAATGTTCTTGCCTCTCTCATAGTTCTTACTACAGTGGAGCTGAGCTCCTTTTTATAAGAAATTATCTCATCTTACGACATTTTGTGGGGGTTCTCTATAATTTTTTATGCGTATCTGTATGTTCATCATCATGGATCAAATTTAAAATAACTGATTCATCACTAATTAATAGTTATAAAGATACCTGCATAGAGAGAAGGATGTGAGAGGATTTTTTCTGCTGTTAATGAAACAGATGTCCTGAGACCTCCATCATTACTCTGCAGAGTACATATTACTGTGTCCTGTTGATATAATTCTGTGAAGTTTGGTTTTGGAGGTGCGTTAGTAAAAGTTCTCTCCACGCTTCACCAGTGCTGCAGGTTGCACAGCATCACTCACTTCTCTCATGTTTCCTTATTCTTATTTTTATGAATATGGATAGTGATGAATACATTATCGTTTCCAATTTTGACCGCAACAAAGTAGGAAATAAAGTCAGTTCTCCTGAGAGCGATGATCAGTGTGGATGCAGAAGTGAGAAGTGTGTATACGCTGTATACCTACGTATACACTGGACTACACCACTGGGTGTGACACATGTGTTAACGTGTTTTGCAAGTTCTTAATTTTTGTTAACTGTGCACTACGTTGACGAGGAGTTTGAACTGAATACGTTGTATTTCATCTTAGTGCACACCGGAGAGTGAGAGAGGCTCTGTGAGGAGCGTCAGGTCGTTATCACAACCAACAGCACCAACATTATCAGAACATTTGAGCTAAATAAGTGAACACAGGTTGATTTTATATTTTTTTATAGGTTACAGAAAATATTTTATAGATCTTTGTTTTTTTTTTAAGCTAACAAAACTGAGCAGCCAGTATCCCGTCAGTCAGCTGGTAAACTTCGAGTGAATAAGAGATAACAGATTGTCGCTTCAGTCCATGTATCATAATATAAAGCTCAGCATTTTGTTTTCATGTAATCGCACAGACTGATATCGCGATTGCGATTTTGTTTCAATTCATTGTGCGGCCCTAGTGGTGAGTGAGAGGGATGTAAGGCTTCCATGTTGAGAAATAGACTAAGTTTTTCCTCATTTTAACAGCACAGTAAATAAATTGCTACCAATATTCCAATTTCTTTTAAAAGAACAATTGAAAATAAAATACTTATCTAGTGAATAAATATCTGGATATTTGAGTCCAACCCTATTTGTATGCATTTTTGGCCTATGTCTAAGCTGCTTAGCCATGCCAGAACTCCATTTTAACAGCAGCCTCTAGTATGGTGGTGTGTAGTACAATGCTGTATAAATGCTCTGATGAGTTTGGGCAGCCATGAAGACTTGTTATCATCTCATAAAAGATCTTTGTCCCCTGAAGACTACATTATCTATGGTGGAATTACAACTAGAAGACTGTGTTGCTGTTCAACCATTTTACAGTTATACTTCACTAGAACGGCTATAGCTGCTGTTAAAGTTGGTACAGGTTAGAGTTAATGACTTGAGTTTAGAGGCACCACATTTCTCCCATAAATACAATGAGAATGTGGACTTTGCATAGGCATGGCAAACAAAACTTTTTTGTTTGCCTATGCAAAAGACATTCGAATTACTGAAGAAGGCATGTCTGTAGAAGCAGCTCTGCTCTATTCATTAAATATGAATCTTCATTAAATCAACATAACACATTTTGAAGGTGGTGGTTGTGAGATGTAGTCGTAATAATAATAATAATAATATTTAATAATTTATTAATCCTCTTGGGGAAATTCTTGTGGACAGGCAGCCCCCTTAAGGTGCCATGGGTTCAGTGTCTTGTCCAGGGACAAGGTTCCACTTCCACATGTAGCTAGGAAGTGGGGGAACCAGGAAGCAAACCACCAACCTTGTGGTTTAGTCGCTTTTAAAGAGAAGTTTAAAATAAACACGACCACAGGAAGTTTCAAATGCATCACGAGCTGCCATAAGTTACACTGTGAGCTGGTCCATTTGTCGACAATAGGAAAAAAACCCTTTGCGTGTATTATTGCACGATACTGCTAAACAGACTATGGCACAGAAATGCCGAGGCATCAGTTTGGGTTTAACTTGGTTTGTAGGCATTCATCTGCCAAGTCTGAGATCCTGGATTCTAATCCTGTATGAGTCAATTTAGACTGTTCAAAGAGATGGGGAACCAAAAGTTTCAGTAGGAGCAAAAAAAATGTCTACTGAACTATGTTGTGTGGCTCGTGTACATGTAGTTTAGCATTTTGTGCTGAAGTCCAAGGTGAAGTGGTGAAACACAGAGGCAGGTCCCAGGTAAGCCTTCTGTCAATATTTGCCTCTGTGAGTGCCTAGCTACTAGCAGAACAAACTAAAATGGTCTGGGAAAATTTCAAAGAGGGAAAGAGAGCTCAGCAGATTTACACAGAAGTACAGAGCTTCTTAGTTCTGTCAGTGTTATACCTCCTACAGCTGCCATTTAGTATGTGCAACACCTGTTCCCCCTGTTCTCCAGGTCTGTGTTTATAAAAAGCATTAGAGCAGAACCACAGCACTAAGTGGTTAGTGGGTGGTTACAGCAGAAGCCTCATTAGATGTTCAGATGTACAGCATCAGTAAGTGTTTGGTGCTTTAGCTTAACGTTTGCACTGTAAGCTGCTGTTGTGACACGCCGTCAGCAAATAGCTTGGACACAAGCCACCCAGCAAGAGCTGGACGATCTGGTGTTTGTCACCCGCTCCCTCTCTCGCTCTCTCTCTCAGTCCCTCTGGTCTGTCCATCTGGCAGGGAAAAAGAGAAAAATGAGCAGCAACACGCAGGTGGGAAGAGCAGTGAAGACGACACAATAGAAATGTGAGAAAAAACGGATGAGGAGGTTGCCAGGAAATATTGGAGGAAAGAAATCAGATATATACTAATGAGCAGAAAGGTGTGGAACAAGGTCAAAAGTGTGTGTGTGTGTGTGTGTGTGTGTGTGTGTGTGTGTGTGTGTGTGTGTGTGTGTGTGTGTGTGTGTGTGTGTGTGTCCTCAACACATGTGGCACATAAAGAGACTTGCTGGTCTCATTAACAAGACCTTCCACAGAGGCTTTGAAGGAGCCCACTCTACCCCAGTCACTCCCACACTGTAACACTAGTTGCTCAGGAAGTCATGGTCCTGCAGGAACAAGGGTCAGTGTATCGTTGCTAAGAAAGATAATTTTTCCATGGTTTGGGTTGTTTCCTTTTTTGTCCTTAATTCATATGTGGAGGTTATAGCAGGATTCTAACTTAAAAGATCAGCTTCACATTTATAAAAGCAAACTGTAGTTTCTGTTTGTATGAAATTGCACTTGTGTTTAGGCCAACGTGACAGTCAAAGCAACAAATTGTTACCTTGGAAATGGAGGTGTGCATTAACTCACGGCATAGAGAAACTTGACTGCCTGGTTTGTTCAAGTCATCCTTGCTGTGTTGTGCATGCTGCTGTGATGAAGTTGTAATTCCTGTTTTGCCAGGATATCCAGCAACTGGCTTTGTTTGGGGGTTGTGGGTTTGGACTGTTTGAATGTGTTTACATGAAACTGTTCCACAAGACTGACAGGCGTGGAGACACACACAAAATATTGTCTGATTTCTCTTTGAACAACAAACACTACATTTTCTTCTTTTTTCTTTTTTTTTTGTATGTCATTGTCAAACTAAGATGTAGTTGTAGAAATTCATATAATTTAGATCAATCAAATGTTAGAAGCAGTTATAATTAAAGAGTTGCCTTAAAGATAGTTTAGTCCATATTAATGACATTACTTGCATTATCCATATTCAAGATTCAAAAAACTTGATTAATCCCAGAGAGAAATTATTATAGCATGTTACAGCAGCTCTCTATTCAAACAGATAAAAAGAAAGAACCCTAACCAGAAAAGATTAACACCAACACAAATACTAAATACTCAATTTACAGAACAAAAATGGGTAATAAAAATAATAAAAATGAATCAAAATTAGGTAATTTCCAATCATAATCAGTCCAGTGTATAATGTAGTGGATAGTAGTCCTTCTCCCTCCTCTTTACCTAAAGGAGAGGAGTTGTACAGTTTTATGGCCACAGGCAGAAATGATCTCCTGTGGCGTTCTGTTCACTTGACATTGGTCAGTCTCTGGCTGAATGTGCTGCTCTGTCCAGCCAGAACACTATGAAGTGGGTGGGAGGGATTGTCCAGGATTGAGAGGAGTTTGGACATCATCCTCCTCTCAGGTACAATGTGTAGAGGGTCCAGCTCAGACCACAGCAACGAAAATGACACTGGACACCACAGAGTCATAAAACATCTGTAGCATGGTGCTGCAGATGTTAAGGGACCTGAGCCTCCTCAGAAAATACAGTCAACTCTGGGCCTTTTTGTACAGAGCGGTTGTGTGTGTTGACCAGTCAAGTTTATTGTCTAAGTACACGCCCAAGTACTTATACTCAGACACAACCTCTACCTCCTCCCCCCGTTTAGAGAGAGGAGTGACAGGACAGATCCCCAGATTTCCTGAAGTCCACCACCAATTCCTTTGTTTTGCTGATGTTGAGCTGGAGATGGTTTTGCTCACACCAGTCCACAATGTTGTTCACCACTCCCTGGTACTCTGTGATATATTGTAAAAGGACCCCAAATGTTTTCCAAGAGTGATTTTTTTTTTTTTTTAGCTCACCAAATTCGAGACTGGGGGGAATATCAGACAGCCACTTAAATTTTCCCAGAGTGGGTATAAAAACATGGTGGATAATATTTTGAGGCTCCCCTATCCATTCCTCCTCTTTGTATTTTCCATGTTTCTTGCCTGTATTTCCTGTTCAACTTTTCAAGGTCAGCATCTCTTTAACTTCTCTGAAAGTCTTTGTAAGACTGAAAGCAAACGTCTCAGAAATTTTACACCACCCTATCTATATATATTTATTTTGTTTTGTATATTTATTTAGTTTGAATGTAATCGTGAATAGTTGTAGACTGTCGTGCAGCACAAGAGCAAGATTTCAGTGGATTCCTTTTCAGCTAGAAACTGACTTGATACAGTCACTGCTCTTTCTTCGTCATAATCTGGAACTGTTACAATAAATATTAGAAAAGCTTTGGAATTAAGCATGAACACATCACTTTAGTGTGCTTGCTTTACTATTAGGCCTTGTTCAAGAGGAGAGGGAGGAACAAGGGAGTGGTGGATGTGTTTTTAATTTCCTCTAGCAGCTCTTAGCCTGCTGCTGTTGCTGCTCTGCTGCCTCTGTCTTCAGTCCCTGTGGTAGATTGAAAGGATCAGGATCGCCTCAGGACAGAGTTGGTGGGATGCCATCAAATTTAGATGAAGAAAGAGGTTGGATGAGAACAGGACAAGCTTTCTCAAGAGCAGTTACAACAAATGTTACCAATGTTTTACTATAATACCTAAATCACAATTAAATAGCAGTTCTCTGGAGTTATGGCAGTAATGTAAGCTGTTGCCATTTCTTCGGAGAACAAGCTCTAGCAGCTGAAGACAGCAGAATATTATCAAAGAACGATAGTCGCATTACTCAAGTGATTAGCTCAGTCTGAGTGGCAGACATCCCCTGCACCCCACATATTGATGTCCCTGAAGACTGCACATTATGTACTGTGGCCCGGAAATCCTTTTCCTCTCTTCTGGTTGTCAACTAACGGACAATAAAAACATGAATATATAGAGCAGTGTGTGTGCCTTTCCAAATCATGTTCAATCAATGTAGTTTACCACAACCAGACTCCAGTCAGGGTGCAGAAAGATCTCAGCAACAATCAAGAGAAATGGGAGGCACCCAAGCTAAATTTCAACTGTTGTTGCAAAGGGTCAGATTACTTATGCCTATGTGATATTTCAGTTTTTCCCTTTTTTATATACATTTGCAAACATTTCTAAAAATTCTCTTTTCACTCTGTCATTAGGGTGTACTGGGTGTAGATTAATGAGGAAAAAATCTATTTGAGGAATGATTGTAGTATCTGCCAAATAACAAAATTGAAAAACATGAAGGCGGTCTGAATACTTTCTGAATGCACTATACCTTATGTATTTATTTATTTGGCCTACCTCAGCCACTGTAATGAGTGTCCACAATCTTAAGTAAGGGTTTTTAATTATTACATTAATTACTCAGTCCTGCTGACACTGTAGAATAAATGCACTCAGGAGCAATTGTGACACAGCCAGCACTCCTTTGTTTACTTACTACATGTCTTCTCTTGCTTATTTCAGAGGAAATCAGCATCATCATCATGCATTATGATGGGAAACATTTGAGCAGGGGAGCCTTTGGGAAATGTGTGGAGTCTTAATTTCTTTCTCCTCAGATGTTTTGTCATTTAAGGAATTATGCTGCCTGCCTGTGGTGTCAAGTCTCACATTGTCATTGACTGACTGCACATTGCAGCTGCACTTTGAACCTAAAGGTATGTGAGATGAATTTAAAGCCTGTGCTTGTATCATTTCGACCACTATACTAGACTTCCTTCATTAAAGCTCAAGCGGTCAGTCACTGAAATATTTTTCTTTCTTTCTATCCTGCATGTCATGGAGAAGAATAATCTATAAATTCACCAGTTGTTAAACCCTGCTACTTCTTTTGAGATTAATTTCACTGAATCTTATTACAGTCACAATATGCCAAGGTTTTCCTTTGTCTTGGTCTAACCACAGACTGTGGTATAAACCCACTTACACTATAGTGTCTGCATGGAAAACCCCAAAACAGTTAATAGTTTCACAGGCATCAGAGGGAACTACCAGGCACTATTATCTCTAACTCTGACCACGATCTCTCTCCACCAGCTGAGTTTATGTAGGCCATACAGCTACACAAATGCCGGATTGAGGCAGCTGCAGTCATAGTTTTTAAAGGCGAAGATCATACAAGTGGTATGACTCCACCATAAATCACATTCTTGATTGATATCTTTATTTTCAAGTGTAGCAACATTTTTTTTTAGCAAAGTGCAAACTCTGACCCCCTGTCTGTCAAAGTCCTTTAATGTGGAAAGACAATAACTGAGAGGAAAATGATCTGCAGTGGTCATGTTTGTCTCTGAGAGCTCATTTATTCCTTTGGGAGCTCACAAAGTCCTCACAGAATAGGGTCCTAACTGCCTCTTCTTTCAATGGCACCATTCAGGGAACTAAAACCAGAAAAACATTTAGAGCCCTTGTGAAAAAGGAGATGGAGAGAGAAAAAGACTGGTTGAATTTGTGTCACAGGATGTCTTTGTTTGACTTGACTAAACTATAACTCCCCCGGGGGGGGGGGGGGGG
>JAUBNQ010000005.1:18963566-18975544 GCA_032353495.1 Ctenopoma kingsleyae | reverse complement strand
AAGAACTGTGCTGTGACACAGAGGACCTCGTGAAGTTGTTCATACCGTTACAGATCTTCCACATTTTCACATTTTGATGATGTAACAAAATAGTTGAAAGGCCTCAAAGACAGGTAGCTCAGGAATAGTAGCAATGCCACAGATACCAGCTTGTTCATCCCCACACCAAACATTTAAACTGAGTCTGTGCCACGAACTGTGGGTGATGATTCAACACTGTGCAATCTCAGGTTATGTGTGTGTGGTTTACCAACTATGAATCCATTTTCTCCTGCTGTTGAGCTTCTGACCACTTTGCCTGTCATTCGTGGCTGTGACTTGCAAGTCAGGTTTCAGTCCAGTTTCTGTGGAAAACTGTTAATACTGAAATGCATTACAACACTTGACACCTATTGCTTTTGATTTTAAATAAAAGTACCCATACTGGTTCTCCCTTTTTTATCACATTTGCTACCTGGTTCAGCACTGTTCAGTTCAGTGACTGTGACTAGCATTTGTTTTTGCTGTTGTCACATTCTGTTTCCAACTTACATTCTGAATGTTTAAATGAGATACTCGGCATGGAAAAGGTCAGTACAATGATTTGTATGGTATTAGTCCAAATAGACGACCGATGACAGCTGGGATAGGCTCCAGCACCCCACACGACCCTTACGAGGACAAGCAGTTAAGATAATGGATGGATGGATAGTCCAAATAGATTGTTTGTTCATAGTTGTACTTTTGGTTTGTTTGGTTTAGATATTTAATTTCACTGATATGTGTCCTTGAAGTTGTGCTAATGCCTTTATACAGTAGCATACATACAGTACAGGCTGCGTACAGACTGACACATATAATCACTTTCAAGCTGAGGCTGGGGTCTATGATGCTAACTCTGCCATGGTTGGGAAGTTTTCACTTACAGTTTAATTCAATTTTCAGGCCAGTGGAGTGAAGCCTGATCCTTAAATCCACGTTGACTCTATTGACTTTGTTAAGAACTGATGTTTTGCTGCCGTCTACTTCTGCTGCCTCCGTCTGCTAAAGACAGTGTTATTATGTTTGGCTTGGCAGGATACGTAGACCCTGATTGATCTGTATTGATTGAATTGTATTTGTCAGACAGTAATGGACCTACCCCTAAGGACATTATTTCTGCTGATTCTCACCCACTCCCTTCTCTGGCCCCACTTCACCCCGCTCTTTATGTCCTACTTGTATTTTGAAGAACCCTCCCCCCACCCATTCTTTGGCCCATCGACCTCTAATCAAAGTACACAATCCTATTCACTTTGTCTCTATTATTCCTCTGTATGTCCATACATCCTTTCCTCAAGAACAAGCTGGTAGATGGAGATGGTGTGAGGAAAAAAGGCAGGAATTGACCCAGAAGTTAGAGAGACAAACACAGGACATACTTCTGTGTGCTTTGTTTTTGTGCATCGTTTTTCTGGTTGAGTATTTTAGCTCGTATTAAGACATGAGTTTTTGCAGAGACAAAACACTGCTAAAACTGTGATATATTTTAGTAGTTTCCTTCTGTTTGTGTGCAAGCCCGTCTGTGTGAATGCAAATGTGTTTACAGTATAGATAGACTGCCTTGGGCACATTTGTTCAGACTTCTCACACACAATAGACGTCTGTGTAGATGACCTGGTGAATGTGGAACAGAATACAGATGCTTTGCAGATATACACACGATTGTTGCTACCACTTGCATATTATGAAACACACAGGATTAAAAAAATATCACAATATGACAAATGTGTGCAAATGCACATTTAAAGAAGTTACACCAGTCACACAACACACTGTGCTCACTTTTTGAATCATTTTAATCACTGTACCAAACGTTTGAACTCAACTTTTCATGAAGAATCTGAGCTAAAAGAAGTCAACTTCAGCTTAACATAATGTATCCCATGTTTTTTTTTTTATAGTACAGTACATACTGAGACCTGCACACATCAGGGCAGAACAAGGTAAAATTTGCATATACTCTATTATGATGTGTGTTTGTGTGTGTGTGTTGAATCCATAAGCAGTTAAAGCAAGCACAATGGTAATTTTGATCTGAGGTTTGGTGATTGGGATCTGGAAGGACATTTGGGTGAAAAACACAGTGAAAGACGATGTGTTCGTATTATTTGTCTGTTGCCTATATTCAGCTAGACACAACTCCGTTCTCTACCTTTTAGAAATGTCCCTGAGCAGAGAACAATTCCTGGCATTTTGACCTCTGATCTTCTTTTTAGAAAAGAAAGAAACACAAAGATAAATTCTCTACAGGTATAAACAGGATTGTTTCAGACATTTTGGGACAAACGGGGAAATTGAGACTTCTTATATAAACCTTGCATAATGATCTCAAACTCCTCTACACTTCTCCTCTCAACTCCTGCTTGTTTTCTCACCACCACTGATCCATCTCCCACTGACAAACTAGCAAATACTGCAGATGATAAATGGTGATGGTGATGTGGGTTGCACTTCGTGATCCTCAAAAGTGGATGCCAGTCATGAGCTGTGTTATGCAGATTTCTGTCTGTCTGCTAACTGAGTCTTACTCTTTTCTCCCCAAACGCTGGTCTTCCTCCTCCTACTCGTCATTGTCTTGAGCTGTCCTAGTGTCATGGGACAGCAGCCTGACAGATAGACAGTCAGATGGAAATGACACAAGCAACATCAGCAGGATTCAGCAAAATAATGTAGATGTAAATTGGTGAAGACAATAACACGGGAATTGGGAGAGACTTGAGTAAAAGACTGCGGAGGAAAGTGAGTGGAATGGAAAGCAGGGCAATGGGGAGAGAGCTGCAGCTTCGTAAGCTCCAGTCAGAGAGGGAGAGATGTCGCCTCCAGATAAACCAAACACACTTATAAGCCCAATATAGACCAGAGTCAGAGGCTTCTACTGTGCGTTTCCTTCCAGCCTAGCTTTCTGATATGCCAGTGTTGTTTTCAGTTTCCTGTAGAGTTTTAATTTTTGATGGAAGGATCGGAGACTCTGGTGTAGTTTATACCTGAGATTCGAGTTTGACTTTCATAATCGTCTTCACTTAGCAGAATATGTTTCACTATAATAATAGTGACTTTTCTAGAATTCTATATGTCCAGGTCATATTTATTGATTAGTTAGTGATAATTCTTAAATCTAAATGTCAATAAATCCATGTACTTGACACATAATATAGGCCTCATAATTTCTTCATTGACATTTTTCATACTTTGCTGTTGTGACTGGTGTTAAATTGCATGCCTTGTGGTATTAAAGAGCTTTTAAGTTTAGCTTAATGAACACTGAGCTTGTGTTGCTTGAATTGGTCTAATTTTGTTGTCTGTAATGAGTTATCTATAATGAGGCAAGGCCAAATGAAGGTTATTTATTATTTGCATTTTTCTAGCTGTTGAGCAAGTTTATGATGTAGGGAAATAAAACACTGTTCTCCACCAGCTGGGTTGGAAAATACCTGGCTAGAAGCAGAAAGCTCCAGTTGCATTTGGCATGCATTCTAGCACAACATCAAATTTGTTTATCAAAAATGTTTTGACAGAGGGAAACAGGTTACCTCCACAAGCAGGAAAACATAGACATGTATCTACAGTCATTTTATAACCTGACATCATGAGTCTGCTGAACTTGCTCCTATGGTCCCAGACAGCTCAGCTCTCAAACTCTTTCAAGGTATATTTAAGTAAAGAACTGATCTTTCTGGTCAGGTTTTCATAAGCAAGTCTTTCAGGTCTGTGAATGCTGAATGTTTAAACATATGTTTGGATAATTTTGTCTTGATGACAATTGAACAGACAACATAAATTAGATTAGATTAAATTAGATATTCCTGCAGGAAGTGTGTGGATGTTGGCTCATTGTTATTTGTCTGTTTAATACAATTTTCATGCCACATGTACTGTGTTGATTTATTAGTCATTGCAGTATCCATCCACACTGGCCACAAAAGTGTGCTGTGACTACACTGGTTTGTTGTGAAAATGACTTTGTGTTGCCAATAGTTCAGTCTCACCAGTCTCACATGATAGCCTGAGGTTATACTTATGTTTGCTTCAGTTTTTTAAATACATGTCTTCAGCACTTCTTAACTTCATTAACCTTTGACTTAAAATGATTTTGTTGAGGCAGGGTTTAGGATTAGTGTAGACCTAATGGCAGCTCCTGGTCTGTCCTCTCCTTCAGAAGCTATGGTGGCATGAATACTGGATGTCCTGTCCCCCAGCTGTCTTCCAGGACTGTATTGTGTTGTGTTACAGTGTTGTCCTCTGCCCCTGTCTACCGTCTGTCAGTCATATGTACCACCATCTGCTCTACAGATCAACCCATATTGTAGCTCACACTCTGACATTGTTTGCTTAATTTAAACACAAACAGCAACTGTTACTGATGATTTATATATTGTAGTTTCTTTTTTCTTTGGGTATTTGGGAATCCATACATCCTGTTTCATATAATTAGACTGTTGACTGTTGTTCTAACTATGTTTTATAAGTGACAGACAAACATATGGACGGTCTATCCTTTCTCATCTCTGATCCTTTTACATTTCATTACAATCCACACTGATCCCAGGTCTGCCTGCACAGCGTGCCAGTTAGCGCCTCTTCCATATTGAGTATTCTCATTCCTCTGGAAGCTTCACTCCTCTGCTAACTCTGTCATTACTACCATCTAACCAGTTTAATTACCAGTCTTGGTGTGTGTTTGTGGTGCATGGGCCGAGCCTTCATCATGCTGAGCAAGTCTAAGCTGGTGTAGGGGGGGGGGAAGGGAAAGAGCATGAATGGGAGAGACAGAACAGGGGAGGTGTGTCCCAGAGCTAACTAATTACTGTATGTGAGTAATTAAAAAGCATTAAATGTCTGTGCTTTTTCTTCTGAAGTCTGTGCCAAAGCTGAATGTGTCTGCCCAATACATACTGTAGTTCTCTGGATTTTTTAGAACTTTTTTTTTTTTTTGGTATTTCTTAATCAGAATTTATAATGTTAATAGCCTTTTTAACTGGTCCTTAACTGCTGTACAATTATCTGATGATATTTAGAGAGCTCTCCATCATACCAGATGTACAACTTCTGTATTTACTCCTTTTTACCAAAATTTTTGTATAGTTCCTCCACATGATTAACATTTTCAGAGTGTGAACTGTCTCAACAACCATTGGATGGATTTCCATGAAATGGTTCAGACATTCATGTTACCCTCAGGATGAATTGTAATACCTTTAGTGACCGCTTAATGTATTTTTACTACAGTGACACCTAAATCTGCTGCTCCCATCAGTTTTCAGTTATCAGAGTGAATCGCAGTCTTTCCATTGTCTCTCTCATTAAGCACGTAACATATATAACAAAGTAATTCTGCAGCTCCTGCAGCTGGGGCCGGATTGGGTCTGATAGTGGATCACAGGACCAGCACGAAGGACGAAGAAGGACTCTGTCAGAAGACGTGATCAGAGCAGGCCCAGAAGTGCCTGTGGTTTACCAAAAACAAAGACGTTATACATTCGCACAGCTGTATAACAATAGGGGGATTTTGTTTTCTGTGAATGAGTTTTGTTGAAGGTACCCATGTGCGTGTATGAGTGAATGAGTAATACAGTCTTGTGGCCAAAAAAATGAATTCAGTAAGGACTCATAAAAGGCATTGTGTATCACAAAACACGCACAAACTACTCTGAGCTGCCTTGATGCAATGAAAAGCTCGAGGTTCTGCAAATTGGGCTTCATAATAAGATACTCGCCCTGTGAGTTGATGTTTGAAGGATTCACAAAAAGTAAAACCAGGCAGTGCCAAAGAGAGCATAAATTTATTTTCACAACAAAATTGTTCCTGATTTACGCTTAATGCTGATTGTTACTGCAGAGTAACATGTTTAGTTTTTCTTTTCAAGCAAGTGAAGCTTACCCTAATTTTTTTTTTTTTTTTAATCAACCAGTGTATAACAGCAGAGTGAATGTACTGAAACGTTTATGCAGCTTGTTGTGAGTCAAAATTACACAATTTAACATTGTGAATGTCTGCTTTTCTTCTTGCGGTTGAATTGCATGGTTTCACTCCTTAAAACCTTTGTCTTGTGCAAGCAAAGAGTGCAAGAAATGAATGACAGGGGCATGTTGTAGATGTCAGAAGTGGGGATGGGACAGAGTACGTATAACTAAGAATCAGAAAACATGCATAGAGACATGTAAAAGCTATGCACAGTGGAATATTATCATAGAAAAGTTCAAACAGGACTTTTTGTTGTTGAAACTATCAGAGGTGATAATTTGGCTATATGTTCTGTAAACTGAGAAAATCTACTATAGTTAATTAAATGACTGATGACTTTAATCGAAGAATGGAGACCTAACTAGACAATGAGCTTATACAGAGACTGGAGAGTGGAAGACATTTCAGGAGAAAGGAAAAGTAGCACTAGAATTACCAGAAGTTTGACTTTACATTTTAGACATTACGCTGATTTTAGATACAATAGTTTTTTTTTACAGTAGTTGTGGAGTTTCAGCTCTTTTTTTTCTTTTCTTTTTTTAACAAAGCAGCCAGCAGACTGTTTGCTGCTGTATCACTCAGTGGAGTCATAACCACATTATAATATTCTTGAATAGGAAATCCCACAGGGTCACGCTGAACAACCACAGCATTCAAAATCAAAAAATGTGACCATGACTTGAAAATTCTTGACCAAAGCTATTGACCGAAGAGTAAAATAAATGAGTGCCGGGAGCTTTACAATGAGCGCAAGATAGTATAAGTTTTATAGACCACCACTAGATTATGAAAATAAAACCAAAATGACCTGACGGTATTTCTCTACATATACAGTGATCATATAAGACATTAACGCCTGTATTAATCATTACAATTAAACCTCAGGACATAAGATGCTCATGAATAAACAAGTCTCTGGGGTTGTTGGAGCTTTACACTTGATGTTGTGTGACTGTCATATTAAAGCATGCCGTTGTGGTTCACCGAGCAATGTGCCACTCTCCTCATTGCACTTTCTTCACTCTGTGCAATCCCTCTCTTTCTGACTTTACCCCACCTCACCCCTCCAGCTGTTGGGTAACTTTGTGGCCTTGTAATTTTTCTGTCTTTCCTGTCTCCTCATTTCTAAGCCTATCGACAACACAAAAAAGCAGAATAGAGTAGCGTACGTGTCTAAGCCATGTGAGAGATTGGTTACTGTATGACAGCAAAAGTAGTCACAAGCTAACTCTAATACTCCTATATTAGATATAACTATTGTATATCATTACTGCAGGCATCTGAGAGACAAGAGTAGTGAATATAACATATTTAAATTGTCCATCTACTTTCTAGTCTGTTAATATTAGCTTAAGTGTTTCAGAGGTTTTAATCTACAGCACAGCAGCCACAGCCTTCATGTCCTGTGGGTATGTGAGTGTTTGTGTGTGCACGCACATGCGGTTGAGTGCACAGAGTCTGTGATAATAATATCCCTTGTCAGGCTTCTGAAGATTAGCCTCAATGGGAGAAATCCTCTGTCATATCCCCTCACCTTATTTTCTCTCTCTCTCTCTCTCTCTGGCTTATCAGTCTTACTTTGTTTTACAGTTGAGTGACTCACTCTTTTGGATTCAGAGCTCGTTTTTCTTTTGGCCTGTGGAGAAAATTTGGGTCACAGTCTCTGTGATTCTAAAAATGTTCCAGTATTTCAAATTTAATGTGTTTTTGGTTTAGATTATTTGTGCTGATTGTCTAAATATTTGTTGGAATGATTGTTTTGCCATTTATGTTTCTTTTCTCAGATCTGCATCAGAATAAATAGTCCAAGAAGAGGTAGAGGACCAGTCCTGACCCACACTTTTCCATCATGGACCAGTGAAGTCTTCCCCACCCTGCTGGTTAAAAGCAATGTTTCTGGGAGCTGGAGGCCATAGGATCATCAGCACAGTGTGTGTGGGGCACCTCCTCTCCATCTTCCCTAGCACCCCGTCTAACATGGGATGCCAGCCCACTGCACCTCAGCCCTGAGCTCTTCTGGGGTGCAATGAACAGCTACAGAGACAGGGGGGTCACCTGCACCTCCTCTGACCTTCTGGATGGAGGAGGAGGATTGACTCAGCATACTCCATTTCGTCACACCCCCAACGGTCACCCAGCCCCTGGCCACACAGACCTTGCCATCCAATCACGTGTCTCTGTGCCAAAAATGGGTGTTCGGGCGCGGATTGCAGAATGGCCTCCACGTCGCGCACAGTCCAGGGAGTCGCTGCTTGAAAATGGGCAAAGTGGCAGCAATCACTTTGGAGATGACTGCTCCACTTCAATTTCATCATCAGTTCTGTCATCTGAAATTGGGTTGGTGCGTGGAGGAGTCACTAGGTTGCCACGACGACGGCACAAGGATGCTGAGTTCAGAGTAGGAGGGTTTGGCAATGAAAGAGGTTCACCATTTAGCCTAAGAGTGTTCCCTCCTTTGAGACAGCGCTCCAACAGTGAAGTGACACTGAGCGAACATGATGAGAATGAGGTGAGACCTAAATCTTCCTCTGAGGACTCTTACATCTGTAGTTTCATAGTTTGAAGTTACACAGACCAACAGGACCAACGCACAGTTTTCATCCTGATGAAACATCACATGATGAATTATTATATTATATTATATATCTTATTATAGAAGGAATATTTAATACTACTACTTTTATCTTTTAATGTTTTAACTAAGAACTGCCAGAAATTTTTGTTTAAACATATTTGACAAATCCTTGCAATTGTGGTGATGTCACATCAGTGTTAACATGGTTAACAGATGATTTTGTATTAACATTTGTACACATCGCTTATAAAATCATTTTTTTGACAGTTCACAATCAGAAGATGAATTAAGAAGTACTTTGTTGAGGTCATGCTAAAATTACATGTCTGCTGTGAGGAAATATTATGGTTTGTCCATTTCACTTGACAAATGAACTACATCATTGTTTGTGTAGAAGATTGGCTTTCACAACTGAGGTGAACCAGTCTTAATGGGAAAACATGGTACTGTTTGTTTGAAATGAATCAAGCTTTGTTATTTCCCAGTAACATAAAGTTTTGTTTAAAATATTAGTTTTCTTTTCTCTCATATGTTAACTATCATGTTAACTGAAAACTCTCTCCCCTTTCTCCAAGGTGGAGGTCCGTGGAGGTGGTGGGCTGGGGAACCTGTTCAGAGAGTATGGCAGCACCTCCTCTATTGACATCCAGGGCATTCCTGAGCAGAGCTTCTTTGACATGCTCAGTCAGTTCCACCAGGAGAGGCCCGACCAGCGGAGCTCAGCACCAGTACGACTTGGGGAACTGCTGCGTTCCTCAGACCTGCCACCAAGTGCGTCCCTCCTCTCCGCACCTTCACCTGGCCCCACAGGCGGGGACGACAGAGGGACAGGAAGGAAGGACGGAGCTGAGAGAGTTCGGAAGAAAAGTGGAGGAACAGAGTCATCACTGGGCACCTCCTCTTTGTTCAGGAAACTACGGAGCTCTAGCAGAGGAGAGCTGGATGGAGGAAAAGGAGAGACTAGTGAAGATGGGGGAGGGCGAGGTTCAACAGATGCCTCCTACAAACCGTGGGTTTGCCCTAAGAGCTTTGTCCACTATGATGCTCAGAGCATCCTGTTTGACCTCCACGAGGTGGCGGCTCAGCGTGGCTATGTTGCCCAGAGGAGGAACACTGCCACGGGGGCATCAGCTGCTTCAGTGTCCCTCTCTGTCTCCAGATCCTCTGCATCCATCAATGACCCTGTTTACTCCAGCATTGAAGATCTGACTCTGAGCCTCGACCCTGTTTCCACAACACCCTGTCTGGGCATGGACCCTTTGGATGGGCTTCCAGGGGACCAGAGCTCAAGCCCACTTCTCCTCTGCTGCCCCCACTTCCTCAATGAGATTGGGGGCCACAGGGAGCGCAATATCAGCTTCCTCAGCTTGTCAGCAGAGCGCGGAGGAGATGGAGGAGAGGGAGGAAGGGGACGGCTGAGGAGCAGTAACGCCAGTGTCTCTGTGCTGGAGGTGCCTATTGAACAGCAGGTTGCAAGACTGGACAGACTGAAACTTTACAGCATAGAACATGTAGACCTGGGGGCCCAGTACTACAGAGACTACTTTCATGGGAAAGGTAATACTGAATCAAACATATTATAAACTGATCATAAATTGGTATGGTTACAGCATTTATTTTATTGTAATTGGGGTTTAAAGATGTTTTAACAGTTTTTATTCCAATATGTTGTCAAAGAATTGTTTAGAAATTGTTAAAAAAAAAAAGTTCAAAAATAATTCCAGTCCATTTAAGCTGGCATGAATAAAGGCAACTTTATTCATGTATTTCATAAACGGGGAACTCTAAAGTGTGTTACAGTGTGTCTAAAGTGTGTACAGGTCAAAATGTATAAAACAAAATCCTAAAAACATAATCATATGTTAGAAACAAATTAAAAATATACATAAAATCATATACACATAAAATAAATTAACATAATATTTACATAAGAGATAAATCTACATAAAAACAATAAATTGCTCAGTCAATGGCTTAGGAAAATAGATTATTTTAAAGTCTAGATTTAAATGTATTGACATTTAGGGCCCATCTTATGGTAATGTAAGGTAAGGCAAGGTAACACTTTATTGATCCCCTGAGGTAGAAATTCAGGTGCCACAGCAGTGGAGTGAAAATTACATCCAAAATCAAATTAAAAACTTCAGAATAAATCCAGAATACAGAACAAAGAGACAGAGTAGAGCAATATTAGTAAATATTCAAACATGGGAGTTGAAATAGAGTAGATAACAAAGTGTGTTATTTATTCCCATAAGCAGTTTGAAAACTAAAACCTGTGCCGGGCGCTGACCCGGGGGACAGTCTATAGACCAGTCTATCCCAGAGCTCACATATAGAAACAGACAATCACTCACTCTAAATATGTTGATTAAAACAGCTTCTTCTTTCTTTCCAAGAAATGAGAGATTAGCAGTTGGTCTATAATTAGAGAGGACAGAAATGTCAAAATAGCTTTTTTTGAGAACAGGTGTTTTTAATTTGCCGGGAAAAAGAGGAGATCCCACTCCCCAGGAAATTGGCAACAACTGTAAGAGCTTGTAAGAACCTTGGTCTGCAAGTAACACTTCAGTTTTAATTATCATCACTTCAGTATTATTATTATTCAGTATTTTTATGATTGTTTAGCGTAAAATATTAACTAGACTAAAACGGTCGTAAAAAATGCCCACCATTATTTTTTCACTGCTAACAACAAATAATCTAAAACCTTCACAGTTAAAAATGCAGTGATTGTTTGCTTGACATGTCTGACTTAAACAGTTAATAAAATTAAGCCATTTTCAAACTAGAAATAATCATTTTTAATCTAGTCTCATTTTCAGGCCGTAACAAAAAAGTGATTCAAAATTCCAACCTCTTTTTAAACTTTTGTTCGGACAAAACAAGCAATTAGAAGATGTTCCTTGACTTTGGAAAACGATCATGGTTATTAAATTTTATAGAATAAATGATTCATCAGGTCATTAATAAAAGGTAATTTCTCAAACATATATTATGCAAACAGTAGTTCACTTCATGGTATTTATAGCGTTAACATTTTATATTCTGATTTTGGCCCCATGTTGTTATTTGACCGTGTGAATTAGACATGTACCTGCCACTGGACTGCTGGCACACTCTGAGGTGATGATACACCACCTGCCTCTGTATTTTGCCATAAGCACCACTTAACATAATCAGCCAGAGCAGCTTTGTTTTACATCTGATTTTCAGTGTCAGAAAACACCTAACCTCAGAGAGGCAGGGTGTGTGTCAGTATTTGTGCATGTGTGCTTGTCCATATGTGCGCTTGAGGGCATTTCTTGTTCACATCACCTCTTCAGACACTGTGGATGAAACTTCCCTTTGGCAAGCATCATCTGGCTGCACCCTAATTAGTGACAGATGCTGTAAGGGGCATATGTGGGCAAGCAATTT
>JAUBNQ010000005.1:18940500-18962063 GCA_032353495.1 Ctenopoma kingsleyae | reverse complement strand
TTTATTTATTTATTTATTTATTTATTTATTGGTTATTTGAAAATAGTTTAAGCATCAATTCCATATTTTCCAAAGTTAAAAGTCATGTCTTTAAAATGCTGCCCTTGTTTGACCAACTGTCCAAATCTCAGAGAGTAACAAAATGAGCAAAAATCCACTTTTGAGAAGCTGAAAGAATCTACACTCTTGTGAGTAGTTAATGTATTTAATATTTTATAAACAGCTGTCAAGCATTGCTGAGGTCACTCAAACTCAAACAGCAGAGTCTGTGTTCCTCTGTGTGGCTGGTGCGGTGTTGTTTTTAGCTGGATTACATGGCTGCCTGGCCTCATCACCTTAGCTCTGGTATAACAATGGAGCCTCTCCGCCATCTAAGTACACACAGCTCAGCTAACAGACGCAGCCAGCACACCCAGGCCTACTGTTCCCACACAGAGAAGAGATTGATTGCAGAGTTTATTCTCTCCCACTCAAGCCACAGCTGCTTGCAAATATCTATCCCGCCTTAAGTCCGTCATTTAATTCTGTGCAGCAGTGCTGACACAGCAAGGTGGAGAGAGAGAGACTTCCTCTTTCTCCCCTTTCTCTCCCCCTCCATCACACGTACGCTCACACTCCCCCTCTGACATTCCTGCTCAGCGTGTCACAGTCGCTCAGTCACTCACTCCACTGTTGGACAGAAGCTGATGAGTTGAAACGACGGCACCATATCTTCAGTGTGTCAATCAGGTTTCACATCTCTGCGGCAGACAAGAGTCTGTGAGGTTCAACTGTGTCTGCGGCCACTGCCAGCTCCAGAGTCCAGTACCATCCATTTTTAATGAACCTATGTGTGTAGTTATAATGTATGTGAGTGAGAAGGAGCAGCCTGCTCCTCCCTACTGTATCTGAGGTTATTATAGTCTGACTGTTCTGAAGCAGGTCAATTTCCCCTCAGCAGGGAGCAGCACACTGTGGCAGCACAATGCTGAGCAGAATATTAATTCTTAATGCTGCTGGACTTAAAACCCTCCAATGTGTGTAAGGAAGAGAGAAAGTGTAGCTTCAATAGAGAAGTGATGCTACATAGTCAGCTACCTTCCTTATTTCCAGATGCAGTGAACTGGAGATGAGCCATGACCTTTTATCTGTATGACAGGGATCAATACAACTATGTTAACACCAGTTGCATACAGTTGTATACACATATGTGTTAAACCTGCTGTGCATGCAAGATTGCACAAAAACCTAAAGCGATCTACCGGGAACAGATCTTTCCATTTAACAGGCAGAAACAGGCGAATGTGTTGCATTTTTTAAAAGTTTGCGCAGTGATGTGTTTTGAATGTTATCAAAATAGTGTGCAGTTATTATACTGTAGATTGATTGTTGCTTCACCTCTGAAGTAAGAATGTGATGAAGTAAGACAAACAAAACACACTAGTTTCTACTTGACATTTAAGTGTAGTGTTTCAATGGTTAGAAGATTGCAAATAGTTTTGCAGAGATTTGGAACTACCTCTTTAAGACCAGTCTTTAAGTGCTAGACACGTCCAAAGTTTATGTAATATAGAGGAGCACTATATTCTATAATAAATGTACCATTAACTGAGAAGTGTTATCACGCTGTACTATCAACGTTTCAGTATATCAGTGTCTGTATACCAGAAAAATATTTTTAAATAATCAACAGTATGTAAAGATTGGCTTATATTATATTTAGCTTATTTAACTTTAATAAAGTTAATTAATTTCTTGACATTTTCAGTGTGATTTGAAGAATTTATGTTCCTGAAATCTCATTCTGCTTCCAGTTTTACAGCTCTTGTTTTTTCCCCACATACAGTTGGTGACCCTGAGAGGCTCCATTTTAGAGGATGCAGTGGCATCTACAGGGAGACATGGAACGGTTCGTGGTCTGCCACTCAAAGAGGTCCTGGAGCAGGTCGTCCCTGAGCTCAGTGTATCCTGCTTGAGGCTGGCGCTCAGCACACCCAAAGTCACAGAGCAGCTCCTTAAACTGGACGAACAGGGCGTGAGTTATCTGTCTGTGTCTGTACTTCAATTTTACTTTTTGGGCTTAATCAATAAAACCAGCTACAATCATACCTCCATTCAGATTGTTCTCAGGCAAAATACAGAACATGTACCTGGTCAGTCAGTATAAGTCAGGTTGGCTCAAATGACTGCAAAGATGCTATGAACTGATAAAGTAACACAGTGACATATTGTAAGCTCAGACAAAAGTATAAAACCTGTACAGCGTAACTGATTCAGTGATGGTAGAAAGTACAAAATTGGGCTGAGAGCAGTGAAAGCTGTGAAGCAGGGTGTGGTTGTTTGAGCATGTGTCCAACCATAAAAACTTTAATGTTTAGCCATGTTATCTCCCTTTTTATTTAATGGAGGGTGAAGTGCAGTGTGGAGGTGTTTTTCCAGCAGTATTCAGTTGAATTCATCTTTATGTCGCCTTCTTGTTGTTTCTGCAGGTGGTTTATGAAATGAAATAAAACTGCTCAGTGTCTGTGTGTAAGCAAGTTGAGAAATAGGTTTGGGTTAAATGCTTATCTGCAACATCAGCCTTGATCTTAGGTTTCATTAGAAGCACAACTTTCAGGCAGCAGAGTTTCATCTTTGTTTGAATGTGGTGTTTCAGCTGTTTGTATTTGCAGTGTGAGGGTGTTATGTCAATGGTATCTCTCTGCTGCCTTGCAGTTAAGTCAAAAGCACAAGGTGGGTGTTCTGCTGTGCCGTGCAGGCCAGAGCACAGAGGAGGAGATGTACAACAATGAGGAGGCGTCACCTGCCTTCTCTGCCTTCCTGGATCTCCTGGGAGAGAATGTGCTTCTCAAAGGGTTCACCAAATACGCCGCGCAGCTCGATACCAAGAGTAAGAGCCTCTTTCAGACATGCACGTTGTTCTGTAAATGTGACGGTCACTCTGACTAAGGACGTGAGTCACTTTTATGTAAAAGGCACAGCAGCAATTTTTGGAGGTCTGACATGGTAACAGATTCTTTAAAAACCGCACATGTTAAAGTTGGATCACATTTAGGTAACTTAAAGGCCACTGCAGCACGAAGAAAAACGTGTACATCTTGCTCACCTTATTAAGAACACTGTTATAAATGGATCACTTAATTATTATGCCCTATACTTACAGAAAATTAAATCAACACTATGAACAAGGGATCTTGTGATGTCAAGGAGATTTTTCTCATACCAGATCAGTCTATGAAAATGTTTTTTATTCTTTTGCAGTGCATAATAAAATAGGGAACTAAAACACTAATAGGATGTTCACTAGAGACGAGCGGGGGCGAGCTTCCCTTTCTTTCACAATTGTAATATTTTTCCATAATAAATGAAATTAGATTTTATATGATTCATTGATGCAGCCTGTAAGAAAAATATATGTAAAGGAAAAATAAACTTTTTTCTTCTGTATCATAACTTTCCAACTCAACATCTCACTCCAGCAGTGAAATCATTTCTTTTCACAAGAATTGTAGCTTTCTCTGTAACAGTCTTGTCTGGTCTGAATCGAGCTGTTTGGAACATTTACATAAGACACCCACAGTAAAAATCCATTACTTTAACAGATGAAGCCAGCAGTGTCTTCAGTTCTGTGACGGAGGATTAGCCAGGCCAAAAGTCATAGCCCTAGAAAAAACACAGGGACAGTCTTGGCACGCTGTGAGTCCTTATGGTCCCTAGAAAAAAACATCTGTTCGAACCAGACGGTGTTTGGACTCTAATTAAACATCACAACCTCATCTGTAGTCAGTATCTTCTGACACGAATTGTCTGTCTCCTCCTCTCTCTCTAGCGGATTCTACAGGCACTCACTCTCTGTATACAACCTACCAGGGCTACGAGGTCATGTTTCATGTGTCTACCATGTTGCCATACATGCCCAACAATCCACAACAGGTAAGAGCATTTGAACACCCCACCATCACCTGAGCGTGTATACCTGTGCTGCAGGTCAAACACAGGATGTACAGCTGAAAATTTGATCCATGACCATCCTTCATTGTCACCTAAATCTTTTCTGTCTGTCCATGGCTGTAAGTTAAAGCCTCAGATGTTTGCCCCAGGTCATAAACAACAGAAATAACTTGTGAAATGGAAACTGTTGACATAGTGTATGTCACTCACATCAGTCTCTTTCCTCCTTTACCCAGCCCCTTGTGTTTTTATAGTCTTCATTTTCGTTGTCTTGGTTTCTTTGTCCTCTCCTACTCATTGACTTTTTTTTTCCTCTTTCTCCTTTTCATTCTTTAACTGGATCAGAGCTGGGTGGGGTTCAGTAGTGAATAGTTTCTTTATTTTCCCTCTTTTTTTTTACTTCTACCTTCCTACACATGTTCCTGGGTGCTGTTTGTTTATCTCATGTGCTATGTGTGAGTGTGTATAAGATAACATTTTGTGTGTGGGTATTTCTAATAGTTGGAAATGCTGGAGATGATCACATAGGTGAACACGTGCTCAGACAGGCCCGTGGGTGCTTAGGATTACTGTACACACATTTTAATTTGTCAGTGCATCACTGCAGAACCATGTAGGCTATGGAGAAGTAATTTTGTCTTCCCTAAACATTATATAATAATATAAAAATATTATATATAATTATAAAATATCATGAATTTTTATTACGAATTCTGCAGCATGACAGCAGTGTGTTATTCACAGTACAATATCTTGTAAAAGAGTAAACTAAATAAGGTTCGAAACCCTTATTGAACTGCTTAAAAGTGTTTGTGTGTGTTTGAACAGTTCACATTAATATCAACACTTGAGTTAAAGTGTAGTTTTATAGATGGCACAATAACTCCACCCACAGGTTTTATACACCACAACAGCAAAGATGCTCAGATGATCCTGTAGGTGGCAGCAACCTGCAGTGGATTAAAACAGGCTTGAGGAATGAAGTAGACATACAGATAGTATGAAGGGTCTTGCATTCAAGAGAGCGAAAGGGAAAGGACAGCACAAGCTAAACCCACACAGTCATTTTGTACAGTAAATAAAATTTTCTTGTCTTGCATATCAGCAGTATTTGGTTGTATTTAGAATGGATGCTAAAATAGCAAAGAGTGAAACCGTTGCAAAATAAATTCTTAGGATTATAAGTAATATTTGTAACCACTACATCAAACACAATGATCTGAATTTTATGATGTGAGTGCAAGTGAAGGATGCTCCTGTACCATCATACTGGAGAATCTGAGGATCTGGAGTGGGCTGGATTACATAATTGGCACTTTCACACTTTCCTCTGCAGATGAAGAGAGGATTGGCAAGCACCACACCACAGACACAGCCTGGACTGTGTGCCCTGTCTCCTACACGAACACAGACAGACGGACAAACCAGCACACACACAGACACAAATAGCCCACACAGAATCTGAAAAACAAATTACATAAAGAACTGTTATTTGGTGTCTAGTAGTGAGCCTCGGTCTCTTGTTTGCCTTGTCAGACGTTGTGTCGTTTACTGACTCATGGTGTCAGTGCCTATTATGTTATATATTATTTTATTTATTATTATACTCATTTTATTAATACGTTTTTTCCTCTCTTATCCCTTCTCCTCCTCAGCTCCTGAGGAAGAGGCACATAGGAAACGATATTGTCACCATAATTTTTCAGGAGCCGGGAGCATTGCCTTTTACACCTCAGAATATTCGCTCACACTTCCAGCACGTCTTTGTTATTGTCCGTGTGCACAACCCCTGCTCTGAAAACGCTTATTACAGGTAAATACTTAAAGCAGAACAAACACAATGTTCATACACAACTGTGATAAAAATGATGAGAAAAAGTAGTTCTCACTCATAAAATCTCTCTTTCAGTGTCGCTGTGACACGGATGAAAGATGTGCCTCCCTTTGGACCACCCATCCCCAGCGGTGTCACCTTCCGCGATCCAGAAACCTTTCGTAACTTCCTTCTAGCCAAAATTATAAATGCAGAAAATGCAGCACACAAGTCAGAGAAGTTCCACACAATGGCAACAAGAACACGGCAGGAATACCTGCGTGACCTGGCTGAGAACTATGTCAGCAGCACGCCACTTGACTCCGCTGGTAAACTTAACAATCTCATCTCCCTCGCATCCAAGAAACGTGAGCGCTCAAAGGCAAGAGATGGAGCAGAGCTGGGAGCTGCGGGAGCAGTCTCCTGGAGGGTCCAGGCTCAGGACTTTAGTGGAGGTGGGACAGAGATCCCCTGTGCCTTGGGTTTGTCAGCTGAATACGTTCTCCTGATAGACTGTTCCACCAAAGAGGTGGTGTTTAACTGTTTTTGTGCGGACGTGATTGGCTGGACTCCTGAGCGCCTGGCAGTGAAGATCTTCTATGGCAGAGGAGACCACATCGCTGTGCGGGTACCAGAGGGCTATGCACAGGATATCAGGGAAATGGTGCAGAGGTTAAAGGTGAGAGCTTAGAATTATAGCACTTGTGTTATATTTGGTACCATAGTGTGTACTACATACTACGAGTAAAACCTAAAGGAACCTTGGCACTGATTAAAACAACATTTACATCCTTGTTTACTAGCTTACAGTTTTCTTCTTCACTGCCTTTGTACATTGTTTTGTTGCTTTGTGCATGCACATCTTTGTGACTGTGCACAGAACCAACAAAACTGAGAACCAAACTTAAAAATATGACAGCGGTCATGAAAACATGAAAATTAGGTAATCATGGCCCAAAGGTTCTTAAACTACAATTGGATACAAACTTTGGAAAACTAAAAGTAATTGTATGTAGTTAACATGTTTTAACATGGTTACTACTACATGGTTCATCTGGAAAGTTATTTATTTTCAAGGCTGTATAAAATCTTAGTTTCATTATATCTGCTTTGAAGTATTGCACTCAGGGGATTTCTGCAGTGGGTGTTGTTTTTCATTCCTAGAAAGTTTTCTAATCCACCCAGGAAACCGATTTTGCAGACAGTGAAAACAGCATTACCACATGCGACGTAACTGTGATTACAATTGCATGAAAGATGGTTTCCTTTAGAAAAACGTGTGAATTTCAAAGCTAATAACCTTTTAAAGTCATTTCAGTCATACTAAATCCTTTATACTACATAACGTACATGTATGATAGTGCATATACTATGCTAAGTGATATAATAGTGTATATTACTTAATAGTGTAATGTAGTACTATCATGTATATTGTTCTACTATGATATTGTATTGTTTTTTATATACAAAGACTATTTTTCTTACAATTATAAGAACATATTAATAGTGTAGATCTATTAGATTAGTGTTAATTTATTGTTTTCTCTCTTGTTTTTGCCAGTCATTGACATTGGGGTGTGAGACTGTAGATATGACTCTAAGAAGAAACGGACTGGGACAACTGGGCTTTCATGTTCGCCTGGACGGCACTGTGGCTGAGGTATTGTTGGATCACCATCTGCTACACCAGATTTCATACTGAAATACACAGTTATGAACAATCTTGGCTGTACGTGACTGGGTTGTTTGAACATTTTGTTTGCGGTTTTCTCCTGCAGGTGGAGGAATATGGCTTTGCCTGGCAGGCAGGACTGAGGCAGGGCAGTCGGTTGGTGGAGATCTGCAAGGTGGCCGCAGTTACGCTGACTCATGAACAGATGATTGACCTTCTTAGAACATCTGTCACAGTCAAAGTGGTCATCATTCCTCCATATGAAGGGGGGGAGCCTCGCAGGTGTGTTAAATTCTTCATGTTATATTTTTTAAGCTAAACCACAGTGATTCATATGTAAACAGCTGTGGTGAATACAGATGTTAAGGCTGTTGAGTGTTTGTGGACCAGAGTAGGACAAGTGCAAGCTGGAGTAAGTATGGGACGCTGTTCAGTCCAACACACAAAAGCATGGGTGAGATTGTGGCCAGACTTCAATGTTCTGAGAGGATTTTGTGTGGGAGTATGTGAAAAGAGGAAGCGAGCGAACAGAGAAAGAACGATGTGTGTGGTTCAAAAGGAAAGAGGCAAAATGAGGCATGAGAGAAGCATTTGTTTAACATAAATTAACAAAATCTGCTGTTCTTGGTTTCGTCATTTTGTTCAGCTTACTGTTGTCTATTTCTTTTCCCTGCTTTCATCTGCACATAAGGCCTTGACTGAGACAAAATAACGAGACCTTATGCGACACTGATGTGGTGTTCTAGAACAGTTACGAGGTTGAAGGAATAACTACAGTGTGTGTGTTTCTGACTGAAGAACCATGGCTCCTAAATACAGTAATTGTGGCTAGCTGTGTGATCGCACAGTGGTTAGATTTCTTTAATGTTTGAGGGAGTTTAATCCCTGACACACACTCACATGTACATTTACACACACACACACACACACACACACATTCACTCTACTGTGCGTTGGAACAGCTGATAATTAGAGTCTTGTATGTCCTCCACCCCCCACCCCCACTCCCCTGACTCATTTTTCGTTGTGTGCCAGACAAGCAGATTGGATGAGATTAAGGCCTGGAATCTGCAGGGAAAAAAGGAGACCACAAAAATAAAGAAATAAATAAATGGAAGTGATTAATTAAAAATGCAATCCATGTGCGAATGAAAAGGATGGAAAAGAGGGAGGGAGCAAGTGATGAAAGAGAAAGAGAGAAAGGCAGGATTGTGTGTATTGAGTTGAGCATTCGATGAGGAGGACGTGTCTCAACACCACAGAGAGTGAGAGAAGTGGGTGGAAGAGAGACGAGAGTTGGAAGTGTTCTGCCTCGGATGTACGCAGGCAAGATGGACGGATAAAGCAGAGAAGAGGTGTGACTGATGTGAGTTCATGTTTGACCATGTGAGTGTGTGTGGTGGGGAGCTCCAGGTGTGTCACCTCAGCCAGTGTGATGGAAGAAACACTGCTCGTCAACAGATGTAGGCTCTGCTCGCTCTAAGGTTTGTACTCGTGTGTATGAGGTTAGAGCATGCACAACTATTATGTAAATATCTGGATATTGGTTAAGTCATTCTTTGCTTTTTGTTTCAAAATATAATGCAGATTTGGTGTGTGCTAGTATTCATAGTATGCTCTATGCTATTTTTCAAAACCCCTGCATTTTTGTGTGGAGAGAAGAAGTCATCAAAATGTCCTGTTACACAATCATATACTCAGCTAATCTTTGAAGCTCCACATGACTAGTTGTAATTTCATGATTGCTTACACTCTTGTTATAGAATAAAGGTCTTAGTGTTACCAGCCTCTTGGATTAAGTCAAATTAATCAAGACTATTATATTATTTAAAGATTCTCTTGTAAGTGGTTATCTGTATCATCATAGAGATGTAATTAAGCAGCCATGTTAATAGTATTGTTTTTCCTCAAAAAATGAGTTTTTTCAATTTCCATTCATAAAGATTTATCTTTCTTTTTTTTTATTTCTGGGACCGTGTTAATAGAAGTTGTATTGTCTATGACCTATGAGATATGACCACAAACAAATACCTATTAACTATTTAATTCTAGCTGGAATCTAGAAAATAAACTGGGATTGGGTGATAACTGATTGAAATTGTTGATATTAGCATAGCTTCCTGTTTTTTCTAGTTTAATTTGGAGCCTGATTTTTCTGAAAAGAATTCAATTGTAGATTGATGAAGGATAGACTGAGGACACCAGATCCTTAATGGGTAACAGAGTGTCATCCGCATACAGAAGCATTTTGTGTTCCTCCTCCCCATGTAAGACACCCAAGACTGCATGAATCAGCCAATGAGTACAGTAGAGGACTGAGAGGATCCCCTTGTTTGGTGTCATATGTTAGGTCACATAAGAGTGTTATCACTTTGTTATTAATGCTGCACTAGTCTGAATAAACTGCTTTTACCCATTTGATAAAACCATCGCCTGAAGACAAAAAGTATGCTATATGAATTTCAATTTGATCTCATCAGATGCATCCAAGAAGAAGCCAGCTATCAGGATGCTTTCATCACATTTAAGCTAAGTGAGGTAAAAAAAAAAAAAAAAGACATCTGGCATTGTCAAAGGATGACCTTTCTTTTATAAATCCCACTAGATCTTAATGAATAAGACATAGTACAATCTTTTCCAGCCTCACTGCAAGAACTTTCAAATCTTAAAATTCACATTAATCAAGCTACCATGTCTGAAATGTCCTGGGTCAGTGGGGGTTTTTTTTATTAGAGAAATTATAATCTTTTTTTCCATGTTTCACTTTACTGTGAATTATACTTTCATCTCACTCCATCTCATCTTGTTCACTTTTCTCACTGTTGCCACCTCGTCTCCCTTTCCCTCATGGTATTTGCTTTGTCTTAAATAACTCTATGCATATTTGATGCCTCCTATAATAAGCTTTGTGAATGAAATAATAATGATGTGTAAAAGAATATGAAGATGGTCTAGTCAAATGTTGTGTTTGAGTCTTGAGCTGATAAATGAAGATGACCAGCCCACCAGCTGCGAGCGCTGTCAGTGATTTCATAATTGATGAGAATAAATGCCAGCATATTTTCATGTGAGAGCTGTTGTCCTTTCCATGATATTTGATTTTTTAATCTGGCAGGGAGCTAAACAGTTCTCGTGTTTATTTTGAGTTAAAGGTACCAACTACAGTTTCTTTTTTCTTTAGCTTAGAATGAGACCTTTATGCACACGTAGGGAGCAGGTCCCCATGTTTCCCCATATTGGCTGATACTGTTTTCGCATTTTTGAAGGAAAAACACTAGGGCATGCATTATCGGCATGTAAGTCACTGTGACCTTGTGCATACTGTGTTTATCTACTGTAAATTCAAAGACCTTCTCTAAGAATCTCTTTGAGATTAGAGGGCTGTTGCTTTGCACATGAACACACATAACCTCAGTCTCACAGTAATCAAGATGGGGTCTGGATGTGCCAATAATCAGTTTCCTTTCGTCTCTTTCTGCCTTCATTGGTGTCAGGGGAGCTCATTAGTGAGGTCTGTTGCATGTCTGTGTGCTTGAGCTTTTCACAAAGAGATAATGTTCTCTCATAACACGTGTGTTCATGTGCAGAACACAATACAGAAGCCACAGTTGTGGTTTAGCTACAGTTGACGTCTGCAGACAGAAAAGTGCTGCTTTTACCCACCCACAGCTGAGTATGTAAATCTGTGGATAAAGGTTGTGTTGAGACAAAGTATAGTGGTTTAGAAGGGGAACAACAATATTGTTTTGCTAGATGTCCAGTTTAATGCTTTTCCTACTTAAAATCGTTATGCTTTACTTTAGGGGCTGCACAGAGGAGCATGAGATGAAGACCATGGAGCAGAAACCAGAACCTGAGCCTCTGGCAGCAGGCTACCGACCCTCCCCACGTTCAACATGGCGATGGGACAGTTCGCCTGTTCCTCCAGGGCTCCACAGTACCCCAAATCCACAGCGCTGGGCCCCCATGGGTCCTCCACCTCCTCCACTGCCCCGCTCACACAAGGCACTGATGCCAGTTCCATACAGAGAGTCTCAGCACCTCAACTCCAAGAGGTGAGATTCAGAGCTACAGCACCGCATTAATTTGTAATCATACTCACACTCTCACAGCATTTGGGTTATTTTTAGTGGAGTTCCAATACTGTCTTTACCATCTTTATTAACAGACGCTGTTTCTCTGCAAATTAAACATTTGTGTGTCTCAGATAGTACAGTCAGTACTATATTTTAGTCATTAAAATAAAATATTAAAGCCAAACCTTTTTGAAAAATCCACAGAAATGAGAAAAGGTGAGGATGAGATGACACAGCTGCACAGGTTGTTTTATGTCGACTTACAGAAATAACAGCAGTTAATTATCTCTCACCAGTACGTTAAGCTGCTTCTCTGTCCAAACTAAATGTTTAAATTTGCCAAGGGAGTTGTGACTGTAGAACGGGATCTTCAGAAGGAACCAATGTATTTGAAAATGGTTTACTTTGTGTATTTTTTGTGTGTTTGTTCATTTTGTTGTGGTTTTTCCATTTTTGGTTTCAGTTGCTAATCACACGCATTACTTGGAATTGGTGACACACACCCACAGTTAATAGCTGCAATCAAATTCTGGCAGGTTGAGAAGTAGATTACCTTTTTGTGGCATTCTCACTAAATTTAGATAAATGGTTCCTTGTGTACCAGTTAAAGTCTTACTCATACCCCTCACCTCTGTGTGGTCTGTTTGTTTTCCTCTTGGTTAACCATCACTCCCTGTGTGTCCTCCAGGCCAGTGAGCTACCCAGAGAACCACTACAGTCTGACTCCTGCAGGAGGCGACAGGGTGCTGCCCTACAGAAACCCCTCAGCCAGCTTCTCCTCACCCTCATCTGGCCTGGTCGGCCTCTCCACAGTGGGGCCTCCTGGAGTCACACCAGGCCCATTTGTACGCTACAAGCCTTCACCTGACAGGTGTGTATTTGGTGTTTTGTTCTTTGAGCTATCCTGCATTACACTTAACATTGATTAAACATTTGTTACTCATGACAACTGTTTTGTGTACTTGAGGCAGATTATAAGACACATAAGACATCATAAGAGAGGCTGAATAATATGCAGTGTTCAGATCTGCAGTTAGACATGTATGAACACACTGTCTCCTAGAGGAAATATCTGTTGTGTGGGTGGCTCTTCCTCACAGTGTGGAAGATAATAACATCTTACCAAACTAGAGAAACGTGTTTTATTCAACTGCCTTCAAGAAGCAAAACTGAAACTGAGGACCTCCTGTGTTTGTCACATGCACACTGTACATTTTAAGGAATTGTCCGTTACCTTAATCTTTACCTTGTTTAGCTTCTGAATAGATGAGATTTGCCAGAAGGTATTGACATGAATGTATTCATTAATAATAACCCCCCCCCCACCTCTTGTGTAGATATGGAACAGTACAGCGCCCCCTGCTGCCTTATGAGCCCCACCTCAGTGTGGACATCACCTCCAGTGGAGAGTCTTCCTCAGGCTTCACCAGCCAGGAAAGCACTATGGAACGCTGCAAAACAGGTACAACACTTTCAGATAGTGACCAAAGTGTTTGTGTCTGTGTCTGTCAGCTATTTGGTGCTGAGCACACAGACAACACTGATCATTTAGAGCTTTTTCAGTGAAAAAGTCACAGGAGCCGAGGTGCACTACTGAGTCAGATGACAATACTTTATAGATTCATGACTACAGGCAACACATTTTCATGTCGTTTGCACATTGTCGTTTTGGAAGTTCACACAAATACACACAACACCCAAAAATATAGATTACAGCAGCTTTACAAGGACAACACCAACTACAGAGCTGCATTCATCAGATGCTGCTACATTACAGGGTAATATACTGTATGTGTATTGCACAGTAGAGTAGAGTAGACTGAGTGTGATTTTAAGCAGTTTTGTGGGGGTAGGCCAGTGTTTAAATGTGCTATAAGTATTTAATCCTCTTTGCAAACCACGATGGTTCAGTGTAATTTGCTTTAATCCTGTGAGTGTCTGTGTGTGTGTTTTCTGTCTAGAACCCCTCTGGCATGTCCCAGCGTCATCATCTCGAGGACCGGGTGGTGGAGGGGGGCAGCGCAGAATACCCAGACAGGATGTCCCAGGGAAAGACTCTCCAAACAGACACTCAAAGGTCAGACTTCACACTGTCTCATTTCCTCATCACCTTTTCTGCTTCATTGTGTCTCAGTCTGACTGCATCATTCTTGTCTTTGTGTCTGCAGGGTGAGAATCAGTACTCGAGCCACTCCAGCAGTAACACTCTGTCCAGTAACGCCTCCAGCAGCCACAGTGACGAGCGCTGGTTCGACGGAGGAGCTGGAGGAGACAGAGGAGGCGGGGGTTACCTGGGTGACCCAGCTGACACTGACCCCGACCTTCTTAACAAGGGAGGCTCCAATGACAGCGGCATCGACGCCTCTACTCATTATAACAGCACTCGCCACGGAAACTTGTCCAACAACCAGTCACACAAGACCATGCACTCCTCTGCGACCTACTGTGGCATCCAGGAACTGTCGGTGGGAGAAGCGAGGAGAAGAGAGTCTTCACCCATCTTACCAGCTGCAGCCAGTCAGAACCAAGGGTATCGGACAAGGACATTCCCACCTCCTGGCTGCAGTGCTGATAAAATGGATGCTTTCAAACCCAGGTAAGAGACCACATCACTGATGAGGTGCCTCTTTCATGACACATATTATAATACTAACATCAACCAACATTAGTGTCTGTGAGTGACGGTGTAGATTTATCCGAGACAGAGAGTGAGTCTTGCATTTTATTGCTGCATGACGTAATGAAGAATTTGTGTACATTCGTCAGGGATCTTTAGTAAATGAGCCACAAAGCAGTCGTTTTTCAACACTCTGAAAATGCATCTCCAAAGTGTACATCAAGCTTTATAGCTGCTTAATCCTTGTGAAACACACAGATCATCATGTGATCTCACATCATAAATACACACAGCCATTAAACACACAACATACACACACTTTAACCACCGTGTGTTGGATTAAAACAATCTGTGTTTAAACCCTGAGTGCCATCAGCTCTAATGCTGCCGTCTGTGCCTGGATGCGTTGCACTCACCAGTGTATAACATAATACAGACATGAAATGACATCAGATTGTTTTAGGACATCAATGCTTCATCAGGTGTAGTGTTCAGTTTGACAGATGGTGTTATAAGGAGTGTGGTTTGTTTTGGTTAGAGGACTGGGTGCTGAACAGGTACGGTGGAATAATGTGGTTGTGTTGCATCAGCAGTCAGTAATGTATCTTCTATAAATATATGTTGTTGCTACACAAAGAGGGCACCTTGTTCAATTGATGCATTAATCACATACATATATGTACGTCCTGTCAGGGCCTACACACCGCAGGGTTATAAGACGCCCACAGCAGAGAAAGCACGGCCTGTCCGAGCTGCTACAGCAACACCAACTACAGCTCAGTTAAGCTCCATCCCTCTGTCCAGCTCGGCTCCCAAGGCTTTATATGGGAAGAGCAGACAAGCCACCTGGCAGAACGAAGGCACCAACCCATCACCATCAAACATAACCACAGCATCCATCTCTGACAGCAGCAACAAGAAGTAAGACAAGACATGATCGGCTTTGATTTAGTCTTGTTCTCCCTGAAATCTTTTAAAGTAACTGTGTTATCTGCTACACATCTCATTACGTCTCGTGATGTTAATGTCTTGTGTCTCCAGGCAGGTAGATACAAATTCAAAGAACGTGTTTGGGCAGCCTCGACTCAGAGCGTCACTGAGGGACCTGCGTTCTCCACGACGGACATATAAGAGCACCATTGAAGATGACCTGAAGAAACTGATCATTATGGACAATCCAGGAGAGACACCACAAAGAGATCCAGTGAGGAGCACACTAATACTTGCAGACCATTACAGCAGATTTCAGTAAACAGTCGTACATGAACTTGGACGAACAGCTCTGAGCTCTGTCACTTTTTTTCTCTGTAGTCTCCCAGACGAACATTGCAGCGCACATTTTCAGATGAGTCACTGTGCAGCGGACGCAGAGACGCCAGCTTTGCCAACTCTGAGAACCAGACAACTCCCAGTGATGTACTGTTCACCTGCACGCTGCCCACACGCAGACACGCCATCTCCTCCAACCACATGCAGAGTAAAAAGTGTGAGTTTAAACTTTTTTCAGGCAGGACAATATTTATCAAAGCAATGTTGAATGTTTACTGCCAACACAGCTGTGTTAACTGTACCAGCTGTTTTGTTCATTAAGGAGCCAAGAAGCTCTGCAGCAGTTTGAATAGCATTTGTTAAGAATACTGCAACTTTGTTCCCTGGTTACTTACTGCTGCTGTTCTCCTTTTGTGTCCCTCAGTGCCTCTGTCTGCATCAGAGCTGTCTCTTACAGAAGTGAGGGACAAAGTTCCCCCCCTGAAGAGGCTCGATCCTGGGCTGATGCCTCTTCCTGACACGGCCTGTGGACTGGAGTGGTCCAGCCTGGTCAATGCGGCTAAAGCCTACGAAGGTGAGGATGCAAACACATCAGGAGTAGCTTCATCCAACATAGGCTCTTTGTTATATAATGTTATATGAGGGGTTTGTAAATTTTTCATTCCACCAAAAACAAATGAATTTTGGTGGCTCAGATTTATTGTCTGGATGTTGAGAGTTAAACAGTTTCATAGTGTCTCGGGTCTTTTCTGTCACACGACACCCCTGAGAAAGAACGGTGGGATCTGAGTGTACCCAATCACCTGCTCCACTTTCCAGCTACTGTTCTGTTCTGGGTGCCTCTGCTGTCCCTCATGTCCTCTGCCACCACAAAGACCATCACAGCACAGACAAACACACTAGACTGAAGCCAACACTCGATCCACGGCCTTGCCTACTGCCAGATCCTCCAGTGTTGAGATGCGATTGTGCCATGTATCCCAAGGGAGTCTTAAGTAAAAACAACTCATTTATGCAGCCTTTGGAAAGTGCACTCATGTGTCTCTGTTGCAGCGCAAAGAGCCGTGTCCCTCTTCTCGCTGACTGAACCGCAGGTTGGAGGTCCAGACACGAGACCAGTTGTCAGTCCAGTCCAGTTTCACACTCCTCAGACACCACGGACCACACCGACCTTTAGCGGGTAGGTCAACTTCCCTGCCAAACACAGGAAACAGTGTGCTGTAAATCAGTGGAACCCGATATCTGTGGGAATCACAGGCCTGCTGTCATGTTGTAAACTTTGTCACTACTGCCATCTTGTGGTAGTAGAACCGAAATGTTAACAGAATTTCCAGGTTGTTTTCTCCTCTGTTTTCTGTTTGAGTTTGAGTAGTTTCTGTGTTGCCAGAGAATGTGTTTGCTCTGCTAGTGAAGGTACCAGCAAAACTGTACAACATAATTTATTCAATGGTTGTGTGTTCACAGGGATGAGGTGCCCAACGATTTGTCTGGTCGGCTCTACCAGCTGGAAGTCATGTTAAAGCAGCTGAACACTGATTTGGAGAGAGTGAGAATCTTTTGTACTGTTTGGTTTTCCTCAGTTTTGCTTTCAGTCAGAAAGTAGAACGAAACCACAAACATTAGTAGGACGGGATGTCCTGGTTTGGATTGGATCTGATATATTACGTTACCTCTCCTCATTTTCATTAATTCATCTGTTTTTCTGTCATCAGGAGAAGAAGGACAAAGTCATTCTGCTTGCTGAGATGGCCAACCTGAGGGAGAACAACCAGCGCTTGCAGGAGGAGAGCCAGACAGCCAGTGAGCAGCTGCGCAAGTTCAGCATGATTTTCAACAACATCAACAAGACAGGAAGTGACCCCGAGGCGCACTCCTTGACACACGAAACTAACTCAAAGAGGGAGTGATCGACAGCTACAGAAGAGAGTGAGATTCAGGCCAGAGGGATGGCGAGTGTGAGAGAAATAATCTTTTGGGAGGCAGAGGTCATGATAACGTTACCTCGTTCAGCTTCCACCAGACTGCCTTAAACCAGAGAGTAAGAAACTTGTAGATTGTTAAAGGGACACACTCCCACACAGACAGCTTCCCTCTGAGCCTGCTTATTTTTATAAACTCAAGTCAAACTGTCTTATATACTACATCACCTGGAGAGGCCTAATACTGTTCCTGCAGTGAATCAGCCAAAAAAAGACTTATTACAGACTGCATTTCCCAGAATGCATTAGAAGTAATGGAAGCTCTACAGACATGGTACTGTAGATGGATGCATCTGTGGTACAATTCCCGTGTATGAATATTATCTGTATTGTACTGATATTGCTTAACAGTTGTACTAAAGAGGTGTGTGTGTCTGTGAGAAAGTGATGGTACAGCAAATTCTCAGAAGCATTACTGCACAACGTTAGATGCATTTTATTACCCTTGTGTGTGTGTGTGTGTGTGTGTGTCAGTGTGTGAGTGTGAGGAAGAGGTTGAATATGATGGTGTGTTAAAAGACAACTTAGTGATGAACAAACTAGTTTACTGTAATATGAAACTCGTGGGCCACAATATTTTCCTTTCTTCCGTTTACATGGACGAGCTGTAGCCCATAGATGTGAAACAAGCCATCAGCGCTGAGCGAGTGTACACGGTTGAACTCAGTGATGTATTCCACTATCATATCTCTCATGTAGTGCGTTGTGTTGAATTGAATTTTCACTGTTTTCAGCAGTGCTGCATCATCTCAGATCAAAATGTACTCGATAATTATTCTAACCTCGACGCATTTACACAGTACGTATTTGAAATATTATCGTTGCTGTGATATTTAAAGCAGCAGTGGGACATTTTGGCAAGTACACGTTGACTTTCTAGCAGAGACGGATGAGAAGATTGACACCACTGTTGTTACATCAAACAAATGAACACGAACACTGGAATCACTCTGGTTAGATAAGTGAAATTCTCCTACCAGCAGCATCACATTGTTACTTAATTATTGCTTAAGTCTTTTTTTCATCTTATATTTGTTTTCGTTTTGAGAAATTAATTCAGTATGAGTTCACTATCATCACTTCCTGTTTGATGCGTACTATTGCAGCTAGTAGCAACTGTCACTACTTTGATGATGAAGAAAACAAAAACCTGAGTTAAACTTAACGAGTTAAGTCGTGTTTGTAAATGGGCCAAATGACAATAACTACTCAGGAACTCGACTGTAGCTTCATACGTAACAAACTTGAGAGTGGCATCAATCTTCTCATTTAACTCTAAGCATGAAAGTGAATAAGCCATTTCCCCAAATGTCTAATTATTCCACTGCATCATCTTTGCTAATTAAAAGTAAGCTGAGACACCAATAATTTGTACTTACAGAAAACATTTACTGTACTCGACAACACCGAAGCTCTGTCATTTCAGAACTAGTGTGTCCGTGTGTATGAGAGGATTTGTCCTTGTGTTCTGTGACTCCTCCAAACAATCACAAAAGACACTATTTATACCGTAAGCTAGCTTAATGATATTGTCTACTACATCTATTTTTCATACAGAAATATGTGATGCTGGTACTGAGTGGACAATACATCCCGGCAGAGGATGAACCTCTTCTTCCTGTTTCACTTTAGATAAAATCTGCTCGGTTGAACAGTTACTTCTCACACAGGAGGAGGTTACCTTAATGGTCAGACTGGAACAGTTTGAATTTTCCAACTAGCTCAGGTTTCTCAAGATGCTGTTAATGACTCTATAACCATCAGTTCGGGGTGGGCGATGTGGTGCATTGTACTGTGAGACAGTAGAAATTTGTCATATTGTTTATACCACTGGAGGTAACCCTTTAATATTTCTGAGTGTGTTAGCTCATTGTTGGCAAATTGGTTTTTTGCCAATAATCCATAATCCTGATTTATACTTCAATGTATTTAATTTGCTGGATTGGCCAAAAACAGTAGATTTTCTCTGTAAAGTCTAATATTCGCCCACTCTCACTATCAAACATATTTTCATTTCACTCAACATGTTGCGTTGTCTTTTTCTCCTGCTCCTCTACAGAAAATGCTGCACGTGCAGGATTCACACGTTTATTTTTCTGCAGCTTCATGTGGGGCTGTTGTGGTTCCAGTAACTTTCGTACCAGTTAACATTTATACCTAAACCTGTTTGGATTTTTGATGTGTGTTCAGAAATACTGCTTTAACCACTCATAAACACACTGAGGGTTCAGTGGAGCTCAGATACTTCGTATACTTTGTACATTTTAATTTCAGTTCAGGTGTCAGGTAACACTCCAGTAGGAAATCCTTCATTCATGCATCTTCACAGGTGTAGCTGTGATTTTAGCTTCTGCAAGTCTTAATCTTTCTTTTTTTTTTTTGCTTATGCAAAAGGGGCAAGGTTTCTTTTTTATATATTAATTTTGTTTATATTATGTATAACTCTAAGCTATTTATAGCACACACTATGATCCCTGTTGAACAAATCAATAATGCATTATTAAGGTTAATGGTAATATTGTATAACTAGGTTTGTTTTTTAGATGTTACATATTTTGATAATTTATTTTTTAACACGTTGGCCACTGTTGCAGACAGTGGTGAAGAGCAGAGGGTACTGTGTTTTTGTTGGTGTTTGCAGTTTTACTTCTGATCTCTGTAAAAAAACTGAATTGTATGATTCCTTTATTATTTTCCATTTTCTCACATTGTTTCTCTCTGCGTGCATCAGTGCGGTCTGCGTGTGGCAGAGGTACGTGATGCACTGACAAACCGTTTCGGTTGAACATCGTTTTCTTTGGGTTGTAATAACTTGTACATTTAAAAACTGTAAATTATGTTTTCATTATTTTATAAAAAAAATATATTAAAATTATCTGAACCTTTGCTGATTGTTTTGCTTTTGAGATGCAAAATGTTAGATTATTTTAGCTGCAACAAATATTAATTTTTATCAAATAATGTCAAAACAGGTTTATTGTGAGTTATTCTAAGACTAAAGAAAAACAAATGCTGACATTTGATTGTCTGGAATTAAGTACCTAAAATTAAGTTGATCAATATTGCTGAACACTTTACCTCTAGAGGAAAAACTCCTCACATCCTCCTGCATCTACACAGACTGGATTCCAAACATACAGCTGCACAACAATTTTTAAATTCTATAGTTTTCAATTTCTTTTGGCAGCAATAATTTTATTCTTTGACTTTTCATCATGTCCAAGCATAAATCTTAAATTTGTCCATTTTAAATTGTCACAGATCATCTCAAGCCTTTCTGTCTCCTTTAAAAATGTTAAATCAAGTTTTTTTTCTCCTCAGCTCAAACAAACACCATGAAACAACCTGCATATAAAAAAAACTTTAATTTTCACATAAAATACATTTTGTAAATTAAGTACTCGCCGTCTTTCCACTTACTAGTTGACACATTTAATAAAAATTATTCTATACACTGACAGGTGCACCCAGAAAGTTTGTGAGCTGACGCAGTGTTAGAGCATCGGGTATGACACCCAGAACTGCACGATCAAGTCCCAGCAACGTCAAGCTTTAGCAGGTTCAGAGTGTAATTAGTGAGGGGACATGAGGACACATTTACGATCCACACATGAGGCACTCGTCTCTGTTCTCCAGAGAACAAACCATGGCCGCAGTGTTTCGCTCCTTGATCTCCAGCTCTGACGCTTTCACCGGCTGTGCCTCCTTCAGCTTCTCTTTATTCAGGGTGAACTGGATAGGGTTAGCAGCAGGCTTCGTCCTCAGGTAGTACATCCCCGTCTTCAGACCCTGATGAGAGGAACAAGAGAATTTAACACGTTGCTTTCTTCACCATTAGTCTTTTTTTTTTTTGTCCAACAGGTGTCACTTACTTGTTTCCACCCATAGAAGTGCATGCTGGTCAGTTTGCCGTAGTTGGGCTCTGCGATGTGGATGTTCAGGGACTGGCTCTGGTCAATGAAGGCGCCACGGTCGGCAGCCATCTTTAATACGGTCTTCTGGGAGATTTCCCACACTGTTTTATAGAGCTGCTTCAAGTCATCTGGAATCTCATCAATGTCCTATTGGAAATAAAACACCAGAAATGTCAATTTCTAAGTAGCAGCGCTCCATAATACTGCCTTGATCTCCCAGTACAATTAGAAAATGTTGGTGTCAAGAGTTAAATCACAATGGCTGCAACTAAGGATTAATTTCTACATTACTT
>JAUBNQ010000005.1:18892276-18917223 GCA_032353495.1 Ctenopoma kingsleyae | reverse complement strand
TGTTATTTCATATGCATAACACATAATATAGGATCCTTTATTCTGTATATTAACTCTGCTATTTTGTTTTCCTATTTCACTTCTATTTAAAAATTCTGATGGATCTTTGTCATAATTGGACCAAAACATGGTGTGGCACTAAGATCATTTTTAATTCTGTGTCTTGTAATATTAGTATCAAAATAGTGATACCACAAAAAAAAAAAAAAGTGATACCACTGGTAAGAAATAGTATTCAATAGAATCAAGTATCAAAATTAGTCTCACGAAAAGGAAAAAATGTGCACACTGTACTCAACTCTGTAGTCTTTTAATGAACGTTGTTTACCACACTTGGTGCATGCTCAATAATTCAGGTAAGGAAATCCTAGAAATTTAATTCTGTTCATGTGAGAAAGGAACGACCATCGCTGAACTGAGGAGGGGGCCTAAGGGTACATCTTTCACCATCTTACAATGCGGTGTTTGCAGCCATTCCCCAACTCTCCGTGAATGGTACACATGTCCATTGATCAGTGGACGATTTGTATATCATTGATCACATGATCCATTGTTAGTTAATGGTGCTAGTTTCTGTGATTATGCAAAGGTACTGTTTATAAGGTTTGGGGAAACCTGCAGTCAGTTGAGACTGAGGAGGAGACTTGGATGAGTCTTGAAATATTTCTCCGACTAAAAACCTTTGTCCAGACGAACAAAATCAAATTTCTAGGGTTGTTTACCACAGAAAAATGACTTGTATTTAAAATGTTATTTAATTAATAGATGATTGTGGAAAGTTAAACTTCTATATTCTATGGTGTATTTTTTGTTATTATAGAGTAATAAGCTTACAATAATAGACTAAATGTCTGATTAAAACTGCACTGGTTGAAATATTCCCCATAAAAAAGAAACTTTATGCGGTCATCATGCGGCTAGCGCCGCTGTGTGGTTACCAGTAGAAGTCACCTTTTCTAATAATTGGTTATCGATCATGTCAATCTTCTTGTAAGTAGGCGGGGATTTCTGACGTATTGTAACACTATTGGTCTAACGTATTTGCTTTACAATGCGACTGGTGAGTTCCTGTGTGGAGGCGGGTAGAACGTTCCAGAGCTGGGCGTAGCAGGAATTGATGTTAAATTTTCTGGCATTACCAAATAGCAAGCGTAGTTGCATCGTTTCTGCTGTTATTTTAGTACAATAGTCATGGGTTCATCTGGTTAAAGTGTGATTCAGACACGAGTCATCATATTTGAAACAGTGTTTTAAATCCTATCGAAGAGAATCTACGTATTTGTAAGTAACTATGGCAACCTTGCTGTTTAGCGAAGGTACTCTGTTTTCAACGTGACTGTTTTGCTAGCCACCCGAACGGCTAACTCAGTCTGTATGTAGCTAATGTAGAATAGCTAGCTAAAAAATATAAAATGTATAATGAAAGTTAAACGGTGTCAGTAGTTAATTAGTGTAAATACGGGTGAATATAATAATGATATAATAACCCGCCCATTTAAACAGAACTAAACATTCATTTCAGTAACAGAACATACTTAGTAATGACAGATTAAATACTAACGTTGACATTTGTAATGTGGATGTAGTCTTTGTTCTTGCAGTTGATCGGAATTACCTCGCAGAAATAGCATGAGTCAAAGTTAACTTACTGTTAGAAAATAATGAAGAATTGCATCTGTTTGTGAGATAATGTATCACTGTAAACTCCATTGTTTAATACGTGACATTGTCTGCTCCTTCCTGTTTCAGGTTTTGAGCAGTAGTTGGCCTAAACAGTCTGGATAATGGACAGCGGAGTGACAGTAGTTACCAACCCCACAGTGAATGTGCGCTTAACAAGCACCATCTCCTCCTTTGAGGTGCAGCGCAGGTTCAGTAGAGGGATTAGTATAGCAGAACTGAAGGTGAGCCTCAGATTACTATATGTCATACATCATACAAGATGCACATGCACATGTAACCTGCACAATACACTTTATGTTGAGATTATTTTTTAGGTTCTGCCATTTTCATCTTATCACAGACCTACACCTATTACAGTATAATGATTGTACCACATTTGTGTTTTAATTAGGCAAAGTTGGAGATGGTTGTAGGCGTGTCTGCCTCCTGCGTGGACCTGGAATTGTTCAGTGTCTCTGACAAGTTCTTGCAGAAAATGGATGACAATGAAGCTTTGCTGGGTTCCTATCCTGTGGATGATGACTGCAGAATACACGTATGTACTATAGTGATTTTGTTCAGAGTCATTGTACAATGACCACTTAAGTTCACGAATAAGCTGAGAGTTTTCAAAGCAGTTGCAGCTCACATTTATATTACCAGGCTGCAATAATGTAATATTAACAATAAGTATAGGCTGGTAAACTGTTCACTGTTATAATTACCTTGTTTGTTTTAGGCTTATGTGATTTTCATTGTTGGCTAAAACATGGTCATGCCTCAGCATCTCAGTCTTGAGTCTTGAATCTGATTTCTACCCCAGGTTATTGATAGAAGTGGAGGTCAGATGGGCGAGTTCACTGATGTTTCCAAAGTGGAGAAGTTTGAACTCTCAGATGACGCTTATGATAAGAGAACAGGTAAGCTTCACTCTAATTTCTAATTCGTACATACACAACATAAACACTTTTTGGTATTGGTATTGTTAACAGTTGTGTTGTAATAGATACATACATGCAATGCTTGAACTGCTAATATTTAGAACTATTATTATAAAGCAGTTTTCAACCTTATTAAAAACAACAGCTTCCCGTGTTCACACAATCCAACTTTCTCCCCTTCAGACACAGCAAGGTCATTCATGAAGAAACACCGTGTTGGTCACTTCAACGAGGAAGAAATGGCCAAGAAAAAAGCGGAGCATGCTGCTCGGGAGGACGAACAGAAGGCTGCTTCCGATGCCATTTCTGTTGGCAACCGATGCAAAGTGCAGGTCCCAGGGCAACCCACAAAGCTTGGCACAGTCATGTATGTTGGTAAGTGTGGATAAAGCTTAGTTGGCTCATTTCATTGACACACTAGTGTAAGTCCTATGATGTGAGTTTCTCTCCAACAGAACAGACTTTGTTGTAATTTATGGTGACTATGCAAGCAAGAGGAAGAATTGTGGGCCTTATTATACACAGCCCTGCTAGTTTTAGACAACCAAATGTAACTGTTGGAAGGGCAGCTAAAGTCTTCGTTGTGGTGGTGTGTTTCATTTGCACTCTGTTAATGACCACTTAATAAATATGCCTAGAAGATTAAAGCAGTGTCTTTCTACCATCTTTTTTTGTTTGATAGTAATAAGATGGTGAATAAAAATATATCATCTGATATTTTAGGCATCACGACTAACCAACAATGTTGTGATGCTGATTGCAGGCACAACAGATTTCAAGCCAGGCTATTGGGTTGGTGTGAAGTACGATGAGCCTCTGGGAAAGCACAATGGAACGTAAGAGTACTATTATTTTTTTTTTAGTAATGCACATTGCCAATCACATCACATGTCTTGATTTTACCTGACCTTTTTTTAAAATGTCTCTGCAGTGTTGAAGGGAAGCGATACTTTGAATGTGAGAACAAATACGGTGCGTTTGTGAAGCCCCTGACTGTGACTGTGGGTGACTTCCCTGAGGAGGATTATGGTTTAGATGAGATATAGAACTGTTTAGGTTTTCTGCCCTGACTCAAGCTGTGCTTCATCCCAACAACCAGAGATGATGAAGATTCATATTTATTGTAACAAATGTTTGTTTTTTCGCTTCTCTGGAAGGCATGGTTCAAAGGCATTTATTCTCCATCAATACCTGACAGAAGTGACTTTCACAGTCTGTTGGTGTGGTGGATATGATGATAAGACAGGATAATCACCAGAGGCATGCAAGGCAGTTTAATGAAGGTGAAGTTGTAGTCTTTTTTTTCATGCACTTCTGATTGATTTAATTGTCTTGCTTTGGTAGTACTTGTTGCTCCCAAGGTTTCTCAAGATTGGAGTATTCAATGTAATCTGACAGTCTGGATGCCAACTGCATTTCTCTTCATTTAGTTTATATCAGTGTGTACAAAAATGATTGTATATAACTGTTAATAGTTAACTGTAGTCTTAGCATGATTGTTTTTGAAGACTGTACATTTCTGAGAGAGTGGTTAGGAGTTTGGACAATTGTTTGTTGAAGGAAAAATCTTCCCTCAATTGCTTTGACACTAAAATAAAAGTTGGATTGTTGCTTGTATTCCTAACATGATGTCCAAATGAGTTAAAAGTGAGGAACAATTTCCAGTCATTGATTAAAATTAGTGCTCAATTGACAAATTAATTATATAATTTTCAGTAACAGTTAACAGAGAAGAAATTAATAGTTAAAGAAAAAATACAAATACGTCTCACAGCTGTTGTATCATGAGTCACCATCCTCGTCTTTTTGAGTGAAATATGTTGTTCTTGTTGCAGCTATTGCTGTCTACGTAGTTGCACAATCCCTGAAAAAAGAGTGTGAAAGTATGCAAGAGTAGATATTTTCTTTCCTAACAACTTAAAAAATTTTTTTGTGTTTGTATGCTGTATGTAAAATTGTCCCAATTTTAGTCAAAGTGGATAACAGATGTAATTCCCTTTGATTTTTCTGTGACTGAATTCTTGTTGTTAAAAATTAAATTGTCTGCATTTGAATGTGTCCTGCTTATATTGAACCACAGAAGTAAAAAAAATATATATATTTCAGTTTTAAATTTGAAATAGTATCAATTACTGGCAATTTGTTTTCAATTTAAATGTGCTCAAACAACAGCTCTCCTGTATGCATATGGATGCCATCAGTGAAGAATAAAAATAAAATAAAATGTGGCTACCTAAAATTAAAAACATTCAAATTTGAGTTGTACCTAAGAGGCAAAATTTTATGGCTTTTTTTAAAATTAGTTTGTTATAAGCACGACACATAAAATAGAGTCAATCTCTAATAGCACTAAGCCCTTTCTACAGTGTAAATGTCCATTTATCCCATAGTATTACATGTTTTCTGTTTGAATAGCTGGTTTAATAGATCATTTAGTTGAGTTTTAGTATCATGGTATATTATGGTATTATGGTAAATCACATTGTGATTTACGGTATACAAAGTTAGATACCAGGTAGGCCATCAAATTTATATTTCAAAACACAAGGAACAGTAGCAACTGTAAAGCTCTGACTTCACATGTTTACAGCTCCCATATCTACATGTTACAGTGCATTATCTTCTGTTTGTGTCTCAGTGAATCAGTGAACAATGTCAGTCTTCGAAACAACTCACAGCTTTTTTACAAAGTGAATTTCAAATGAAACATATGCCTTATTTATGCTTTGTTTTATTTAACTCTTTTAAATTGTTAACATGCTTTGTTGGGCTCAAACCCTTACAGAAGAAATGTAAATCAGTCGTTCTCATTATGCCTTTTTAGTGGAATGTCACCATCACACATACACATCTGTTAATTTCTAAGGTGCTGGTGTTGCGTGCCAAAGAGTAATGCATAATAAAAACGATTTGCTGGTAAGGCAGCCTATCTGATTGAGCCGATTTATTTCTATAGTGACGCAATGAATTGTTTACACACTGTCTGAAGCTTGCTTTGTTATACTTAATATTCACTATTCATTATATAATCATATTTGTGTATTACATATTTCATTCTGTTTTTCAGTTTTGTCCACTTTTACAATTGCTACTTCTCTCTACTCTGTGTAAACATCATTGTCTGTCCATTCTGGTAGAGAGAAAATTCACTTGATCTGTGACAATGGACATAATTAAGTAATATTATGTGCAAATGTGTAGTGCATGCATGCAAATGATCTTGAAGCAAAAAAACATCCTATTACTAAAATCAAAAAGTAGTCATTACAACTACAAATCTTGCTTTCATGATTTGAAGTAAATGAAAAATCAAAAGCAAAATATAGAGTTTCAGAAGCACTCATGAATAATAATAACTGCAATTTTATTAATGAATTAAATATTAAGTAGCAATTTAACATTGTTTAGTTGTAGCATTATATTCTATGAAGTGATTGTAATCCTTTCATTAGAAGAATCCAATCTTTTTGCTTTGTGTAGTTTGAAGTAAAACAGCATTAAATTGGAATTCTCAATTAAAATGCAAGTACCTGCACACTGTAATTATATCATACTTACAACGTGTAGGTACATCCTCAGTGTGTGTATTGATACAGAGTTTCTCAGTTAAGTGATTTTCCACATTCTTCTCAGTTCTCAGTATGTGGACCTCAGTTCCTATTCTGATGTTAAAATGACACTGGGTTTTTGGAGATGTCTTAATTAAAGGGTAGCATCTATTTTTAACAGAATAATTTAAAACTCTTTTCTTCAGTGGAAGGTCAGAAAGGAAATATGTGTGGTGTTGTCCATGCTGTGTGACAGCTGACCTCCTGGTGAATGAGAAAATGAGAATGTGAAAACAACAGCCGGGGTCGAGTTCCTGAGAGTTTCTTGTAACAAGGCTGATGAAACGACATGAAACCCTGTGCCATGCATCTTTGAGTAATGAGAGCTCTTTAAAAAGGGAAAATGAAACATGTAGTAGATGAAGTGCTTCGTATTAAAAACATCTGAATGTATTATATATTTATGATATGTATGATATAAGTCTTTGAATGAGACACAGTGGCATTTCATTACACAGTAAATTCATTCTTTACTGCCTCAGTCACCATTTCTTTTCTATGCAATATTGTTTTATTATGACTTGGGCTACAAGAAATATCTGTTTAGTCAAGATTAAAGTTTATTCTACTTCCTGATTAATACTGTTACAGTTTGTTCTGCATATTTAGCAATGTAATAGAAAAAACTATTTTCCGGCGCACGCTTTTCATCACTCCCCCGAAGACGCACGTCACACTAAAGACGCTACAACTGAGCTCTCGCGAGACTGGGCGCAGCTTCCCAGCCAGCAGCGCTGTGTGCTGTGTGTGCGCGACAGGAGACAAGGAAAGATGGCGACGCAGGAGAGCGGAGCAACTAAAGCTACCGTGAGCAACGGCGAGGTAAAATGAATGACACTGTTATTATCCTGTGTACATTTCACAGCCAGGAGAATGGCTCAGTTTTATTTGTTTTGGCATTTAGTCCGGGGCAGCTAGCTTTTAAACGTGCTACTGATCGTTACACGAGCCCCAGTGACGTTGTCAGTGCCGGTTGGTTTTAAAACGACCCCCTCCTGCCGTTAACGGTGTGTGGAGTAATCCTGACTGAGGGACAGAGCGGCGTTAACCGCGAATTTTCTCCGGTACACGTACAGTACCATGAATCCGAGCAGGTAATTAGTTGACTCCAAGTATGTCAGTGTCAGTCAGCTTACTGCTGCGGTGTGTCAGTTAGCTTTCACAAGGCCTAAACCTGAACAACGCAGCTTGGCAGTAACAGCCAGGCCGGTCTCCAGCAACACACACACACACACACACACATCCTTACACCTTTCTTTTCTTTACAGTCATTTCACAGAAGACGCTTGGGTTTTATGTGTCAAATCATCCTGCTAAAATAACAGGTTATGCGAATCAGCTGTAGTAATCTTTATGTTATCAGTTGTTGGAGGTAATTATGGTGGCACCTTCCCAATTTATCGTATTTACCGTAATTTTCCTGACAAATGGCTACCACAAGTTACCAGAGGTCAAAGTGAGTCACTACTTGCTAGAGGCAAAACGACCGGTTTTCCTGGTGCCATGTCTGTGTTTGGTCAAACAAAAACGAGCCTTTCTAGTTTTACAGAACATTGATGTAACGAAACAGCTGGATATTTTAGGTCTGGAACTGTTAGTTGGTAAACACAAAGTTAATGCTGTTGTGACTATCTTTATAATCGTACCCTCTACCCCAAAAGAAAAAAAACTGGATATATTATTTTTGGTATTTGGACTGTATAAAAAACATTTTAATAAATCTCCATGGTCTGTGTGGGAGTTATAACAGAATTTATTTTTCCAACATTTTATAGACTAAACGATTCAGTGATTGAGGAAAATAATCAGCAGATGAATCATGACAGTTGCTAGTTGCAGGACTAGGTATCTGTGATCTGTATGAAAGCCCAAGTCAGTTCATCTGTAACGTATCTAATTCAGCTAATAAGTGATAGCTAAATGAATAATATCGTGATTAGTTGGTTTCTTTTTGTTCATTTTGGTTCCAGTTTTAAGTCTAAAGTTTCTTAAACCCAATTTTACCTGTCACGTATTACCATTATGTTGAAGTTAACAATCTTTAAAACTCCCAGAAGGTCATTAAACAATATTTACCAATATTATAACCGTTCATTATTTCAGAACGGTTCTTGTCCAGATAGTTAAATGCATTCTTTTTGAATAAAAATATCAATTAAATGTTCTTAGCTGATGCTTAGCTCTGTGATGATAATGTAAAGATAATACTAAAGTAGAAGAAACTAGGACAAAGGTAGTATCTGCACTTAGTTTCTCTTGTAATTAAGTTGCTTTGTCAGGATAAATCTGCTGTTACGTTTAGATAGGGCTGTTACATATCTTGCTATCGAGGCCGACTGCTGGTGAGTCACTTGAGAGAAATTACTCTGGTATTAATCTAGGGGAAAATACTAAGTGGCTAGTAGCCAGATATAGTCTTATACGTGTTTGCTCTGCTTTTCATTTAGTCATTTTGATTTCATTTCTAGAAGGACCTGGGTTCGATCCCTGGGTCAGCCAGGTACTTTTCTACCAGTACTCTGGCTTCCTCCCATCATCCAAAGACATGCATGTCAAGTTAATTGGTGACACTAAATTGTCCGTAGATGTGAATGTGAGTGTGCATGGTTGTTTGTCTCTGTGTGTCGGCCCTGCGATAGACTGGCGACCTGTCCAGGGTGTACCCCGCCTCTCGCCTGATGACAGCTTGGATAGGCTCCAGCACCCCCCGCGACCCTTACGAGGACAAGCGGTTAGGAAAATGGATGGATGGATGATTTCATTTCTGCAGAGTAGAGATGTACAGATTGTCCGTGGCACAGTACATGGTAGAGTCTGAGAATCTTCACAGACATGGTAGAGTCAGTGTTAGCAATGTGTAAAATAACAGTTTCATAATGTTTTTTTAGCAATATTTGTCCCATGAATGTGGAAAGATATCAGCAGTGTTAACAATTAAATGTTGATATTGTAGCAGACACTGAGGGTGCTCTATAACCTTATTTTTATGCCCTATATTACATCGCTTCCGGAGATGGCATCACCATTTGTAATAAACATCACCAGAACAATCCCCACTTCTCTGTGAACGATTGACTTATCTAAACTTTGTCCTTTAGTAATCCAGTGAGAAGCATTTTCTCCGAACTCTGAATAGGTGGTTAATTGTTAATCCTTGTTTCAGAGTATAAATAGTAAATTATTATCTTAAACTGAAACAGATATATATTGGTGATCTGTCTGTTTAATGGTTATTGTGTTGATCCCTCCAGGAGATGGAGATCCATGTCCCGGTAATAGAATGGCTTCTATTTTAACACAACAGGACATGGCAGTGGGATGTGAAACCCTATTTGAGGCTCTTCATATGTTTGAAAAGTTATGTTTATAACAGTGCAGGGCCAGTGGCTTATCAAAACTATTACATATTCACCATTGTTCCTCCTTTGCACCCTACTAAATGATAACAACCTTTTAACAGAAAACATTTTTTAGCCTCAAGTGTTATTTGTTTCTAGAGGCCTGCCGCTGGTCTCCCTTGTGTTTGTGACAAAGGGGGAGATTAGATGTTTAGATAGTGAATGAGTCTCATGACTTGGCATGTGCTTGTCTATTGTGTCACTTGAATAGAATGTGGCCGTGCTGCAGGGGTGGGGGGTTACATGAAAGCTTTCAAGGGTGAAATTACGTTGAAGAGAAAACTAATATCACCATTTAATGATCTTTAATACGCTCATATTGATGCTGTTGCTGACGTGAATTTGACTGTGTGAAGAGTCATTTGATCAGTGCCAAAACTACAAGGGTTTGATTAGATCAGTAGGTGGTAGTTAAATTAAACAGTAGCCTGTCGGTATCCATTTTGATAAACTGTTAAATTGTAATACTAATAACAGTCTGCTTAACCTAGATATGCCCTTGTCATATTTCCTTGTCATATATAATCTGTCCTGAATTTATTAAATCTCTGGCATGTAATTTGTAAGAAGTGTAGAGATACCAGGAGAAACTTCTTTTCATTTTTTTTGATTAACATTTATTAATTGAGTTGTTATTGTATGGGCTATAGGTAATTGAATGGACTGATAATTGTTTGGGTGAATGAAATGTGTTATTCTCTTAATTGTGTATATATGTACTATATTTTTGTAATTTATTATCAGCTGCTGATTAAATTATCCTTTTGTTGCTGTATTTAAATACTAACTAAACTAATGTACAATCTCTAAAACATCATGAAACATTGTTAGTTCATCAGAAAACATTAGAAAATGGTAAAAGCCACTATCACGGGATCCTGGAGATTAGAATAATGTATAATCTATTAATTGTCTTATTTTGTTGGTCCACCATTATGTAATATTACAAACATACAATTTAACTACCAAAAGGTCATTGGGTAATGAATCAGTTATGTGGGGTGTCTACCCCTTTAATCGTCTAAGATACAATACTATATAGCCCCTCTTTTGGCTGGAAATTGATTTCTATAAATGATATTGTATCACTGTATTATCACTTGAGGATTTCAGTAAAGTACAAGGGTGTGAGTCATGAGTACAAAAGTGACTCTTGTTTATTATGGGTAAAGCTGTTCTTGTTTGATTGCATGCTTTATTACATGTTGCCATTTTTGTACCACCATTGTTACTTTCTATTCTAGTCTATTTCTATTCTATCTTTCGATTCTATCTGTTCCATTGCTACATTGACCTCGTGTTGGTGTGTATGTGTGGTTATAGGTGAGCAGCAATGGAACTGCTGCAGCAACAGATGGCCAGACTGTTCAGACGACTGGAAATGCACAGGACCCTCAGCAGCAGCAGCAGCAGCAACAGCAGCAGCAGGCGGCACCTAATGCATGGCAGGTCATAAAAGGAGTCCTCTTTAGGTGAGTTCTCTTTTAGTTTTTTATTCTGACAGACTCATTCTCTTGCATATAGGCTTACTCTAAGGTTATGGGTGTAAAAATGATTAAAATACATAATGTGATTTATTATGGTGTTGTCACAATCCCTTTGGAAGTGAAAGGTATACAAGCTGGAGCTCAGCCCTTACACAGATGTGAACATCTCACAATAAATTCTGTTTTGCTGAGGTAATTTGTTCTTGCTGAACTTTGTGTGTTGAAGAGGATCACATTTCTAAACAGATGTGTAATTATTATCTATTTAATTTCAGTGCTTTGTCGTCCTTACTTAGTTTTTATTAAGTGCTATGCTTTCTGTAGGGGATTAACCAAAAGACCCTGCACTATCAATCACTCCCTTTTACTCCTTTTGTAAAAACCTATCAATATTTTGGTCTGTTGGCAGCTGTTTACTGTGTTACCTGACTAAAGTGTTATAGTTGTGTAGATTTCAGTAGTTTTTAATATGCACAACATGTGGTTATGGGACCATTGTTGTACTTGTTTGACATCTAGTTTGAATTAAGTTATTTTTCCTGCCTTATGCCAGCAGTCACTTTGTCAGCCAGCAAATGGAAAGGTACATTTATTAGATTAACTAGACTGTTTTGCATTAAGAATTTAAAATCCCAGTCTCTGGCATTACACATTTGATTATCATGATTTTGAAAAGCATACATATAGAAAAGTATTTAATGAAATGTTTCACATAAGTTAATCACTGTTACTATTAAGTGTAAAGTAAAATTGCTAACATACACATAAGATTGTCACTGCAATGAAAAAAATCTATCACCAGTTCAAATAATAACAACATTGTTTCCATCTTCTCAAAATAATTCAGTTTAATGTAACTGATGTGTGCTGCAATAACATAAAAATGTGAATGGCAATGTGAAATGTGAATCACTGAGTTGGATTTTAACGTCTACTTGCCATAAAGTAGAGTATGCAGCTTTGGCTGTATAGTTTGGTTATAAATGGATGAATATCCTCTTAATGTCTGAAAAAGCAATATTTGTGTATTATCAGTTTAACTAATAGACTAAAGAAAACCACAAGAACAAAATGCAAATGCAAAGATTATAAGTTGCACAGATAAAAATGAAAAGATGTGTCAGCATTATTGCAAAATTTGGTTTGCAACATATTTCTCTAAGTGTGTCTCTGACTGAATCATGATGCAAGAAAGTCTTTTTCTCAAGTGTTATGCAGTTTGAGTAGACAAAGTTTAATCAGATTAGCCTTCTTGTAGTTTCACTCTGCTGTTGCAAGTTGTTTATGCTAATGCAACCAGTATACAGTTAAATATATACAGACAAAATGATTAGTCCCCATGTGATTTGTGATGTGATTTTTTGGGGTTTTTTTTTTTTTTTTTTTACTTTGTTTTCATAACACACCTAACCTATCAATCCTCATTGAACTTTACTTCAGAAAGTCCAGTGAACAGTGCCAGTGGCACTTGAACTCTTGATTAAGAGGGCCTACTCTAAATTCTTGGTAGTAATTTGGAAGTAATTTCCTCATGCTAAAAAGTAAGACGATCAGTCTTGAAACTCAGAGAGAAGATGCTCATCTTAAAGGGGAAGGCTGAACTGCCATTTCCAAGTTTTTCACAATGTCTAGAAAAGCTGTACATTGCATCATGGCAAAACAGAAGGAGACGAATTCTCTTAAAAACAACCTGGGTGTCATCAAAAGTGCAAGATGGGGAAAAAAATTTAACTAGTCTGAACTGTCAACAAGAATCTCCAGATCTCTGCCAAGATTATTGTTGCTGACCCGGTCCCTTCTGGGCTTGATGTTTCAAGGGATTCTGTTGTGAGGTCTCATGGTGGACTTCAAGGTTATTGTCTATGAAAAACTGCTGCTTTTGTTTGGCAAAGGAAGGGAGAGGTCTTCAACCCTTCACCCAGTTAAACATGGTGGTGGGAGCATAATGCTGTGGGGCAGTTTTGCTTGTTCAGGTGCATGGGATCATGAAGAAAGAAGATTATGTTGATATTTTGAAGGATAATGTAAAGAAATCTGCTGCCAGTCTAGCTTTAGGTAGCTGCTGGGTCTTCTAGCAAGGAGATGACCTATAGCATACATCTATACATCAAAAGCAAACATTTGAAGAGCACAAAAAATATGGGGAAGGAGCTCTGGGTTAATTTCCAAGCTCAAAAACCAGACAATCTGAATGAACTGGAACAATTTACCATAGAAGAAGGGCTAACATCCCTCAGGAGACATGTGCCAACCTAGTTAGGAACTGCTGTAAGAGTTTGACAGTTGTGAGTCAGAAACATTACACTATTGACTATTAATTGTAGTAGTATTAGGGGTAGTAATATTGACCTTCTCATTCATCACGCATAGTGGATATTTTGTCTTTTGGAAGCATTTAACCTATAAACACTTTTGATTATGGTTTTCCATAGAAAATTTAAGGGGTTTGTTTGATTTCATATATGGGGCTAATAATTTAGTCTTTAACTATATCTATGTCTGTCTGCAAACAAATGTTTATCTGATATTTTTTTTGTCTTTTCTCTCTTATCATTCACTATTAATTCCTCAGTCACTAAATCTTCATTTCCTCTTTTTACACTTGTTTCTCCAGAATCTTCATAATCTGGGCGATCAGTAGCTGGTTCCGCCGAGGGCCATCCACGCCTGACCCCAACACGCCAGCTGGGACACCGAGGGTACCCAGCAGAAACCTCTTCCCCAAAGACACCCTCATGGTATTACATCTGTTCCCTCCTCATAAAATTCCCATTGCTTTATCTCCATGGCCAGCTGTCTTATGAAATGTTTTTAATTGAATTGAAGCTGTTAATTCTTAACCACCCCTCATACTCTGACTCCCTGAAGTATTTGTACAGCAGACTAGCATTGTCTCTCCCTGTCAGACAAACTAGCACACTCTCCCCTGGCTCTATAATATCATAAACACCTTTATTTTCTCACCGTACCTGCAGGACCTGTATGTGTACGTGTCCCAGGAGGAGGTCTTTTCTGACTTCAACAACACAGAAGCCCTGTTCTGGTTCCACAGGGACCTGGTCTATGGAGACTGGACCACAGGAGAGAGTGGTGATGGCTGTTACCAGCATTATAAGGAGATGGACATCCCAGAGGTAGATAGCTTTAGGATGGAGGGGAAGCGGCAATGTCTAGATAGGCAGCTGAAGTAAGGCAGAGGGTGGGTGGCGGTGGACAAGAGGTTGTATGGTCAGAAGGAAGATGACAGAAAAGGGGGGTTAGTAATAAACTTCACAGATTTGTGATGTATTTACCTGAAACTAATACTTCTCCCTCTGTGCTGTGTGCTTGCAGAAAATACAGCAGAATGGTTCCCTTTACATACACGTGTACTTCACTAAAAGTGGATTCCATCCAGACCCCAAACGCAAGGGGCAGCATCGCAGACTGGCAACAGTCCATGCAACACGAAGTAAGCTCATGTGCAAAACACACGCTGTAAACCGTAGGCCGAAGTTGCAATAGTTGAATAATTTCAATAATCATTACAAAGTTTTAACTTTAACTTTTTCACTCTCAGTGTTGAATAAATTCAAGCGAAGGAAGTTTCTGAAGACCAAGAATCTGCTGACAGGGGAGACAGAAGCAGATCCTGAAATGATAAAGGTTGATATTGTTTTGTGCACTGAACTTGTAGAAATGTTGTAGTAATGCAATCTTACAGAAACATCTATTGTAGCTACTCCTGGAAACAGCTGTGAGCTAAGAACCAGATTTAATACTGGCTTTTCTCAGAGGTTATTGCAGCTCATCAGTGACATGTCTAATCAGATGCGTTTCCTTACAGCGGGCAGAGAGCCACGGTCCAGTGGAGATCATTTCTCATTGGCACCCAAATCTCACCATCAACATGGTAGATGACCACACAGCCTGGGTCAAAGGCTCTGTCCCCCCCCCTTTAGACCAACGTAAGTTCCTCCCACTCACCTTTTCTCCATTACTGTGCTGTGCTTTCAAGATTACAAGCATTGTTTTCTTTTGTGCAAAATCACCTCTGTTATTTCCACTCTTCTGTCCTTTGTACCACTAGATGTCAAGTTTGATGCAGTAAGCGGCGACTATTACCCCATTGTGTACTTCAACGACTACTGGAATCTTCAGAAAGACTACTATCCCATCAATGAGACCCTGACCAAACTCCCACTACGCCTCAGCTTCTGCCCACTGTCCTTGTGGCGCTGGCAGCTGTATGCTGCCCAGAATGCTCGCTCACCATGGAATTTCCTACCTGAGGACACGTATGAGCAGTCTGACGAAGACCAAGACTCTGTCAAGGTAAGAGGTCAAAAGTCAGAGGGGGGGAAAAAAATATATAAATATGTTGACAATCCATTAATCTATTGGTTTCACTACCATGCTAATGTTTTAGTATAGTAACCTCTTGACTTAAGGATTTTGTGACCTTCATCATTTTGCATTGAAAAAACTTCCCCTCTCTATACAGGTGGCCCTTTTGGAAACCAACCCATACCTTCTGGGACTCACTATTGTTGTCTCCATTGTGCACAGCATCTTTGAGTTTCTTGCCTTCAAGAATGGTAAGGTCACAACAACCAGTCTTTAATTAGTACTGTTGTTTCTGTCCAGCTGTGCAATTTTATAGCATTATAAAACATCTGAATCAGTAGATGCTGATGCTTGTAGTAGCATTGGTAACAGAGGATAAACTTAACGGACACTTTGAAGATTTAATAAAAAATTCACTGCCTGAAGAGCTTAATGTACCTGGGTATTTTACCAAATTGGGACCAGACCCTAAAATGTTACTGGTTATTCGTCTCCATCTCAGTGTCTGACTACTCTTGCTCTCCTTAGATATCCAGTTCTGGAATAGCAGACAGTCTCTAGAAGGTCTGTCTGTGCGCTCCATTATATTTGGAGTTTTCCAGTCTCTGGTGGTGCTGCTGTACATACTGGACAACGAAACCAACTTTGTGGTGCAGGTCAGCGTCTTCATCGGCCTCCTCATTGACCTATGGAAAATCACCAAAGTCATGGATGTCAAAGTAAGTCCAGCAAAAATAGTTTTCAGATCATATGGAGCCTAGGAGGTGCCATGGTGGTTTTGTTTTTGGCTCCAGACAACATCGGAACATCAGGCTTTTATACTCTTTACATCTTCATAAACATTACTGAGAGCAATAGTCACAATATTTCACACTCCACCACTACTGTTAACCTAAACTGAAATCTGCTATTTGCCTGTCCGTCATAAATTAGAACCACGTCCAGTCTTGGTGGGGATCTTTTATTCAGATAGATGTGTGCATACAATCCCAAAACACACTGTAATAAGGTTGGTAAATTGACTTAAGTTCAGTGCTCTCTGACATGCAGAAGGCAAATGTGGACACTTCACCCGTAAGATCTCTCAGGCTGTCAGGCTGTTTTCCCCACGATGACGTGGACATAAATAGCCCTGTGCAAAGACAAGTTTGTTGGCTCTCTGGATTCAAAAATATTACAATAAATATGAATTGGAATGAAAATCTGCAGACTCCTTCATCTCATTTCATCACCTTTGGACACAGTTTTGGCTTTAATACAGATGTTAAACTTTAGCCATTACATCTGATAAGTTGTTTTTCCAATATTCTTATTTGCTTCTCCTTTGTTAATCTTTTCTATCTATACTTCACTTTGTGCATTTCTATTCATTGTTATGCTAATAGTATCATATTCAAATAACATAATATTTTTTATCTTTCTGCAGTTGGACAGAGAGAACAAAATCGCAGGTATATTGCCAAAATTGGTATTCACAGACAAGTCAACATATGTGGAGTCGTCAACCAAAATCTACGACGATGTAAGTTGAACCAGTAATTAACTGCTCCACAGGACACTGACTGCAAAAATATTATTATTAATTATTACTGTTTCCTTTTTGAAGTTGATTAATAATAATTAATGATAATTTTATCTCTTTCCTGTGAACAGATGGCCTTCAAGTACTTGTCGTGGCTCCTCTACCCTCTGTTTGGCTGCTATGCCGTGTACAGTTTATTGTATGTAGAGCACAAAGGCTGGTATTCATGGATACTCAGCATGCTCTATGGCTTCTTGTTAACATTTGGTAAGTTTGTCCAAAACATCTATATACTCCACTACTTATCATTTTGTCAAGTGTATAGATAAGTGTCAAGATCAAATTTTATGACCTACTAATGCAGAAAACCATAAAATTTCAAAGGATTCAGTAACTTTCTGTTGCCACTGTCCAAAAACTGATACAGGAAACAGTGCTGATCGTACTGAAGTCACTCACTGCTAAACAACATTTAAATTATGAGAAAAATTAAGATTATAAGTTTCTCATCTTAACAGTGTTAATTAAAATCCAACCTACTCTCTCCATGTAAATATTTATATTTTATTCTCTTAATTTATTATTGATTTACTCTCTGCTGACACACTGTATCCAACAGATTTATTTTTCCTATTTATGAAAATCTGTTTTTGAAGGCCCAGGATGAGGCTGATTTATTATTGCCTCTCTTAATCAACCGATCTGTTGAGTTGAGCACACACAGCTAATGTTTTCATACTTGCATCATGGTTACGTACCCAATTCCCAGTAGCTACTGCTAATGTGCTGTGTATTAATAGTCTTCATAATTACACACTCAGTTATGTAGCCTGACTAATTTACTGCCTCTGGTGTAAAACAGTCTTCTTCCTTTCTGTTTTTTGGGTTTTAGGTTTTATTACAATGACGCCACAGCTTTTTATCAACTACAAGATGAAGTCTGTGGCCCACCTCCCATGGAGGATGCTCACCTACAAGGCTCTCAATACCTTTATTGATGACCTGTTTGCCTTTGTCATCAAGATGCCCATGATGTACAGGATAGGATGCCTCAGAGATGGTATGTCTTTTCTGACCGAGATATGTTTTATGAATTTATTAGAATCAGGAGAAAAAATAACAGCTGGGAGTAAAAGGTCTTTGTTAACTTCCTCTGCCCACATTCAAGAGGAGCCATTTTGAGTTTGTAGCTTGAAGATTAGCTCATATATACAGCATTTTGCTGGAGGTGGTTTCAGATTAGCAGTTTATCCACATGAATTTGTTGTTTGTTCAAACAAAAGCCCATCCTCTTTGAAGAAATGTGTGTCTGATTCACTTCAGCCTGTAACAGATTAACTGTCACCAAATGACTGAAAGCATGTTGGTAATCCTCTAACTCCACCTAGTGTCAGATTTTCATATCTGCTATTTACTCATTATTTGAGAGGCTACTTGGTTAAACATAACATCACACTGTATGGTCTGTGGACATGTGCAAACACATTTAGAGATGTGGCATTACCTGTAACAGATCACACAGTAAATTAAGTACAATTTACATTTATCCATCATCCATCAACAGTTTCTGAATTGAATGGACAAAGATTAGAAAGGCACAGATCTGTTTATATAAAATCTCACAATTCACGTGTGTCAGGACCAAATATAAGATCTTCAATTAATAGACATCTCCCACAATAATAACACTATATTGTCAACACCGTAATGTTAAGGATCATGGAACACTGATTTGGATAAAAAACTACATTTAACAACTATGAATAGGTTTTTTTGAATTGTTATTAACAGTTTAATCCAGACTTCTACATATTTCTTGGTGGACTAACCTCTGTTTCCTCTCCTGCAGATGTGGTGTTCTTCATCTATCTTTACCAGCGCTGGATCTATCGGGTTGATCCCAACAGGGTCAACGAGTTTGGCACCAGCGGACTAGACCATACTCAGAACAACACAGCAGCAGGAGACGCTGCTTCCGCCCCAGCAGGCGCCATTACAGACAAACCAGAGGAGGAGAAGAAGAACGATTAAACAACGCCACACTCGTATCTGCCTCCCTGGCTCAACACTGCTGGGGTGGAGAGGACTTGTGGAAATTAGGCAGGGAGGGGAGTTGTCGTTTAGCTGTCATGGACGCCGCTACAAAAAAAAGAAAAGCAGTTCAACTGTTCCCTCTGATTTCTGTGTGGATCCACACAGAGAATCATATTCAGTGTAGACTTGGTAAATTCTTATTTCTGTTCCCCACTCAGCCTCGCCCTCTCGTTTTGCAGTTCAAGTGAAGTAAAACAAAACGTGATGTACTGTATTCTATATGATTTTTCAGAGGGTAACTGTCTGTAGATTTTGGGAGGGGAACAGGTCGCAGTTATACTTTTTTAAAATTTCTTTTTGAAATACAGGGAAGAAAGAAGCCAAGTTCAACTTTTGTTCTTTGTGTAGATTCCTTGTGATTTTTTTTTTTTTCATTCCATGTGAGCACTGTGTTTCGGATTGCCTGGAAACTGGTGAGTAGTGCTGGAGGAAATTGGAAAAAATCCTTAGCCACAGCAGAGGTTAAAGAAGAGAGGTGGTGACTGGAGGCGAGATGGATGACCCACCAGTAGACTATCCACAAGATCATGACTGCTCCCCTCAATTTTAAACTAATGGTTAATGTTCTAAACATGAACATAAAAAAATAACAGCCTTGTTGGTATTAATATAAGTATATTAATATTGTCAGTTGCGTCATTTTTGTTTTTCAGTCACTGAATCATTCTTTTGTATGTCCTCAGACTGTACAGAATCTCAGCTTGTCATGTTAATAATACAGGTGTCAAAACTGTCTTACTTGCAGGTCTAGTTTTAATTTTTTCCCCTTGGCCAAATGTCTGATTTTCAAATTGTTTCACGCTCATAACCTGATCATTTTGACAGACACGGTGGAGACGGTCAAGTGTGTGCTAGAAGACGTGTCTTTTTATTTTCAGTGCTGTAAATCCTGAAACAAAGAGGGATCCATGTTGCGTGGTACAAATTAAATTTTGAGCCTTCATGTTTATAGTAAAACTTAACGTGTGATTTAAAATGTTGCATTTTTTTGTTCCACACCTTTTATAAACACTCCAGGGTTCAATAATCATATTTTAGCATGAAAACCTTTCATTTTTCACATTTGTATTTATTGGTAATTGGTTTGTGTGCATATACTGCATGCACGTCATTACGTTTGGCCTTTCATACTGAACACTTGAGTTTAGGGCTGCAACTAATTATTTGTCCTTATTCTTTTTGTCTAGTAAAGGACGTAAAATGCCCATCACACTTTTCCCAGAGTGCAGGGTGACTAAGAAAAAGCTCTAAATTCTGAGATTCACATCCCAAAGAAATAAAAATGAGAAGGAAAATATTAACTCAAGAGTCAGACATCAGCAAACTGCTCCTTTAATAATTTTTTTTATTGAAATGGTTTCAGGTGCACTTGAGTTTTATCATTGGTCTCTGTGAATTCAAACTGATAAATTAGGTAAATTTGACAGAGATGACAGGACTGCCTGCTCGTGTATAGTGGTACATACCTTACTGTACTGTTTTGGAAATCATAGCTTATGGTAAGAGACAGTTTTATCCAGCCTGGTTTCAGTCGTCTGAAATTGTTGCCCACATTTGACTATTTTTAAATAAATGATTAACAGCAAGCTTTAAGGTGATGTACTTTCAGTTTGATTATCAGACTGGGGTTGACTGACAGGTCAAGCTGCAGTGTTGGATGCCGTTGACAGCGACTAATGTACTAATCTTGACCAATACCTGACCTCTAACGCTGGCTCCACTGTTTCCCAACTATCTTTGCTGGTGACAATGGGCTCTCCACCCCCATCATCGAGACTGAAAGAGACAAAACTGCCACAAATGCCACGTTTCCTTTGCCTCTTTGTGCTCTCCTTGTGTTTGTTTAGATCCATGTGGATTTTTTTGTGCCTCTTTTATTGTTTTCATTCTCAACAGTCTTTTTCTGTCTTAGTCTTTGTTGTGTTTCTATTGAGTTTCAAACTAGAAAGTTTAAAAATTGAATTGAAACACTGACTCTGACACAGAGGCCTGTGCTTGGACACATTCGGCTATTAAGTGTGATTAATAGCTGAGTCAATAGTCCTGGTCACATATCTTTGACTAAAGAGCAGTTTGTTTTTTATAGTTTTAGAAAAAGAAAATTAAAACTCAGTATTGAAGTAAAAAGTTCAGACACGCTGTCCAACAGTAGTGTGAAACCATATTTCTCCTCAGAGCTCTGTCTCTCTTTTCTGCAATACCACAGCAACACTATGTTTATGCAGTTTTTTTATAACTTGGTACACGCTTCCTCTAAACGCCTCAGCTTTCACTTTCCGTTTCCTTTAAATCGTCTGTCCTCTGTGTGACCAGCAGGTGTCACTGCTGCGCTTCACAACTTACAGAATATAGTCAAGTTTACAGTAAAGAATCAAAATGAAAGACGTCACATCAGAAGCAGTAAGAAAACGTGCAGAGATGTCATTGGTGCTTGTAAATCAGCTATAATCCCTAAAACGTTTTGTTTGTTCATCAGTTTATATCGTGTTTCATGAAAAGCTGCAGGACGGGAAAACATTACTCTGGGAAAGTCTTTGGCTTGTTGACATTTCTTTAAATAAATGAGGTGGTGTTGTTGTGTGACTTGTGATGGAGACTCATTTAAATAGTTGCAAATCGTTTTACGCACGCCGTGGAGCTGGTTAAAAACCAGAGGTGTGCGGTTAGGTGACTTAATGGAACAAAAGTTCTCTCCTATTTGGTCACCGTGCTCGTTGGGCTTCAAGAATATTCAAATAGGTAAAAGCCACTGTATTTTGCTTAATAAGTCCGCAGCACTGTACCTGACGCTCCGGGGGGGGGGTTTCCCATCTGGGCGGTGACGCGACACCAAGGGGATTTCCGCGCGCGAATCAGCCAATCAGAGCGAGGCTGCTGCGGAAACACAAAAGCGAGACAGATGACTTCAGACGGCATTCAACACATGGCTCCTGAGGAGGGTTGACACCTTTTTTTTACGGTCTGGTCCGAACAGTCAGAGCTGCTCTGTGCTCTCACGGTTGTTTACCTAGGCTGGCTTAAAGAAAAAGACACACGTACAGACCGCGCAACAAAAAAAAAAGATTCATTCCGAGTTTTATCGGATTGGGAAAGAATTCAAAACGACGACGACGAAGTTCATGGTCCTGAAAGACTCGTTACATGCGATGAAAGACATGGACATCAGCGGCCCCGCTGGTACGTGTTAAATGTTTACTCTTCGTGTGTGTTTGTGTGAGGGAGCTGACATCATCTTCAGACATGTGATTTGTCAGCAGAGGAGCCAACACCCATCCCGACCCGGTTTTTTACTCTCCTGCTGTCTCCCTGCTGATTTGTGCAGGTTTAACATTTGAGTTAACATTTACTGTATTCACTGACTGTTTGCTTTCTGTGTGTCCTGCAGAGCCGCTGTCAGACTTTGGTGAGTACTGACCCTTGTTTTGTTGTTGTATGGAGCATGTGTGGGATGTAGGACACTGTGACCTGACATGACCTGTTTCAGAAGGAGAAGTAAACCATCATTACTGTTTCTCCTTCCTGATCTTTCTTCCTCCAGACCTCATGTTTGTCTGTTGTTAGTGAGATGCAAAACCAAACATGTCAAACAGCAAATCAACAAAACATTTTAGAAAACCTAAGTGTTATTAAGCATTACGTTTTCATTTTAGCATAGTTCATTTGCAGCAACATTATCAGGCTTAATTTTCTGCTTACTGTTTATAAAATGTCAGAAAATTGTTTAAATTGTCATTACAATATTCAGATTGCTTTAATTTGTGGTATCCCAGTTTGGAATTTGGAGATATTCACTATACGGAGTCATCCTTCGTTTGTAGTTGACTCTCACTGTTGCTGAAATCGATTCAGTAGTGTTGAAGAGTAGTGAGAACATTTACTCAGGTCCTCAGGTCCATTTATATCAGCTTTATATTTGACTTGAAAACATAAGTTCATACATCACATTGTTAAAAGTTAAATAAGCAGCAGATACAACAATAAAATTTTCACACTGGTACTTTGAATTCATTCTGTTGATTACACTTTTTACTTCCAGTGGATATTTTGAAACTGTGGAATTGGTATTCTTAGTTGCGTAATAGATCTAAGCAGTTACTGATAACTAACCATTCTGACGCAACACATTTGACAATTTGTTTTTGACAATTGTGAAATGAACATAATACTGCACTTTGAAGATATAGAAAATAATAGACAGTGAGCATAAGATCAACATTTACAGACAAAGTCAACATCTCGTCATACACTGCTGTAACTCTGAGAATGAAACTAATCGAATAAAAAAACATGCATGCATATGTACATAAAATACAAACACACAGGGTTTCCCCCAGGAGGTGGTAGATGCAGATTTGGATTCATCATTTCTCGTGATCAGTTTGATTAACATATGATTATCTAAATATTAGTCACGTTCAATGAAAATATGGCATTTACTATATAAAATAGCTCTGTGGTTAATGCGATATATTATACAAATGACGAAGGCGTCTGACAGCACGTTGTTAACGTCAGTGTGTTGCTTCAGTTATTTGATGATAAATCAATCTTAAAGTCTGGTTCATTGCTACATTTCCATCAGGGACGTGATTTGTTAATCACTGATCATTTCTCCTATAGAGCTCATTGATGAAATCATCACGGGGGACTGCTTGCTGCACCTTCCTGGACCTCCTCCTCCTCCTGCTGACCTCCTCCCTCAGCTGTCGAACAGCCATAACCACAGGATGCTCCGGCAGAGCTCCCCGGCGCCATCCCAGGCCGTCCTGGTGTCAAGGGGCACGGCATGTCAGGTGACTGGGTTCGAAAACATTCTCGACTGTTTGTACGACTGTAGTCATTTCTATTGTTGTGTCTGGTTTCTGCCTCAGTTAGCGGTTTCCTGCATTTTCCACAATGACTGTTGGCCGCACCTGTCAACCATGCATGAAGGTGTTAGTTTCAGGTGGTAGTTGTGTGGGTGGAGTAAGAAGGAGAAAGTGGTCAGTTATGGTCAAGTGGGTCAACAAGTCATAATCTGTGCTACCAGACCTATAGCTCCAGGAACTTTAATCAGCATTTTTATTTCTATGAATCAGTGATGTTGATTAATGATGAAGGTAATCATTGGTTGGTACTGAGCAGTGCAGGCACAGACAAATGCTTGCATAGCAGCGAGACTGAATCAGACAGCTTGTTAATAAAAAACAACTCAAAGAGGAAGCAGCTCTGTCTGTTAGGATGGGGAAAAAAGAGGTGACCGCAGCTTTTAAAAAGAGATTCCCTCAGGATTAAAGTGCAGAGTGGCACATGTGCCCATGCATAGCCTGTAGATAGGTGGATGTTTGCACAGAGCAGTGGATTTGGCAGCCAGGCAGATCAGGCTCTTACGATAAAGCACGTGGTTTCAGCAGAGATCACAAGTGTTGTAATCTGATAAGACTGTAGTGACACTGGAGACTGCGCAGAACGGTGCAAATAGTGTAGTGCACAGGAAAACCGCTCAGAATCTCGATTAGCAAATAATCTGTATGTGTGATTGCAACATTTCGGTTTTTTTGTGTGTTAATATATTTTGTTCAAAAAAAAGAAAAAGTAGAGGCTTTGTGCTCTGTGATGGAGGCTGACACACCTCCCCAGCATGCCTTTCTGTGGGAGGTGGCTGAGGGAGGGGGGAAGAGGAGGAGTAGCTGGATGACTTGGAAGAACTGTAATCTGACTCCTGCTTTCAGTTTGCCATCCTATCTGTTTACAAGCCAAACCCACCGGGGGTTAGGGGTCACATTCTTTGTCCCGCGTTGCTTCTTCTCCAATTGGTCGACCTACGTCAGGTTGAGCTGACTTCCTACTTCCTGCTCTCTGACTCGGTCTGCCTGGCTTTTGTTTAGCTTCAGTGTTTCGGAGCTAACAGGTATGCCCCGGCTAACGGC
>JAUBNQ010000005.1:18844135-18856467 GCA_032353495.1 Ctenopoma kingsleyae | reverse complement strand
GTGTGTGTGTGTGTGTGTGTGTGTGTGTACGTGCATGTACCAGTGCAGCAGCGAGGTAGCCCATGCCGTTATGTGTGAGCTGGTTGTTCCATAGCACCAAAGTGACGAGGCCTTTCCTCTGCTCTTTAAGTCCTTCGCACACATAGGCCAGTCCTGTGATGACAACAGAGATACAACCCAACACAGTTACTAAAATTACACAATGTCGCATTCAAAATATCATGTGAACCAATTTAAAAATATTTGTTAGAGCCTAGTGCTGCGCACGAGTTTTGCACTGTATATTTTCTATTACAGAAAGTGTTCTGTGAGCAGTCCTAGTCACAAGAGTGTCTCATTTACAGTACACAACAGTGAAAACTGCTATCTTGCAGGAAGAAACCGTTTATATTTTTAATAAAATGGACATATCATCTAACCAGTCTGTGTGCAATATTACTCCTTGAAAACAACAAATGACAGAATCAGTGAGCATACAATGATGCTTATTGTATTTACATATGCCTGTTTGTTTTCACAATATGTACAGTGGTTATATTCTATTGATATAATGACATACTTTATATTGTGCTCACTTTTGCTACAACAACTTAATTTCTCTTCTCTGATTTGTAATCAATAAACTCTGAAAAAGTATTCAGGTGTACATACAATGGATACATGTTTTTAACAAATTAAGAAGAACTACAAAATCTACAAATTAAGCTGCAACACAAGAATGAAAGAATATGTGTGAGTGCTTTATGGCTGTTGCGTACCAGAGTCTAGGATATGGTTGTTACGCAGGTCTAGGATCTGGATGTTGTAGTTGAACTTGAGCAGGTTTCCAAGTTGAGCTGAATCCTGGAGGCCATTGAGCTTATTGTCTGCCAGGTACAACTCCCGCAGGTTCATATTCATCTTAAGGGCCGTAGCTGGTCAGAAAAATAAAGGATAAACAAAGAGGAAAGAGGAAAAACAAATTGTTTGGAGAACAGGTCTAAATTCAGAGATCAAGATTCTCTGATACTGCAGTCGGGGCGTGAAACATAAAGTCCCTTTTTTCCTATCTTACCCAGTAACATGAGCGGCCTGCCAGACAGGCCAGCATTCTCCAGGTGGAGGACTGCCAGGCTGCCACTGATCCTGAGTGCTCGTGCTACAAAGGGAGCCGAGTGGTCCAGCAGAGGAGTGTTACGAGCATCGAGATACTGAAGAGAGCTTGTCTATGGAGGGGCAGCAAAAGAGATGCAATTAATTTGGTAGGTACACGTTTTCCAAATCTGCATCCAGAAGCTTCTTTGACTTGGTTACCTTCAATTTTAATTCATAATCCAGCAACCTCTCATTAAAAAAAAAGCAAAATAAAACAAAACAAAAATCCCTTAATTTTATGCTAAATGTTTCATGTATGTCTTTTAACATTGTGGGACCATTTTGGAGAAAACACTTCTTACTTTCAAGGTGCAGTCTGTAAGACGTTGAGGGATCTATTAGCAGAAATGGATTATACTATTCATAATATATGTATGTAATATTAGTGTCTAATCTGCAATCTAAATCTAAATCTAATCTAAATTGCATTTTTTTAAATCTTAGAATACATTTTTTTGTCTACATAGGGAACAGGTCCCCTTTTCACATGGCAGCCATGCTGCACCACCATGTTTCTACAGTAGCCTATAATAGACAAATCAAACATTGACTCTAAAAAGGGAATTGCGTGTTTTGTGAATACAGTGACACTGGAGTTACAATAATATGTAAGCTACGGCTTATAGTCTTACATATTAAATAGTTTTCTGATTAGTATACTACAATGTACCATCTAAAGTGACCTCATCACTTGACTTATTACTAGTTGGTACAGACGACATGACACCTCACAAGCGCCATCTAGATCGCACTTTGAAATCGGGGTGTGGGATGTGACTTGTCCTCAGAAGGTTGCATTCTGCAATCTCACCATTAGAGGCCACTAAATCTTTCACATGTTGCACACAGTTAAAGGTACTTTAACATATTATTCCATGGATTGGTGTTTTTTGCAGATCAACGAGTAATGTCCTGCCCTGATGTCTTCTGCAGAGAGCGTTATGCACTGTATCTCTCACCTTTCTCATCATGTGAGCAGCAGCCTGCCATCCCCTTGTGCCAATGTGCTTGTTGAAGGAGATGTTGAGATGTGTAGCTGACTCATAGTACTCTATCATATCAAACAGAGCTGATGCACCCTGAAAAGCAGAGAGGCAGCGAGAGCGAGAGCGAGAGAGAGAGAGAGAGAGAGAGAGAGAGAGAGAGAGAGAGAGAGAGAGAGAGAGAGAAAGAAATATGTTGACCACTAAGACATTTAAGTCCAACACTTTAAACAAATCTCAGAGTCAGTCACAGTGTCAAAACAGTGAAAGAGATGTCACAAGATACAGTCTGGAGCAGCTGTGGGTGCCATGGTAACAGCCCCACAGGATAGGTGAGATGTGGGGAGGTGTTTCCATGAGGGCCTCGGGTGGGGGTAAAGAGACACTCGTCTGTGCGAGTGTCTACTGCTGCACATACAAAAATCATATTTAGCTGAATTAAAAATAGTGAACATGTGAAAATGTAGCAGCTCTTACCTTCTACATATAATACCCAGGAAGTTTAGATCAGGGCGGCAACCAGGAGAAGAAATATTCACCAATATCACAATTAATTCATTTAAACTCATTCTTAAAGCTATAATATTCAACTTCAGCTCGTGCTAGCATGTGACTCTATATTCACTCAACTCTGCTCTGCCTAACCCATCACGCTCTGCCCAGTGCTTCAGGTAGTTGTCGTTAAGAAATTACAAGAAATGAGAGTGATTCAAAACTTACTAACCAAACACAGAATGCATTTTAGCCATATCCTAGAGGTACGTATTGCATGTAATGGCCATCACTAATCACAATCAACTCTGGAGAAGATTCAGGACTAAATAGAAAAGTCAGGTGATACAGGATACGGCAGGAGTGCACTCATGATCAGTTCATTTTTAATCTAATTGTGGTTTTGGTAGTTCTGTGGAATGCTTTTGCATCTTAATTTATATAAAAGAACCAAAATCAAAATCATCCACCACTGATGGATTTGCTCATGTGCAGCTAGCTGCAGGACGTAAAGCAGATCAAAATGGGAATATGAGCATATGAGTTCATCCTCTACAGAGGCTGATGAAAAGTAACAAATCAGACAGCCTACTGCATGGCGTCTCATAACCTTTTCCTCTTTGTGTGTATACCAGGAGACATTACCAATGATACACATACCCTGTTTATCTACAGAGTGGGGAAAGATGAGTCACAGCCAGTCCATTGAAAGGCAGTGAGTGTCAGTACTCCCCATGTTTTTGTGCTTCTTAAAACATCTTTCCAAAACTATTTTTCTCCTTTCATCATCCCATATCATTCTCAACATGACACCAACACTGCAGATATGGGGCTGTGCCAAATCAAACCATCTTCTGTATGTCTCTCACACCCACCTCAAAGATGAGCCCATCCTCTCACGCTCTCTTCCCACCCCAACCCATTCTCACCCCAACCAGCAACACTTTTCTCCTTGCATCATCTCATTTCATCACAGCCCAAGACGAGGCACTTGTCTCATACTTAAATGCTGCTCTCTGATGATTCAGTCAGTGACTCATTCAACGACTTCATTCACATTTCCAAACCATAATTCCATACTGGGGGAAGAAAGTGCACATCACTCCGAATTAGTTTGAATAATGTGAAGCTCTGGGGTATGTATGTCTCTAGGATATGGGTATAGTCTAAAACTAAGATCTGCATGTACCTATATTTTTCATAAATGTAAATGCTTGCTTTTACTACGACTGTGTATTGGCAAGAATCTGATAAGAAGTTATGATTCAATATATTGCAAGCACAAAATGCACCACTACCTGCCAGAAATCTATGCATGTAAACAATGAATTAAAAATAAACAGTATTTTTTGAGAATTGATATAGTATCATGAAACAAAGCTCACGATACTGCAACAAGCAATTTTTTTTTCTCCTTTCATTGTCTCATTTCATCACAACCCAAGGCAAGACATTTGTCACAGACTAGTATGGAGAGGTATTTCCTGTCATGCAGGTACAGAATGTAGATGGCAACAGGCTGTTAGCTGTAGTCTTCGTGCTGTGTTCAAGTGCCACAGGCGATGCAATAGGCGCCCTTCATCGCTGCCAGCTCTCTGATATCAGCTTGGTGAATCTCTAACCTATCGTGACAGCTGCCTAAATATCCACGGTGTCTCTAAAGATGAGACTACAATGATCAGACCATGTACCAGTGTTCACAAAGACAAAGGGTGAAAAGCACTGACATGGCTTTGCCATGAGTATTAATTAAAGTGACTATTTCTGTCCTAAAGAAACTTATGGTTTGATAGTGCATATAAGCAGGATTTGTGTCTGTGTGTGTGACAGGAAGTGGTAAGGGCCTTTGTCCCTCTACTCCGCACTGCATCGCTGTCTTTATCTGTACATGTCTACAGCCCAAATGTCCTTAATGGTGTTTACACAAGGGGACATCTAGAGTAATCAAAAAACCCATGACAAACACTCCACATCCTGCCAAAGCAGTATGAGTGAAAGTCAGAAAGAAACAGTGACAGAGGGTGAACAACATGAGAAAAACAGACAGCGTGAATACAGAAAAGGTGGAAGTATGCATGCTGCAAAGGAAGTGGGGGGAAGAAGAGAGACAGACAGATTTTCTTAAAGTAAGATGTTCTTACATCTTCATCCAGGTTGGTCTGCTCCAGGTCTATCACTTTAAACTGAACCCTCTTCAAAATCTCTTCCACAGACTCGCATGCTTTGTAGTCCAGCTTCTCACCTGAAGTCATACACATAACTGGTCAGTTAACCATTCTGTGGCAGAACACATGTTGTTAGAAAACAAAGACTGTGAAAGTTGTAAGATTATTCTCCCAGTATCAAGAAAACTTTGCTGGTTCCATTCTAGTGGTGACTGACAGGCTGTTGCTCTGGTGCTTACCTTTCAGATCTAAGCATTCATTTCGCTGTGTCAGGTCTTTCAGTTCCTACAGAAACAAGAGGAAATATTGTCAGTAAGTCGACTTTGTGTATTTTCCCATAGTAGCACGCTTAGCTTGTCACATGTCATAAAGTTTCAGTGTTGCGGATAAAAATGCAGATCTTGTGCAAACTACAATAAACCTTTGCTACAAAGAAAAGCATTTGCATCACACATTTGCTCAGCTCTCTTATCAGTTTTTGAGCTCTGGTAAAAGTAATCAATAAAAGTATTGAGTACAGATGAATAAAAAAAAAAAAAAAAGACACTGCAACTCGATCCTTGAGGAAATGTTAATGTTAACACCTCTTCATGTTACAGCTCATGTGGCTGTCTCTTACATTTTATCATTCTTCTACTAAAGATGCTCAGCTACCTTTGTAAAAAATACATTTCATTTCCTACAGCTGCTTAATGATTAAAAGCTCCCCTTGGTGTTCCGCACTTTGCTGGTGGAGAACTTTTATTATGAGGAAAAAAAACTGTTCATTAAATTAAAAAATACGGCTGATATCTGTAGTATAAAAAAACTAAATTGAAAGCACAGAGATTCAGTTAGAAGGTACAAAAGAGATAAATAAAGAGACAAAGCAACAATTTATCTACAGTTCAGTGCCTGACATTGTCTGTATAACACAGTGGAAACATACATAAAATGGCCTAAACCAGGCCATGGTGAAAATGTGCCCATTTTTGTGCCACCGGATCTTGTTTTTGCTGTGTTCAGCTTGATCATATCATCCATCTTGTGTTGTACTCAACCACAACATCACAGATCAAACAGTGGACAGTTATTTAACCTGTTGCCCTGGTTAAACACCTAACCATGCACACAAGCAAACAGAGCCCATGAAACTATGTACCAGCAAATCTCTCTCTCTAGGCGACCACCCAGCCAATTCAGCATGAACTCCCTAACCTCTGCCCTCCTGCCACACTGCTCTGTGTGTGTGGTTAATGATATGGATATGTGTGTTTAGTTGTACTGAGGCTTCCTGCATGACTTAGCAGCTCTCAGAAACATGAGCAAGTTATGTGACAAATGTCACATCTAAAAAGCTGCACTGTCATAACAAAAACAGCAGGAAACACCATGACATTTGAGGAGTTACAGAATCATTAACTTTAGGCAGTGTAATATTAAAAATTATAACATACAAAAAATGTAGACACTGTTTTTGTGATGTACAAACAGAAACACATTTTGGGCAATTTAACAGCAAGTCCATCTTCACCTACAATTAGCTTGGGAACCTGTCAGTGGGAATTACTTTATCAGTGTAAATACCTCTCTGACAGAGCTGCCAGAACCCAAAATAGGCCATGACGCACAGTGTGCCTCTGCATGAGTGGTGGAATAGGGGTGTGTGTTCATTGAAGGTGGGAGTAAATGAAGCTTCTGATTTCATTTCTGTCCTTGTTGATTAAATACTGTGGTGAGTTTTGCTATTCTTGTTATATACGTAGTTTTATATAATGGCTAAAGAAACTATTCTGAATGCTTCACTTTTTGCACATCTTGTGTTGTAGATTAAAGTTTAGAATGTGAGTGTGCATGGTTGTTTGTCTCTGTGTGTCAGCCCTGCGATAGACTGGCGACCTGTCCAGGGTGTACCCCGCCTCTTGCCTGATGACAGCTGGGATAGGCTCCAGCACCCCCTGCAACCCTTACGAGGACAACCGGTTAAGAAAATGGATGGCTGGATTAAAGTTTAGTTGTGTTGTTTCAACATGGGGCAAATGACTGTATGAATGTAATATTAGCCAGTTATACACAGGATTGGACCTCACGTACATGTGGCATTAATTTCCAAATTCAATGGATGCTCCATATCAGTGCAGGCTATACGAGGGCACCATGTTGCATAAGCGAACATTTAATTAAACCTAAGTATATCCCAGCTTTATGAGCTGTTCACACATAAATTCAAAAAGCTGGGTGACTGATGGCTACTATTCATCGTAAATGAAACTTGGCTTTGTAGCCTCACACCTCCGAGGTGCTTCATATTCTGTGATTAACATACAAAAGTCACTAATGAGAACAAACACCGAGTCAATGCCTGGTCTCCATTATTAAGGCACTGCTGATATTTCCAGATTTTAACTTTATTTCAAAATATGGCTGGGTAATACAAAGGACTATAAATCAGTTGTGTTCTCCAAATTCAGACAAAAAGGGAGCTGTATTTCACAGTCACAATTAAAGAGGCCTTTGAAATGGCTTATCAGCCCATTACATATTTAGTCTAGAAATGTGGAATTTGGAGGGTTCAGCCCTTAAATTGGGACATGGCCTACATGGCCTCTAACAGTGCAGGACGATACTGTGTGTCTATGCTTTTATGGCACAATGTAAGGGGGGTGTCTGCACAGCATGTGTTGATGGACATGAGGAGTGTGCAGTACAACAGCACTTACTGTATAGTCCCTGTAGAATATACCCAGCCTTTAGATAGGTCAAGTGTGGAACTGCCGCAGAAGAAATGTGACACACGGCTACCAAGTGTCCGGGACTTAAAACTCTGGTGGGAGTAAATGCAGCGCAGGCACTCAACATGCAACTGCTAGAATAGTGAACCTTATAAACACACATACACAACAAATGGTCAGACATTAACATGACCTTTAGGGCTCCTTGCAGGCTACCATGTGTACAGGGCAGCTGCACTTAAAGAAAGCATTTAGAGTGAAACAGGAAAGAACAGTAAATGGCGGAGCTCTTCTTGCTAACCCCCCCCCTCACTTGCCGGTCATTTGGTTTACGTGACTGGTTAGTGCAAGGATGACTAAGCAGAAATTAGAGGGGGTTGTAGTCAATAAAAAACAAGACCAAGAGTACCAGGTCAGTCAAGTCCCAGTGGAAATGTACCCAGAACACAGGACTAAATGAAGCTCACGGCAGCAGCTTAGCAGAGTGATGTGCATTTTCTCAAGTAGCTGAGAAGTTAACTTGTCTTTCTTTCAGCTGACCAGATCAGTGTGGGGATTTCTTTGCAGTCTTTTGAATCACAAATGTGTTTCCACCTGGGGCTCACTCTACTTCAACATCACTACTCAAGTATGGAGATAAACCTGATGGTACAATTCTAAGGTGCATGAGTGTGTGCTGCAGAAACTGTGTGACAGAACAACCAGGAGAAAGTACGAATGTGTCCCTACTGTAAAGACTAGTCTGCCTTCTCCTCTGTCCTGTCAGTCTGACTAGAGGAGAATCACTTTGTTGACAAGGTGTTCTCTTACAAATATAAGCTGAAACAGGCAGCCAGACATTTGCATACACACAGTTCTGTCGCTATCAGATTTAGCATTAACATTTTCTGTAATGCCTGGGGCTTTACAACTAAAAAAGTGTTTTATTAAAGGCATGATCTTATATTTATATAAATGTAAACATTCATTGGAAAGGTTTGCTTTAATATGCATTATCATGTTGTCAGCAGCCAATGTGCATCGAGTACTAAATACCTGGGAGTGCTGCCTTGCACAGGTAGAGGAATTTTCCCAGTCTACTCTAAAAACTGATAATTACACAGTCAGTTGTATGGTCTCAAAGCAAGGCAAACAATACGTTTCACATCAGTAAAAAACAAATAAGTTAGCATTTGAACATGTTATCAACTTGAATACATACCGAGCATATGCAGCAATTCACATACAGAGGACAAATGACTGTACTGGTTATCCAGTAAAAAAAAATAAAAAAAGGTATGCCAGCCTGTTACAACCACCTTTATTGAAAAGTTAAGTGCCACCATCACCACAACCATCTCTTAGTTATGCTGCTATAGATTTAGTTTGCTGGGGGACCTCCCACATTACACCGAGCTCCTCTCCTCCTATTCTCTCTCTGTCCACTCTTATGCCATCATTGCATGTTATTAACTTAGTTTTTTCTCTCTCCCCTAGTTGTGCTTCGTCCTCTCTCTCTCTCTCTCTGTATCTTTCCTCAGGTATCCTCGACCTTGGAGCTGTAGTTACTGGCCCTACCAACCTGCCCAGTGCCTCGTCTGCTGCTCCTTGTTGTTGTTTTGATCTCTGTTGCCTGTTGTTCTTTTCTCTCTCCTCTTTCCACTCACCCCAACCAGTTGAGGCAGATGACCACCCACCCTGAGCCTGAGGTTCTGCTGGAGGTTTCTTCCTCTAGAGAGATTTTTTCCTCTCCACTGTTGCCTAAGTGCTTGCTCAAGGTAACGTATAAGGTCTTAAACATTACACTGTAAAGTGCCCTGAAATGACTTATGTTGTGAATTGGCGCTATATAAATAAAGTTGAATTGAATTAAGTGGCCCCGCTCTACTGGAGACCATCACTTGTCCAGAGTCATGACATGGGGCATCATGCCGTGCCTTCAAACCACATTAACAGATGTCTGAAGGTTTGCCATCTCCAGAATAAAGGTTTAGGGTGTAATTAAAATAAAAGTTGAATTACATCAAGATGCTCATGAACAGGAACCTTTAAAATTACAAAGAGCTTTTTGGGTGGGGCTACCAGGACTTCCTAAGTGTTCACAGGCTGTTTGTCCTGCCTCTGGCTCTCAAAAACAAAGTGCTGTTACAGTGTTATGTCACTCTCCAACTGTGTGTATAGTTGGTAGTTCATTAGGTACATTAATCTAAAAGTAATGCATTCAATACAACAGTCCTGTGATAAATTATACTTGCATGAAGGTCACAACGCTCAGTTTTAAAGAGCTGCTGATTATGCTGTGTGATAATTTTAGAAAATGTATTGTTGACAGTTGAGGCACTGTTAACTTGTTTTATACTGACAGGTGTTTAATGTACGAGTGTGAATGGTTGTCTGTCACTCATACGTCCTCCTTGTGATAGGCTAGTGACCTGTCCAGGGTGTACCCCGCCTGCTCAGTAATTCGTCTACACTGTGTGTGTTGACAACACGTCACTCTCATAGCAGGTTAGCTAGTGTTAGCTCTCCGGCAGGTTGAATCCACACATTGTGCAATCAGTTTCTACTCTCGACCTCTATTAGCCAGAGAAATGTCTTTTCAACAAAATCAAGACACTAATCCCGATCTTGGGTTTTTCTTTCAGAAATGACAGGAAAACTTATGTGGAGCCTTTTTTAGGAGACTCCTGCGTCGTAAAAAGAGAAACATAGTCCAATCCAATCCAGTTTTGTCCTTTTGGACAGAGTCTCTGGTGTACCCTCATGAAATTTCATCAACAGATCTCCTATGAAATGTTGAAATCCAGCCTGGGAAACTATCAAAGAGCTGTTAAATCAGCAAGAGCCAAATACTTTGCCTCTATTATAAAGAAACATTCTAGCAGCCCTAAGGTGCTTTTTAATACTGTTAATTTTATACTCAATCCCACCAGTCGAACCTGCATGTCATCTACCACAGCTTCCTGTGAAGATTTTTTAAAACTTTTTTATTAAGAAAATAAAACATCTGCATGAAAACAAAGAAAACATCTGCATGCCACAATTTCTCCTACAGGAACAGACTCCTCTCCTCTGCCACTCAGTTTTTACTGAATTTCAGCTTGTGACTTTTGCATCACTCTGTGAAGTCATCTTACATACTAGATCACTACCTCTCCCCTTGACATCATTCCTACTCATTTTTTAAAAGAGGTCCTGGCTTCAGTTGGTCCAACAATCTGTTCAATTATTAATAGCAGTCTGGTGAATGGAACTGTTCCACCTTGTTTTAAGCATGCCATTGTACAACCCTTTATTAAAAAAACCCAACCTGAATAGTTCTGAACTGGCCAACTATCGTTCCATCTCAAAACTCCCATTTCTACGTAAAGTGCTAGAGAAAACGGTTTATGCACAACTCCTTTCCTATTTAGATAAAAATTTAATTATGGAAAAATTTCAATCCGGTTTCAGAGCAAAACACAGCACAGAATCTGCTTCACTGAAAGTTTCAAACAAACTCCTGCTAACTTTAGACCCCGGAACTTGTGCAATTTTAATACTCTTAGATTTGAGCGCTGCTTTTGATACAGTGGCTCACGCCATTCTTTTAAATTGTTTGCACCACCTGGTAGGCCTTTAGGGAACTGTGCTGCAGTGGTTTGCTTCATACTTAAGAGATAGGTCCTTCTCTGTCATGATTCAGGACCAATTCTCCTCTTCTGCCCCTCTCAACTATGGTGTTCCCCAAGGCTCAATTTTAGGTCCAATTTTATTTACGCTGTACATACTCCCTCTTGGCTCTATCTTTAGAAAACACAATGTCTCATTCTATTGCTATGCTGATGATACACAACTGTATCTCCCTTTAAACCCAGAAAACTGTGATTCAGCATCACCTATTACTGATTGCCTACATGATATCAAGTGCTGGATGGCTAACAATTACCTCCAGTTAAATGACAGTAAGACAGAGATTATTCTTTTTGGTTCACCCACGGTTACTGAACTGATAACCAGTCACTTGGGCACTCTGTCATTAAACATTCATGAACATGCCAGGAATCTTGGGGTTATTAATGACTCTAAATTATCATTTGACAAGCAAATCAACTCTGTAGTGAAATTTTGTTTCTTTCAACTCAGGAAAGTAGCTAAAATTAAGATGTTCCTCTCTATAAAGAACTTAAAAACCATTACTACGGCTCTTATTTCCTCAAGACTTGACTGTTGTAACTCCCTTTACTTTGGTGTTTCTCAGTCTGTTATGTCTCGACTGCAGCTAGTGCAAAATGCTGCAGCCAGACTTGTAACTGGCACAAAGAATAGTTTTAGCATTACCCCCATCCTGATGTCACTTCACTGGCTTCCAGTCAAATATTGTATTGATTTTAAGATTCTTTTATATGTTTTTAAAACTCTTAAAGGTTTAGCTCCTAAATACATTTCAGAACTCCTCTGTCCCTATGTAGGAACAAGATGTCTTAGATCGAAGAACCAATTATTATAATTATAATTATTATAATTAGTTAGAAAGGGTGACCATGCTTTTGCAGTGGCAGCCCCAAAGCTTTGGAACAGTCTCCCCATTTCGATCAAAGGCTCCTCTTCATTTTTAAGGCTAAATTAAAAAACTCATTTATTTTCAAAAGCATTTGGTTGTCCCTAACTGTTTTATTATTGGAGTTATTTATTTATTCTTTTGTGTTTTTATTTCTTGCTTTTATTTTTTCATACTTCAAGTTTTTATCTGTTCTCTTAATTTTGTCTTTTTTAGTGTTTGTAATTTAGTGTTCATTATTTTATTCCTCTTTACCGGTTTTGCCGATTCTTTTATGATTTGTTCAGTACTTTGGCCAACTTTGGTTTTTTAAATGTGCTATACAAAT
>JAUBNQ010000005.1:18832453-18844035 GCA_032353495.1 Ctenopoma kingsleyae | reverse complement strand
TTGATTTGATCAAAAAACGGTATTTGGCAGCTAAATGATAGCAGTGTTAGCAATGACAAGGAGTTCAGTTCAGGCCACATCAAATTGGAGATTAAAAAGGTTAAACATGTCAGACTTTCACTTTTCCATGGGATTTAGGGTGGGTATATAATGTTATACTAGTAATGGAAAATAATAGATTTAAATTTTAGTGATTATTTTAATTTAAAATAATTTCAAGGTTAAAAAGTCTTGTGTGTGTGTTCATGTGTTTGGTAATGAGCTCAAGTCAAACTGGGCCTTACCTGTATCTGCTTAAGCACTTTGGGTATTGGTTTACAGTTGAGTTTCTGACAGGCTTGTTTGTAGGAAGAGAGGATCTCCTCCACCGTCACATTCTGAGCTGCAGAGTGAAGAAAATAAAAAAGGTAAGGACTTTTATTGCATTTTCTCTTTCACACATACACGCACGCACACATAAGTCAGTGAAACAATTACATTGAGTATGTTCTCATAATTTTTACATCCTTTAATGTCATCATTTACTGACATTCTGTAGTAATACACCTACAAGGAGCAAACTTTTATGCATTAAACCTAGCAATTAAATGTAACTGAATGTCACAGTTTTAGTGGAATTTATTTTTTCTTTGATCTTTCCTTTAATTTTTTGCATAATAGGTCACGAGGGTTTGGATGGGCCGTAAGTCAGATTGCCTTCATATCCAACAACACCGAAGCTAAAGTGCAGAGGTGTCTACAGTTACAATATGACCGTAAAATACATGCAAAACGCTTTTATTCCAAAGCAGCTGTGCATCATACTACTTGCTAGTGTATGTTGTTTTATCATTATGTTAACAGATTCCTATTTATTTTGTGCTTTTGATGCTGTGACAATAGTACAACACATACATATTTCATATATTATATAACCTGTAGGGCCATGTGTACAGGGCAGTTGGACGTAAAGAAAGCATTTAAAGTGAAACATGAAAGAACAGTAAACGGCAGAGCTCCTTTGGCTAACTCCCTCTCACTGGCCAACTATTTATGTTTGTGTGACCGGTTAGTGCAAGGATGACTAAGCAGAAATGAGGGGGGGGGGCTGTAGTGGACCAAAAGACTGCTGTGGAAGGGAGGTATGGAGAAATTCCAGATGTCAATAAAAAACAAGACCAAGCGTACCAGGTCAGTCAAGTCCCAGTGGAAATGTACCCAGAATACAGGACTAAATGACGCTCACAGTAGCAGCTTAGCAGAGTGATGTGCATTTTCTCAAGTAGCTGAGATGTTAACACAACCACTCACAAGGCAAACAAATAAAGCATGTGAAATGGATTAGTCTCTGTAGGGCTGGATCTGCACTGATGCCATTCCTGCATATCAACCAATGATATCAACACGATTCTCGTAAATTTTAACATAAAGAAGTCTAAGGTTCAGACACACTTGGAAAATGCTTTTCTGTGTGTCCCGTTTCTGTGTCTGTGTCTGCCTTGGGCAGCACTCTCCTGACAGATGAATCACAAATTATAACCCTTTAAGGGCTCCCCTACTCAAGCCAGCAAAAAGAAGGTATTGTTCTTGGTGTGCGTGTGTGTGTGTGTGTGTGTGTGTGGGTCGGCCACCGCTGCTATCCCAGACTGTTGCAGGGGCTAAAGCCAGTCAGATGACTGGGCAACCTTCAAACCCACTGTTCGAGTTTAGAGACTCTGCTGAGAGATGAAGTCAGGCACTCAAACAAAGAAGGAGAGAAACACTATGACAGAAACAAAGAAAAATAACAGTGCATGTATGTAGGAATTCGTAAAGGTCAGGACATGAAATTAAAGAAAACAGGATGATAGGCCTCCTACTTGCACATGGTAATTATTTACACCCAGTGTATGCAGACAGATAAATACATTATAGAAGGAGTATGTGCATCCTGGTACAGAGTCCAAGCTATGATCCTTGCTATGGACCTACTTTTGTGTCCTGAATAAAGTGAACTAACTAACTAACTATGAATCCATAGTGCTAATGACATGACATGACTGTCAAGTACTTTGCATCCATATGAGTGAACGCACCATAACAGTACTGTACTAAGAAATGGGAGCTGGTGTGTGTATGTGGGTTTGACTTTGTGTTGCGGTCAGCAATTTGATTCCTCTTGCCGAGGTGAAAATTTGTCCACTTCACTTCAATGTTGACTCTATATCCAGTCCTCCCTGCCTCCCATGTAACTCACGTTCTCAAGTTTATCACTGTAAAGTTTAGAACAGCTGGAATGTCAATCATTACTAAAATTTGAATGTAATAAAGTAGTTTTCTTTGTAGTTTTAGTATTGCACTGGAACTAAACGTGAAGTACTAAAATTCCTATTCTGAAATAGTTACGTGATAACCTGCTCAAAGTGCTGACGTCCTGGACACTGCGGTGTTATTCACCGCCACAGTGAAACCCACCAGAGTCAGGCTAAGACTGAAAATTACAACCATTACTGTGGTGAGTGTAATGTAATGGTCTTTGTAGGAAACCAAATGAAGGAGCAAATCTGTTCCACATGAAGACAGTGAGAATGACCACAACCCGTTTCACTTGTTGTCACAAACAACATACACCAGAACGGAAACCAGTCTTGTCTTTAATCTTGCAGCAAGTCCTGGTACATACTGTATGGACACGCACACATACATTCATACAATTTATTTATTTATTTATTTTATTTTTATATTAGTCTCAGTCACTGGAAAGAAAAACAAACAAGCCTTATGGTTGTGACACAAAGACAAAGAAACATAAGTGAAGAAACCACACAAACGCAGTGAGGGGAACACGTGGAAGCATCGTCTCACTTTTCATTTTCATCACATCTGAACAGTCCAATACGACAATATTTTCACAACATGACGGCGAAACCAACTGTGGTAAGAGACAGTAGTGTGTAAACAGTGAGCAAATGCCGCTTTGTTTATGGTTTGAATTCGCAGTGCGAAGTCTTCTGCTTTTCCTTAATGGTGAATAAAGACTACTGCCACCTGCTGGTATGAATGTACTGTACGTGCTAGCTGGACTTTGGCTGTGGTCTTTCTGGCACATATAAAAGTGACATGAAACACCACAACAGCCAGCTTTCATTGCTACTTCTCGGATGTTGAGTCAGTGCGTCTCTGCCATAAATGGCCACGCTGCCATCAATCAACTTATTACATATCAATACAGTTGACCTCTCAGAGGTTCTTTTAAAGAAAGGAACAGAAAAGAAGAAGCCAAATTTCACTCACTGTGTGGTTGAAACCCCTGCTGCTTGGGTACTTTCTGACTCATTCCTTATCAGTTTAAGTGATAATATAAACAAGCAGAGGGACATGTATGTAAACAGACATTTTCAAACCGTTACCTACTCAGCCATTATCTATTTGTTTTGGATCTATTGTTGACTGTTTCATTTCCTTTTGAGCTGTAGTTCTCATTACTGTTTACTTCATGTTACCTCCATGAAATGCTTCCTCCTGCCACCACTGAACTTCAACTGAAAGCATAATGAGTTAAATGTTTGCGCTACCTCACCCTCAGTCCTTCCCTCCACTGTACAGGAGGCCTGACTAGTATGAATCACTAGAGTGTGATGTGTTTTTAACAAATTTCTTCACTCTAATTACTGCTGTATAATGTAGCCAGCAACCACATGAAGCACAACATTGCTGTTAAAAACAGAAGAGAACCCAAGTTTGTATAAGGGCAGCCTCTCATTACCTTCAAGTCTTCACTTCACTCACACTAATCTTCCATCCAAACCTAAATACTGTTTTCCTACTAGGTTATGGGACCTACAGAAGAATGGTTCTGTGCAATAACTGAACTGTGTGTCCATGCTATCATAATACTGCTTGAATGAGGAAAGGGTTTGTGCATGTACCACATTTATAAAATTTGCCTCAAGGCTGAAATGCAAACTTAGTAGTAGAAGTACTCGTGATATACGCATTTAAAGTGAAACAGACAACAAGTTCCATTTACAAAAAGACTAAATGTATAAATGTATAGCCACGTAATCTGACATTGACACATCAAATTAAGGATTCACCTTATGTCATGTTTCCCCTGTGGCCCCACCCTTGGTCAAGCAGATGAGAAGATGCATCCACCACAAATACCAAAACCCTCTCACTCATTGTAATCTTCAAGTAACTTACTGACAAAGTGTCTTAATCATTAAAAACTATGATCTGGTTTAGAACCAGCAACTCAAGGAATCACCAGTGTGACTGTACAACTTTTCACATTAAACACAATGATATAAACTGTAGAGCCCTGTGCATGACTATGTCAAGACAAGATGATATAAAACCAATGATCCACCTAAAGAGGTTTAAACAAAAACGAGGCATGGCTACACAATATTTTAAAGACCTCAACAAAGACTTTGCTCCTGCAAAGAGGTGACACTAACAGTCACATACCACATATTAGAGAAGTAAGCATTTTAAAATAGACAATAGACAATTGCATAATAGGCAATTTCCTTTGCAGACGGACACTGCATTAATCATGCTGCTGAACTATATTCTTCCACTTCTCATTTTTGGACCTTATAAAGTTTGTAATTTATTACTGTGACATAATGTTTTGTATTTGTATTCACATTCTTATTCATGTTCTACTGCTGATGGTCATTTCACTACTCATTCAGCCACATCCTACTTGATTCTTCCATGTTACTCCTTTTATGCCCACCAGCAATCTTGCAATCTGCCCACCTCATGTATATATTGATAATTATTTTCTCATTTTAATTTCTCTACAGTTTCTGTGTTTGTGCAACACTGCTCTATGTCTCAAATTGCTACACATAGATGAGCAAATAAAGTTATTTGAATTGAATTTAAATAAAAATAGCTTTCCCTATTTTGCCAAAATTGTGATAGGAGGATTTGGACTTTTTCCTATATGTCATTTTGCTTGCATCCATGCTGTAAAGCAGCTAACACTGTTGAATAATATCATGAAAATCAGGAGAGCGCCACTCCTAATCTTTGTGGCTGGCTGCATTTAGTTTCAGCTGACTGAATTTACACAGTTTATATCTGTGTGTTTTTGTCTTTTGTCACAAATATAGATAGGTCTGTGGATTGAACCTCAATGCCTTTCTTCCCAGTATGTGTGAGCACTGTCGCTGTAAATTTGTTCAGTACAGTGTGCGCATTCCAGTGAACACTGTGTCCTTGGAAATGTGTTATTGTGCAGAGTCACTGAGAAGCAAGAGTGTGTGTAAACATTTCCTGAGGGAAGGTGGGGTTTGGGGGTGGGGTGGGAGGTGTGGTGGGTCCCATGCTTAGCTCACTAATTAGGCAAAGAGAAGGGGAGGTGAACATGAGGGAAAGAACATGGGTCTATTTGTTCTCATGATGCATTACTACCGTGCTACACTACTACACTGCAGGGAAGCTGAGGCTGAACACCTTAGCAAAACTACTAAAATGTGAAAAAGGAGAAAATGATTGGTAACAGAGATCTACTCAGTAGTCAAATGCTTTGTGTTAATTAGAAGTCAGAGATGTGAGCTTTAGCTCTGTAGGGTCATTAAAACTGAGCTGCAGCTGTTGCCTGCCTTTCTGCTTGCTCTGTCTCCCTTTTATTGCACTCCCTGCGGTGCTGCTGGTACACGTATGGAGGGAGTGGCGATGAGAAGTTATGCCGAACAGGGAGAAAGGGAGGGCAAACAACTGTTCCAACAACATCTTTCAAAACCAGGTTAAAAGGAAGTAAAGACCTGATGCCAAGTCAAAAAATATGACATTACACTAATGAAAATCAGTAAATTCACATCTTCCTCTGAGATACATCACATTTGTAGGTTTTTTTAGCTGAAAAAAACCCCCCTCCATAATCTGGAGTTTCCCAGAGCTTCTCATAATCTGAACTTGTAGGTTAAAGATGGTGAGCTGTGGTTTGCTTTTCCACTGTGTTTTCTGTCTTCTTTTGGGTTGGCTGCTCTTTACACCCACGTGTGTGTTTTGACCCTGTGCTTGTTATGCTAATGCTTAAGAAGAGAGCTCTTACCTTTAACCAATCACAGGTATCAGCCTCAAAAACACACACCCCCTCCTCCTGCATGTTCTTGGAACTTGACTTAGCACTATTGCCTGTGGGTAATGAAATTTAGCTCCCAGAAGTTCAGTCTCCAAACCAGGTGGTGGGGAGTGGAAACAAATGCAGAAGTAGAACCAATAAGGAAAATAATATTAGTTATAAAGGTCACAGATTATGATCTGATTGCTTAACCAGTCTAGTATCGACCAACTACAGTCTTACACACCCAGAACCAGTACAGTCAGGCTGTTTTCAGGCATGCGCAGGAACCCTGAACTTCTCTAGACATTACCCAGAAGAACTGTATGTGAGTATGCAAATGTCTGAGTTGGCTTGGACATTATTAGTACAACGTACACATTATGCCTGATTGAGTCCATATGCATTTCTAAAAGATAATTGTCCAGAGTGAGTGAGAGGCTTTTTCCTTTCAGTCAACCCACTCAGCACAGTATTAGAATGGGTATATTATAATACCAGGTTTTCTGGTGTCATACTACTCTCCTTCATGTTAGCTGCCATCACACTTGTTATGCTAGAGAACATCAAATGTTATTTAATCAATTCATGATCCCCTCTGTTACACCATCCTATCCTAAATTTGCTCTGATCATCCCTGTTACAGACAAAACCTGCTTTTCATGTTGCTGACACATGTTGGGAGCAGCGGAGCAGCTTTAAAACACTCTGGACTGAGATTTCAGATTTGACTGTCTCTGATCTGACACACTGAAACTGCCATATGGTCCAAATAAGCATAACATGCTTTTTCTCATTGTTACTGTTGTTGGCCACCATCCACTGAGCAACAACACACACCAAATCACTTGTTGTTGCCATGTCTGAGCTTGTGAGCAAAATAAAGAAATGCAGTACACTGTTACAACAGCACCTCACTTGCTGACTCAGATCAAGGTAAATTAAGCACATGGTTAAAAATGATGAGCTTTTGATCACTATTATGCTGGTGCAGATTTACCGTTTGGTGGAGCAAAGATTGGAGTTCGACAAGAATGTCATCTAGCTACTAATTATATTATTTATACTAAATTAATGCTATTATCAAAATTATAAAAAACAATACTCTTTAGAATTAACTATGAATTAAACAACCAAATACTACGGAAAATCTGATTTAATCTTCATTCTTCAACAAACCATGTCTGTTTCAACTCTATCCTAACAAGTTTTGGCTCTGCTGCATCTGTGCTGCAGTACGCAGTCAGTTGGATTGGTATCTTGGGGCGAGGAAAAACTGCAGGCAACAAGGGAGGTGTACCTGCCATAAATTAGAAGTGAATTACTTAAGTTGAACAACTGGCAGAGCTGCAACAAGTACAGGCACATATCCTGACTGAAGAGAGCTGTACTTACATTATGTCAAGGCTTTATAAAGATTTTTTTTAAGGTTAGCCAATGAATATAAGCAGATGTTCAGTCAGCTGAACCTGCTACTTCACTTCCACACCTTAACTGTCCCCGAGTTACAAAGGTGAGGTCAATGTTTACTGAAAAAGTAACACGTCATTTTACTTCAACAGCAGACACATTTCAGAACAGTAACTTCATACAACATAACCAGGATTACAGTGAACATGTGAAAGTGAAGCAACAACTGTAATTACTAATCATTAAGTATTATTAAGTATATAATTAATTTCACCATCAAACTGCTTTATGTTGTAGCCTGTACTTGCTATACATGTCATACTTTGGCCTGACTTGTAAAAACTTGTACTTGCAACAGATCACTTTGGCATTTTTAGGGATTCCCCATTTAGTTTTCTAAAATTTGGCTTGTGTGCACAGCCTTTCAGTATAATGCATTTCAATACAACATCCATTCATTTTCTAAACTGCTTAATCAGTTCAGATTCCTGTTTCAGAGGGCTGGAAACTATCCCAGCACACACTAAATAACAGGCTGGGTTTTCTTTGGACAGATCACCAGTCTTTGGATGTGTCAATATAGCCCTGTAATTCTGTTTGATGCCTTCATCAAGTGTTGATTACCTTTTGGGACTGTTGGGTTTTCCACGTTATTCTGTATTTACCTATATTCTGTAAGGTCTTAAACCTTACAGTGTAAAGTGACTTGAGATGACTTTTGTTGTGAATTGGCACTATATAAATAAAACTGAATTGAAAATTGAATTTGGGGTTTTACAGGCATTAATACAAATAACATTTGTGCTAGTAATGATGCATATATTTCAAAGAGTAATGCAATTTCCCAATTCAGCAGGTTGCTGTTGATACCAACTAACCTTTCCCCGTCTTGAGGATTTAACACATATTCATACAGCAAGAAATACAAACAAGAAACAATGATTGTAAAACAGAAAATAATTAAATAAGTAATTTCAGTAATCGCGAACTAATTTCAGTGTTCACGTCTTAATTAAATACTGCCAGTAACAACTCATCAAACCCTTGTAACATTATGTCATCTATTTTGATTTTAATTTTATTTTCAATTCACACTGCTCAACAAGCCTCTTAAGTATGCAACAGCTAAAAATAAAGAGACTTTTTTTTCCTTAGTAGCTGCACAACATCATAACATAGCTGCAGTCAAAGCCTCTACCACCGCCCACAGAAGGTCAGGACTGATCGACCCACAAAGTACCCACAGTGTGAGCGTGGGCTTTAGTATCAGACTCAGTTTATGGTAATCTTACTGGGGCAGATGGACTCAGCATCATAGGATTTTATATGAAATACAAAAACGTGAATTTTGTTGCTCCATTTGTAAGGTGAGATGCTATTTGTTACATGATTAGTTGGTATAAGAGATCAATAAATCACTGTGTAGGATGGAGACAAAATGCAGTATTTGTGCGTGTGTATAATGATTTAATTTTAAAAAATTTGTAAATAGGACTGTGAGGGCTCTAACTATTTTTGTGTGAAGTTCAAGAAACGTGATGTTCAAGCCAAACCTTTAGGGACTGCACATAATTCTTATTTTCCCAAGATGTTAAAAAACTCTTACCACCCCACCTATCTAACACCTGCTAAGTACTGAATGCAGGTACCAAATAAATGCAGACAGCATAAACATGATCATTTAAAAAAATGCAAGACCTTGTTTGGAGCTATTCCAGTGAAGCCAGACCCAACCTCTGCACAAGCCAAAGTCTGTTTATTCTCCTGAGCCTCGTCATCTCTTTACTTTTATCATACACTCTTATTCTTTGTATTGCTGACAAGGAACAAAGTGTAAATTGTCTACATGTGCTATGCTTTTACCTCCTTGCTCCAACAACGAGTAAAATGAGCAGAGACAAATGTTTGCATGTGTGCAGAGCAAGACGTGACTCAATTAGACAAAGGGAGATTCTGTTTAACTATTGTGCACATACTGGTCTCACTAGTTAACAGTGACACTCTGACAGACAAATGCTTAAGAAAACTTTTAAAGGCAGCTGGGACATGTACCAGCTCCTATCGAGCAGACCTGCCTGCCACCTGCACACATATGCATGGAGAGTGAGGGTTTCAGTAAGATTTAGCAAGTTTAAGTTATGTAATAGACTAAGAGAAAAGACAATGTTAAATTGTTGACCAATTTACAAGATACTGACCTAGTTTATGCTAGGATAATGTGTCAACAAATGTCACGTAGCAGCTAATACTACTCTACAACAACTGATCTGTTTAAGTAGCATGCTGACACAAGCAATCCTTCAATAACTCAAAGTATGAGGACTCTGGAAAGAGATAGTCATCCTAAATTGATCATCTGAATATAAGTTATCCAGCTAAAATATTTGTAATGAAAGCTAATGACTGAAAAATCAGTGTTGACAGGTTACATGCTTCAAGAGGAAATGATTCCCCGCCAGTTTAAAAAAACGTTACTGCAACAGAGAAGAACAGATACAGAGCACTTGGCAACACACAGAGGCCTGAAAACCAAATAGCAGTGCTTAGAATTTAATCCAATCTGTTTCAGGTATACAGCCAACATCTTGGCTAACTGACTCAAACTATTCAATTTGAGGCAGTTTCCATTGACAGCTGAGTATTGTACCAAGTGGATAATGTTGCTGTCAGATGACAATCCTGTCCACATATAATTTAAAATTATACTCATCACTCTAGCCTTTATTATCTGCTCAAATCATCTTATGATTGTTTCCAAAAATGCTTAATAAAACCAAGATTTGAGGATATTCAATCTTGGAAACAATGTCCTTCAAAGTAGAATACATTTACACTATGCTGTCTAGACTGTTTCTCTCCGTTTTGGCTTTCTGTACCACACTAAACTCGTGTTTTATGGTGCTCTTTGAAAGTGTTCTCCAGAGTGCATGAATCGGTGAACACAGACAGCCTGTTGTAACTTGGATGAGAAAAACAGAATTTCAGGAAAACAATTACAGATGTCTGCCCTGGGTTTGGTGTCACTTCTAAAAGACTGAGAACACATTTAAATTGATAATCCAGTGGAGTTGTTGCTGTGTAGTGTCATGATTAAATGGATCTGTTTATTTTATTAGATGTCTTCACATTTATTAAAATAGTGAGTTGATTTTGTAGCTGCCAGTAAGTAGTAGCTTATATGAGTCACTAACAAATCATTTTTAGCCAATTTATGAGGCTTGGTCCAAAGACATCATGTGGTTCTGGTTTTGGTCTGATGACATCAGTTAGATTATAAATGTAAGGATTTTATCACCACAGCACAGCAGCGTTGGAAGAACTGCAATGGAATGCAAACAAATATGTAAATAAGGACAACTCTACTAAAATTTAAGCTGCCTTTACACACAATACAGGCGATCACAGAGAGCAGGAGGAGACTCAACAGAGGTGTAATGAGCTGGCACTCAGCAAAGAAACTTAATGGGTCTGTGTGGCAGTAAAGACATCAAATTTCTATTGCTGCTAACATTTTCTGTAATCAACCTTGGCATAGCCAAAGACACAGCACGTCTATTGTCAATGTTTATATCAATTTTGTGAACAAATTTCCAAACAAACAGCACATTTAAATTTAGCTGGGTTACTATGCACACAGCCTGAAATAGAACATAAAAATTACTTCAATTGTCAAGTGACGGATTTTACACAACACCATAGATGTATAAAACATGCCAAGGTTTTGGCAAAGATTCAGTGATGGGTACAAGCATGTTCAGAGGGGAACATAGAGATGCTGCCAGGTCCTAATTAACAACCAAGTGCCAGTGTTCAAAATATGTCCACTCACACAGTCTCTGGTGCTGTTTGGCGCCATTTCACACAGCTGTGCTAAGGATGTCATTCACACATGACAGCTGGATGCCTGGATGCTTCAGGGGTGGTGTAGAGGCAGGGTCTAAGGCCATGCTGCTCTGTGCCTCTACCAGTCAGAATTACAACATGATGACAGTAAAAGAGAGACACAGAAGAGCTAATAGTTTGACATCTCTAAACGGACCTGTGTTCTGCTTAAAACAGATGAGCTCAAAGGTTTAAACTACCACCTAAAATCACCATGTACTACTTACTAATCTGCATGAAGGATCAAAAG
>JAUBNQ010000005.1:18807074-18819440 GCA_032353495.1 Ctenopoma kingsleyae | reverse complement strand
AATTTTGAGACTTCAGATCATCTCGACTAGGTTGAAGTAGTAAAGCAGAGAATCTTTAATAATTTAAAAATTTAATTAATTTAATCTGCATTAATCATTTATGTTTAATTGTTTTAATGTTGAAAAAACTGAGCCATTAAGTGCGTGTTTATTTAATTTAACTGCTGAATTCCACTCTCGGTGCACCGAACTACACCATGACATTGCTATGATGTACGGTACACTGTGTAATTTGTACACTGTCAGCAGAAGTCTTCAGTGCCTGTAGCACCAGCCAGGTAAATACTCACCACTACTTTAGTACGTTTCAGTACTCTAAGATGTTGGACAGTATGATTCCACATTTTCACATTAATTAATACTGTAGACAGACTCAGGTGCACTCTCCCAGTTCCCAGTTCCTCTGCATTGATGTTCAGGCCAACTCTTTCTGCAAACCTCCAGATCCACCAACGCACCACTGGGATGTAGAGAAAAGCTGGAGAATCCCTTTAACACTTGTGCTATTAGGTGTATGTTACTCAGAGGTGAACCCCTCTGTTTTTTCTTGCTCTATATTTTTCAGTGTTGTGTTATGTTCATCCACAAATGCACAAACACGCCAACAGATTTAGATGATAATTTCCTTGTAAAATTAATCCTTAGTTTAAACAAGACTAATGTATAAAGTGATTTTTTATTTAACAAACATGCACGATTTGTGTACAGACTGCACCAGAGCATCTAAAAATACTTGAACTACTCACCTTTAATTTAATTCATCTCAAAAGTTGGCTTTGCAGAGAGTGTCTGTGCAGGAAGGACACCAGAGAGAACGTCCCTAATTTGGCACCTTAAATCTTAAAATCTTGCACCATTACTCATAACGTATGCTCTTTTGGGGATGTGTTAAGATGGTAGAGTAAAAATTACAAAGCTAAACATTTATTTAGCACAGTAAAGCTGATTACAAACCTCTGGCTACATCAAGCCACTTACTTAGTCTTAGTTTTGCTGTATTTTCTGTGGTTTATGTATCAATTAAAAATATAATTTTGGTGAGCTGTGTGCGCTCTGGGCATGTGAGCTAAGCGTCATCATTTATCACCTAGTCCAAGGCAAGCTGCAAAGTGTTTTCCAGAGATGGAGAAAAAATGTGTTTTTGCGAAAGGCGGCCTGGGTTGCTGGAGTGTCTGTGATGGTGAAACGCGTTGCTGGCAGTGTTTTTGTGTCAATCATCAAGAGGCACATGCTCATCCAAGTCCTTGCAGACGCTGGGTAACAAAAATCTGCACACAAATATGAAAATACGCCTGCATAACCCCTATCACATTCTGCGTTCTGTTTTCATTGTACATTGACGTGTGAATGCTTTCACAATATTGCGATTTGTGGTTGAAACATTGTAAAATCAAAGATCTGTGAATGTCACAGCAGTGATTCAGCACATTTTGAGGCAAGTATTAGCCTCAAAATGTGTTGAATCTTTCCTTAAGTAAAGTTCTGAATGCCTGACTTTTATAGGTAACAGATTATTTGTGCACTGATCTATCTATCTTTGTGAGAATAATAAGTGAGAGAGTAAAAACACTTCATAAAACACCTCACTATATTAACTACTATTATAGTCACAAACGGGTGGGGACTTAGTCAAGTGGTACACAGGGTAGTGTTGACCTCGCTGACCAGCTGGTCTGGCTTGCCTCATCTCCTGCTCTGTCGCCTTGCCCAGCAATTCTTCTTCATCCTGTTATGGTAAAGTAATAACATTAGACTAGGTCTGTTTCCAAAAGTAGTCCCTCCTATGCTTAGTATTTCTGGAAATTGTGAATTTTAGAGTAGAATGTTCTTTATGATGCTCTCCAGCCCTTCTGCTCCTCTCCTCTCCTCTCCTCTCCTCTCCTCTCCTGCATCACCCTACGCATCTTTTATCTTCCTTAGGTCCTAAGCCAGCTGTAGTGGCTACCATATGTCCATACCACATGTCACCGGTTTCCTAGTAAAAACCATTTTTTTTAAACATTATGAAAACACAGGGAGAACCTTGGGGAATATAAACTCAGGCTAGGATTTGATCTGGCACTGAGCACCTGTGTGTGGGGATTGACCAGAAGAAGACAGACACTGCAAATCTGCTGCCACGTCATTAGAAGAAGGAGGAGGAATGAAGGACAAAGAGAATTTCCATCATTCACCTATTCACATATCCATCCATCCCACCTGTGCAAAGCTCCCATTCCTCCTTGATTTTAATTCCTCCATCTGTTTTTCTCTCTCTCTCCACTCTGACTCTCGTTCTTTTCATAACTGGCTTTGGAACTCTTTCCCACTATTCCCCACTGTATAACTCATTAAAAAAATTAATTCTCTTCCTGCCACCCCCTCCCCCCGCCTCCTCTTTACACCCTTGGTACCTCATCATACACACACACACACACACACACACACACACACACACACACACACACACACACACATTCAAATTCACACACTTCATTTCTTTAAATATTCATTTCCGTCTGTCTGTGATGTTCTTTGTGGAGTTTCCTGTTCCCAGCCCTGTTGCTTCCCTGAGAACCGCCGTGTAGGAAGTGGCCATCTTGGCTCCTGTTACTCCCTCATCTCCATCTAGTCAAATTCCCACCTTACAGAGACCCACAGAGATGGAAATAGAAAGATGAACCTCTGCCATACAGGTTACTGTCCATTAAATATTAGTGGTTTCTGGATTCAGTTACAAAATAGTTGTTGCAATAGCTTTTTCCCAGACAATATCACCCTCTTTACTGTGCAACCCTTCTCACTAATAAACTCAGCATATTACTCTATTTCACAGCTGGAAGTTTCTCAGAATTTCTTCTATTCCCAGGGTGTTACTAAGGAAGTTATGGCATGTTTTCCAAAACATAAACATGCAAATGTGAATTTGATCTGCACATTGCATTTCAGACTGGAAAATATCTACTTTCGTCAGACATGGTGAAGAATACCCAGACCTACTTTTGATTCTTGGGACACGTTTTAAAGATTCACACGTCAACACCAGGGAATTAATGTTGAAAAGTCAAAGAAGGGAAACAGAGGAACGTGTCTGTCTGTGTAACTGATTTGGCTGCTTGACACTAGTGAAAAATTTTCCACATATCTTTGCAAAATATTTGGTTTTAGCAAATACTGTAATTGCATGCCCAGATATGTTGTATATCCAGTGTCCTGGGGTGGGGGAAAAAATCGATACAGCATAGTATCGCGATACAGGGACACCAAATATCGATATTTTGTATACAAATTTAAAAACAAGTCAAACTTTTTAGTGTTCAAAATAACTGTAATTCCACAGTAGTCCACATATTTGCATTCAGTTGGAATAAACTGTAATAAAGACAGTTTGTCAGCAATAAAAATGATTGAAGTGAAGGACTTTTTTATTAGATTAAATGTATTTTGACAAAGTTTACCTTTATGGACATAATTGGCAGTTAAAAAACGTGATCATCACAATATATTGTATCGCAATACTTAGCATATTGCAGAACATTTAAAATCGCAATAATATCGTATCGTGAGTTAAGTATTATGATAATATCGTATCGTGGTGATTCCCACCTCTAGTGACTGAAAAGCCAAGACTTAAACTGTGTGTGCGTTGTTGCTTGTTGCCAAAGTCCATTTGGTAAAGGAAGAGACCTATTTATTACAAGTTGGAATTACAAACCTATTGGTTGTTATTATTTCATTTCAGACCAAATAAAGTTATGTATCTGCCATTTCTTCATTTACTTTCATTAATAATAATGTACAGTTTACTACCATCTAAAAGCAGAGTTTTAAATATTAGTGTAACACAATTTTTCAAATTTTCCAAATGTGTCCCCATTAAAAAAACTAGACCTGCATCTGGCGCGAGCCTTTAAACATTTACCTCTGCTATACATCTATTCTGAAACATGCAGATGATGAAGTTGAATTTTGTAAAATCTTCTTTATCAGTTCTACAGCCTGTGAGGTCTTTTCTACATGTTTTCTGTTTTTGGTCATAATTTGCTTCTTCCTTTCTTCTCCATCTGCTTTCTCCACTATTCCACAATATAATCCTTTCCTCCCATCTGGACCACACAACACCTTAGGTCTGCCCCCTCCCCCCGTGCCCGTCAGTATATATAAAAATAACCCAGTGTCTGCTTCAAGACCCTGTGCTGACAGCTCAAGGCTGTTCTCAGGCTTGTGTTTGTTTGTGTGCATATCTATGCATGTTTCTGTGTGTTAGAGGGAAGAACAGATGCTCTCGTAGCTTCAGGCTTGGTTTTCTCATTCTGGCTACAAGCACACCTATACTATTGCTTTAGCCAACACAAGACTGGAAGAGGGATGAGGGGACAGAGGGAGGAATGGAAGGGCTGCGGGACAGAATAAAGTTTGGTTTTGATCAGTTGTGACTTGAGATGTTGACTACTGGCTCAGTGAAATGTGCATTCCAACAAGCAATGCTTGTGTTGTGAAATATCCGTAATGCAAAACAAGGTCATGAATAATACGGCACCCCAGAGGTAAGAAGGACAAAAGAATCATCTCAGGTCTTGATCAAACTGTATGAGCAGCAGTGAGCTCTGCCACCTCCTGAGATCAACAGGAAAACAGATCCAGTCACCTGTACAGCTGTGAGAACATTTAAAAAAGGAAAAATAAGACAAAAAAATAGAGTAGAAAACCAAAAAAGCACGATCAAATCATCTTGTGACATAACCTGTTCAATTTATTGTTGTTTTGTTTTGTTTGTTTTGATTCTGGTTTTGCTAATGTTAATGTTTGTAATGTTATCTAGCTTGTTTGTTTGTGTGTATAATGGATATACTCATACTTCCTACTGTCTGTGTTTGACTGTGTCAAGACTCCTTTCCCTTGGTTTCTGAACAACTTCCTAAATACAGTAAATTAACTCATGCTGTGACTGAACCACTATTAATACTCTTTGCCTTTCTCTCTCCCTATAAAACACAATGCCTTTTTTTATTAAGTAAGAATTTTGGAATGATTTTCACCCATGTCTACTGAAAGCCGTCTTCAAAACAAGCACAATGTGGACACCTGTTATAGTGCTCATTGTTGTTACTTATAACGGGCTTTGTTGATGTCCTGTATGTGCTCAAATGGAAATGCTCCACGGCCTCTTGGCAGGTGTCTCTTCCTTCCTAAAAGCTGTTGCCACAGTCTGCCAAACACACACATGCACACACACCTGATCTTGACTCGGGAATCTGCTGGACCGTGTGGTGGCTTGTTTTTATTTAAAGAGGGTACATGCTTCCAGTAAACCAGTGATCTCATACATCTGGTTGATGGTGAAATTGTCTGTAAAAGCTGGGTTTTGAATTAAAGCAAAGCATGTGTTTCAGCCAGCTAGAGAAATGTAGACATTAAAAACAGGTTGGGGAAATACAACTGTTAAAGAAATGAGAGGAATATTGTGTTTCAATGAAAACCTTATTTTTAGAGCGGCCAGTCACAAATAGCCACTTGTACCTGGCAACTGATTATTCATCAAACCTCACTGCTCTTAGTTACTGTTGCTTTGCAAGTCAAACTTTATGCTCTGCCAGAAAGTGCATGTGTTGTTTACAGCGATAATAGATTCACCACTTGAAATTAACTTCTAATCGATTAATGTCAGTTTTGCTGGCTGACATTTCAGCTGTTGCTAGGTTGCCAATTATGGTTATGTTACAACCATAAATTAGTAGATGACACTAGGTTGCTTTCACCACAGAGTAGGCCAAGCTGGACCTGTGTATTTATACTTGGTAAGTTCAACTTGAAAATGGCCAGATTAACTCCAAGGGCCTTGAGGCAAATATCTGAGCAGTTTTGTTATTTCTTCAGGAACCCAGAAACCACCCAGTACTGTGGGGATGTTGATGGGCATTATTTAACACAGTGAACAAAGAAAATTCTGGTGGGAATCCAAACTCATGAGTATGGGAGGACATTGAATGGTCATTTTGGTCAACTGTGAGAGCAGCCTACAGTTCAGCAATACTCCACAACAATCCCAAATCAAAGGTCCACTAACAGAATAAATGCAATGTACAATTGGACAATTGGAGTTCGGGGCAGGGAACCATTATCTCATTTCACCTGTCACTTGCTTTGTGTTATATATTTTATAAAGTATTTGAGTATTAAAAAAAGGGAATAACACCACTTTTCCACCTGTCCTTTTTAGAACATAGAGCACTTACAGCTCAGTAAGTTTAAAAACAGTCTGGGTGTGCCAGCGAAGCCTAACTGGGATATCATGCTGCAACATATTAAGTCCAAATTTGTGTTTTTTTGAAGGGCATTCCTGTTATCCCTTGAGATTCTCAGCTCATCTCATTTTTTTCAGACAGTATAATTGAGTCTCCACCAGACCACCACTGTAGATAAGATGGTATACGTATATCAATCTTTCCATCAGTTTGTCTTCAGACAGTTCCCACCCTTCCTCCCTTTGGAGTTACAGCTAGTGCTTCGAGAAACAAGCTCACTGCTACTATAGGAGAAAAAAAATAAAGGAGGAAACTATACAGCAGCCAACCTATATATCCAACACAACCTCCTCCCTGAGGGCGATTTCAACTGAATGGGCCTCAACTCTGAAATATCTGCCACATCTGCCATGTACACATTTGACTTGTAGTTAAAATAGATTTATACTTCAAAATAAAACACAGATAATATATAAGTTTTAGTTGTGTAGCTAAACATTGCTTTATTGCTTAGACCTTCCTGAGACTTTTAATTGATGTGTTTCACTGCAAATAGTGCAGCCTCAAGAATGGTCATACATGAATTCAGGCTTCACAGAAATAGGTTAGAAATAGATTTATTGCCAAATTTACACTTAAAGGAAAAGTTTCTTGGTGAGTTGGTGCACATGTAGTAATGACCAGACAGATACCAGACAAACAAGTCACACACAAAAAGTCTCATTCAAATAAATCCATTATTCATTGTTTTTGTCTTCAGTGGATTTGCTAATAACACCAGTCATACAGCTAAACTAAAAGGCCAATGGCAGTCCTCAAAAAGTAATGAAGGTGGAGGAGCGATAGGTCAAGAGAAGGGGAGGGGAGGTGGAGGAAAGAAAATGTGAGATCAGGCTCAAATCTGTGGGGAAGCGGTAGCTTGGGTCGGACGAGTTCACAGATGTTATAAGTGCTAATCTAATCTTTATGCCAGGCCTTCCCCCTCCTCTTTCCTTTTCTTCCTCCTCTCTCTGTCTCAGTTTTTTTTTCTCTTCCTCCTTTTACTTTTTTGTAGGGAGTTTGGAAAGGCTGCGGCCCGTGTTAATGCATCTCAGGAGCATCATGTACTGCTGCTGCTTGGTGATGGGCCCTAGTTATTCATGCGCCTGTTATCGGCCCTGTTTTCAGAGTCACACATGTGTAATTGTAATAAACTGGGAAAAAGTATAAAGAAAAATAACCTTGTACAAAGGTAGACGAGATGAAAGTGGAATGAAACATCACGAGGGGGGTGGTTGTCTTTTCTTTTTTAAGAATATTACCCATGGTGACCATTTATCAAGTTCAATGACCATGCTTTTGTACACTCTGACACCCTACTTGTTATTTAAGCTCTGCCAAAAGTGTTTTGCATTGGTGTTATATGGCTCTGATACTGGAGGATGGGGGTTATAACGACCTCTCTTGTTCGTGAAACTAATATATTTTAGGCCCTACTTTGAGTTTGAACTTGTTTCCTCTCCTTGACACCCTCTTCCTCGATTTTCCCTCTTACATTTTCTGCCTTCCTCCCTCTTGTTGCCTGATAGCAGAGAGACTTTATGTCAGACAGCGGCTACATTGAAATACACTGACAGCTCCCACAGATTCAGCGGATATACTCGCACAGGAGTTAATCTTTCTCCACAGAATTTAACAGCAAACCCAAATCCTGTGGTTTAAGCCTCTTCCTCCTGACACGCTAGACGAGAAAGGTCACTGCCAGAAAAATCCCCCAGGTCACAAAACCTGGAAATCCAGCCAGAGATTAGAAGTACATGTGGAAGTGTGAGAAGAAATAAAGCACTGAATAATTTTTTCTTTATGATGACATGAGTTGCTATAGGGTGACCACTTCCACACGTTGATTTTCACTTTCTATCTATGTCACTTTACTTTTCAATTCATATTATTTTACTTCTGGAGGTGATTTAATGGATTCCCTGTTGAGTCTGCTGTTTGCTCGTGGCTATTCCTGCCACTGACTCCTGGTTACTGATGGTGAAACGCTTTGAATGTGCAAGTCATAAAATACACCATGATGAGTCAGATCTGGCAACCGCCACCGAAGCTCCAATCACTCACATCCTTCTGTCACTCCTTCGCCCCTTGCCCTTCTCTCTCTCCCTTTTCCTGTGTGTGCTGCTAAACATCTGGAGAAGAGCGATATGCTCAAAGTAAACAGACCAGCAGCTGTCCACCAGCTCCTCTCTTTCCCCTCTCCATCTCTCCCTCCCTTCATCACTTGATTCCTCCTCTTTCTCTACCCATTTCTTCACAGGCTGTGTGACAGTTTCTGTTTCAGTCATCCTGTCCTCTCCTTGCTGTTTTCTTTCCTGTCTCTTGGCTCATCAACAGTTAAGCATCAGTGATGAATGTGTTTATGCTGCTGTTACCCTACTAGTCTGAGCCTTGTGATCTGAATGATTGAGGACACAGAGGACTCGGGATGAGTGATGGTTGTGGATAGATTTTGCTTATGGCATTAAATTGTTTTGGGGGATGTCAACGGAGCTACAAACAACATCCAAACATGCCTACATTGTTAAAAGGAAGTCTGATGGAGCAATAAAAAAAGACATAAACACTTATATAATCATGGTAATCAGACAGATACTGCATTAAATGAATGCACAATGTCTGACTGAGCGCTGTTTACTTGCAGGACTCAAAATGTGGAAGAATCAGGTTTCACGAATGATTTCTCAAAATGACCGAATGGCAAATCACTAACATTTCACATGCTGATCTCCTCTCGTTCTTCAAAATAAAACAGTTTCAGTAATGCCAATGCTACCACATTAATGATTAATCTAGAAATTTTAATGTGTTATTGTTATTATTTTGTAACACAGAATTATACGGCCAAGTTTGAAACCCTGCCTGGCGGAGAGCAGCCAAGGAAAGTTCGTCAACAGAGTAACAGCAGCAAATTTAACAAAGCCATTGCTAAGTGGATGTGATCAAACTTTTTAATCGATTGACAGCACTAGCAAGGTCTAGACTGTAAACATGTTTATGTAGTTTCTGTGCAATCAATGCAATCTCTCAGGTTTCTTCTTCTTATTTGGAGAATTTCGAGATGGAGGTATGTCACAAGGTCTAAATCACTACCTCAGCATCTGTCTAATTAATACGCAACTTAAGAATAGCCCCTCTCCTCAGTAGTGTATTTCCCTGAACACATGCTTCGGGTGTCGAAAGCAAATCAGAGACTGTGAGAGAAGGTAGGAATAACAGAAACAAGGGATGCAGTGAATGCAATTTCCATTCAAGCTGGGACATAATCCACATTGTGAAACACCTGTAAAAACATAATTTGTCATTTGTCATGTTAGGGAATAAGAGGAGATAAGATGAAGATAAGATGAAGACATACATGAATAGACAGACAGAGAAAGTACAGGATATACACTTTCTAAACCGGTATCTGTTTTGATTAAAATGTTATCTGGTGTTTGGGTATGTTTTCAGTCAGAAACAACTGACAGCAATGAGTAACATCTGGCCTTTATATAACCTCTGGACTGCCACATTATATGTGAACAGAGTTTGGGAAAAACTGGCAGAGAGTTGGGTGGACACATCATCCCTCCCTGGCTTCGGGGGGGTCAGTGTTCTGGTTCGTGATACGCCTGCTTCCGGCTGGCCTGCCTGATGTTGTGACGTGCTGCACCTGCCTCACTCTGTGACCCAGAGGTCCAGTTTTGCTCGCTCAGTTTCAGCATGAATATGTCTTTGAAGCTCAGAGGCGAAAACCAAAACCCTCACTATCTGTTTTATGTCTTCCAGACTGAAACCATCAACTCAGCAGCAGCAGCAGCAGCACAACTGGTAGATACATCCACATCTGCTGCAGTGATCTGGGACACTATTATTTTATTGTGTGACACACTATATGTATCGAACTGCAGTTTAGTGTTCTTGAGGGGTTACCATGATTTAAAACTGTTTTTGATGTCCAAAAGGTTATCTTGCAGCTGTCAAGGGTCTGTGACCCTGGCAGTACATGTGATGCAATTTCTCTGCTGATATATAACTGTGATCTTGGCTTTAATTTATCATTATTGTTTAAAAAAGCCACAGGCGCACAGTTTGTAAACCCACAAATTTTCACAAATAGGACTGACGTTGCCTTAGTAATATATGGTAAATGCTTTGGAACAAGAGGACATTTGTGATTTGTGGCAAAGCAGAAAGGTATTTCCACATGGCTAAGCTATTCTGTATTCTGTATAAAAGCTTGTGTTTTTTTGTAAATGTGTAAATGTAATTGTCTGGCAACCAATATGTGCATAAGTCTATTGCTGGTAGTAATAAAAGTATGGTTTAAACTGATATCACTAAATGTTGTCATATGGACAGTGGGTGGGTTGGCTATACAGTTAAACCAAATGTTAGTTCAACAGTCTAACTGGGAGGTGGGAGTATACTGCAGAAGACACCAGGGATGAACAAGTCCGCCTCCACCTGTCCTCATTACCTTTGTCTACACTCACACTGCACTGCAGTGAACAGAGTTCAATTGAAGCACTGTTTGCTGATACATCTGATACAGACTGAACAGAACAGAATCCAGAGATCACATCCTCTGTGTTGTTTCTGGGAATTTTAATCTTTCACATGACCCAAATATAACATTTACAATCACATACTGTCCAAATTACGCACAGTAAGTTTTTCAAGCCTGATTTAAAGGAATATGACTGTATTAGGTTAAAAACATGAGATATAGTATCACCAACACACTTCTACTACCACTAATAATCTAATCTAATCATTAAGTGTTTCTTAAACGGTATTGTGGTGAAAGCTTTGAAAAAGAATTTAAGCAACAGAGGGAAGTCTTGCTGGCTCCTAGTCCCAAAAGTAAAATTCCCAGTATTTTTTCCACAGACAATGCAAGGTGACGTCTATGGATGAGCAGGAAACTCTCCAGGCTGACTCATCAGAACAAAAGTTTAACAGCTGTGTTAAAAAGTATATGGTTCTTTGATAAATAACATAAAATGTGCTGAGAAGTTTATCTCAGAGTTCAAGTATATGTCCAATCGCAGAGCTAAAAATATTGTTGTGTGAAACACTATTGCCAGACAGCAGCTAATGCTGTTGAGAAAAAACGTTTCACCTGCAGCTTAAATTAATTAAGTTTTGAATTTTGAGTCAATTTTGGATAAACAATAATGGTTTTGTGATTTGCTCACATTTGTGATCACAAATTATTCTGAATTCATTAGAGCTACCACTAACTTATGGTCACTTTTTAAAATTCTTTTAAATTGAATTTGTTTTAAAAACAATACTATTAATTAAATGGAGATCAGTGGTCAGCATGCAATGAATGTGTTTTAAGTCTTCTCCTTCTTTCCCTCCCTCCCCCTTTAGGGGTCGCCACAGTGGATCATCTGCCTCCATCTCACCCTATCCCTAAGGTCTGCATGTTCACCTTCAGTACATCCATGGACCTCCGCTGAGGTCTTCCTCTTTTCCTTCTGTCTGGCAGCTCCATACTCAAAATGTGTTTTAAGTGACTGTAGAATAAATCCTTATGTAATTGGTAGGTCGGATCACTGCTGAATCAGTATCCTGACTGAATACTTCATCATGAAGACAAAAGAACACTCCAAAGTCAAAGCTTTAAGGGAGAAACCCTAGTTGATAAATGCTCAGATTAAATCTTAGCTAGAGTTTGATAGAAGGTATGTGGGGTGAGAGAAAGGTTCTTTGGTGTGGGTCTGAGGAAACTTCTTTTGGTCATCTGACGATTTATATTTGTGTAAACCAAATAACGCACAAACAACATAGCCACTGTGAAGCTTGGTGGTGGCAGCATCATGCTGTGGAAAGGATTCTGTGCACCAGGCCCTGGAAGGCTTGTGAATGTAGGGGATACAGATGAATGCACTAAAATATGGTTAAATACAGGAGGAAAAATCTGCAAGAGAACTTAAGTGATTGGATGTCCAGCAAGAAAATGACCACAAATATGCAGCCAAAGTTAGACAAAAATGGTTCCAAAATAACAATGTTAAAGTTGTGGAGTGGCCAAGTCAGAGCACAAACCTCAATCAGACCAATAAGAGTTTGTGGCTGGACATGAAAAGGGCTGTTCATTCACAATCCC
>JAUBNQ010000005.1:18791696-18805005 GCA_032353495.1 Ctenopoma kingsleyae | reverse complement strand
CTTCCACCACTTAAACAAGCTGAAATGACACATTGTGAGTGCTAAGTGACCACTTAGATGTCTTAAAGGTACCCCAGGGGCTTTTCTCACAGAGAAAAGTTATTCAGTATGCACATTCAGTGTCCTTACCAAAAGCTACTGATTGTGATAATGCATGTCTGTCCTTGTGTGTGTACAATACAAAAACATTGAGTAAAAAATACATCAATAATCAGACACAGAGCAATAAAAGGTTACTCTCTAACTCATGCAAACAAGTCACACCTTTGCTGTGCAAACCAGATCACACTCTGTCCTCTGTCTACTCTTCACTCACCTCTAAGCAGCAGTGAGCTGGTCCATCTGGTGGTGGCTGACGGGACAGGACTCTTCTGAAACATGCATGAATGTAGAGGTCAAAGACCTGACTGCTGAGTTGGTTTGACCTTTCTGCCTGCATTTGTGACATCTGGAATCAGAAACATATGTGTGCTATCTACAGGGGTGTAGTGTGATGTGATACAGTGGTTTTTCAGCAGTGCAGAGAAGACATTTCCTCTTGCTTCAATGTCTGTGAAGATTCTCAGTTTGTCCAGGACTTGTTTTTAAGTCCTTGAAGACATTTCACCTTCCATCCAGAAGCCCTCATCAGCTCTGACTGACTGGCTTGAGTAACAGGTATATAAACCCGATGGAGTGACTGAGTCGTTTTGTTGTTATGTGTCACTGTGACCAACTGAGGCACAGTGTGAACGACCATGAAAGTGCCTGGGTAGTGATGAAAGAACTGCATTGTAAGTGGGTGAGAGATTATGTCTTAGGGCACCTCCTCTGTTTAACTAGGCCCTGTTTGAACCAGTTGTCTTCCCTGTCCAGAATATGAACATTGCTGAGTTCAAAGGAGTGGCCCTTGTCTTTCAGGTGCAGATGGACTGCTGTGTCCTGTACTCAGGAGCTGGCTCTTCTGTGTTACAGAATACAGGCAGGAAGGCCAAACCAACTCCGCAGTCAGGTCTTTGGCCTCTACATTCATGTGTATTTGAGCTGCTTCACTGTGGGAATTGGAGGCTATGGCAATAAGTCACTGTAGACTGAGGAAAAATATATGTATATACGAGAAGCACAAAAAAAGGAAGCAATGGTTGATGCAAAGAAAAACTGACATGACAGCTGTGCTGTTTACTTAGTTTATTAGAGGTATATTGTCAAACATTTTACAAGCTGTTGCTTAAATGTTTCCATGTAGAGAGAAAAATACAACACTGAAAAACAATTACTAAGCTCAGCAGAGAACACTTTCAGAGCCCCTGTTTGAAAGGCACTAAAGTCCCAGTTTTAATATCAGCTTCCTTTTTTTTCTTGACACATGCAGACACAACTAGCAAAGACACCTGTTGTTACACACTTCAGTAGCTACAATACACAGAGCTTTCAGTTGAATTGTTAGTTGAGCTTTTAAAGGCAACACCACTTATGTCTGCTATCATGTTGATCAATGATAAAGTGGGACACTGAAGTAACGCCGACTGTTAATTCAATACACTGAACATTTCTACGGATGTGAAGTTAACTGTAACTTACTTCATGTGGACGAAAGGTTTTCAGTTTTTGCTCTGTTGAGTGCAGGTATATTAAACATTTTCAAGATTAAATACACCATATTGCTGCTATTTAAATACACCATGTGTCTTATAAGTTAGAACTGCCATTCAGTGGAATTATGTATAATCACAAGACAACCATCACTTAGATTTTCTTCATGTCTGCAAAAGAAATGTACAAAAAAGTCTGTTTTTTTTTTTAAATAATAGTGATAGTAGTACATTCAAACAATAGCATAATAGTTCCCCAGCATTATTGTTTTAAATAGCTTGTGATCTAGGGGTCATTATATTAATGCTCATAAAAACAGATGCCTCCTACTTCTTGGTTTAAATATTGCAGACACAACACTGTCACACAAAGTTTAAATGCCATGCTGGTGTCGTTGTCGTATTGCTAATGATGTTGATTATCAGTAAGTCCATCAGAAAGATACAGATTTGTGTAAACTCTGCTCCAGAGCTTAAAATACTTGTCCACAACTGCCTACTCTCGATGTTTACCATTCGCTGTGTCCGCCATCACGGCTAAACACGAGCGTGTGCCTGTCAGACGATTGTGTGAGAGCGAGATGAGCGGAAAACACATTCTGATGTGAAAGCACTGACTTCTTATGAGAGAACAAGTAGCCTGTCACTTGATGTGTAGCTGCATCAAAGCTTAATGGAGAAAGATAAAAGTAATTTCTGGCAGTTTATTTGTGTTTTGACCATATTTCTGCTTGGACGTTCTCCTCTGCCTTATTGTCTAATCATTTTTATGTGAGATTCCTTCACTCTTTGTCTTTCTCTATCTGTGTCTGACACTTGTCTTGATACTGATAATGATATATCTATTCCCTCATATCCATTCATTTCACCCATGCTTTCTTATCCTGCTGCATCAGTCTCTTTGATATGAAACGATTTCTGCATCTCTTCTCACAATCTATCTTTTCATGCTTCTCACTTTCTCTTATTCCCTCACTGCTCCTCTATCAGTGGCTAGCTTTTTCTGGGTTAACTGCCCACTACCGGCAGCCACAGCCCTCCACCACCATGTCCTGGTAATTCTTCAGCACCACTCTGTCTTGAGAATCCAGGTAGAGCAAGGCGATGGGACTGAGCGAGGTGGGGACGCAGCAGGCCCGGGGCACAGCTCCATTCACAGAGTTTACCAGGGTTTGCACCATGGCGTGGCTAGATGAGTTCATGTGGTCGGCCAGAGGAAAGCGACACTCTCCCAGACAGAAGAAGGCATCGTAGCCACTCGGTGCAATGATCCACTTGTGCCAGCCCACATCGTTGAAATCCACGTATAAGGGATGACGGCGACATCTGTTGCGGGAAAGACGTTTCAGTTTTGCAGCCCGACCACCATTTCTTTTCACCCTTCCACGTTCACTCCAACTGACACCACCTTTATCGACCACCCGGCCCTGCACTGTATACTCTGTTTTTTTGGCCCTTCCCCAGTCTTGGTCTCTATTGAGACCCTTGCTGTTGCTCCTGGCCCTTTCTTTTGTCCCTTTTCTTCCTCTCATCCTCTGGCCCCCACTCTGGGTCCTCCTGCCATGTTTAACTAAAGGCTCCCCGCGCCCATCATGACTATAAGTCACCAAGAGGGGTCTCTCCTGGGCCCAGCTGTGGTCGTCCTGCCCCACAGACCTGCATACCCTTAAGTGTTCCTCTTTGTGTTTCTTGACCTCCTCCTCACCTGCAGCAGAGGAGAGTCTCTGGTCTGGGAGCAAGGAGGTGCTGTTCTCAGGCTTGACCTCCAGGAGGAAGCCCAGGCTGCCACTGCCAGTGAGGGCCTCACGGACGAGCTTTGCACTTAAACTAAAAGCCTCCCAGAAACCACCTGTTTTATGACTGTGGAGACCAGTGGTGAGTAATCTTGTCTCCAGCAGGGTGGGCTCAGGGTCTTCATGGCATTCAGAGAGGTATAAGTTTAGTCTGTGGGGTCCTGGGCCGAGTGAGGCTCTGTTACTGCGAAGAAGCCGAAGCTCAGCTGAGAGCACCCTCTCATCCTGAGGGATGGAGGAGATATTGAAGAAGATATGATCCCTCTTATGATCCTCTGTTATGGGTCTGTCTCCAAGGGGCTCTAAGAGAAAGAAGGAAAGAGTCAAGAGCTTAAATTGTCAAATTTGTAATTTGCTGGATCATTCAAAAGCAGGAATATATACGAATATTTACTATTATAAACAAATAAGATAAATAAAAAGGGTAGATCACGTTGACAATGTGAGCCCTGTGCCTCCAAAAGCCTCAGCCTTCACTGCATGTCAGTTAGTTTTGATATTTTGATTAATTGGAGATTTGTTTGTCGTCTACGAACTCAAAGGTGAGTGGTTCAATTCCCAATCCCGCTGGGCTACATGTACCCTACATCCTTGTACAAGACACGTACTGTCTGGCAGTTGTCCAAACAACAATTCTGGGAATCAATAAAGTATGGCATTATGATTATTCATTTCGTTATAAATGTATAAATACATCAGCTGATACCATCTTAGTTGTTATTAGTATTGTTCTGCTGATGACGGCAGAACCATGACCTGGTTTAAATAAGTTATAAGTTTAGTTAAGTAAAACTACCATAAACTAACATGAGCTATACTATGTTGCCAAAAGTATTGGGACACTTTCCTTTGAACTTTAATGGAGTCAACTCTTCTGGGAAGGCTGCTCACAAGGTTTAGAAGTGTGCTTATGGGAATATCTGACCATTCTTCCAGGAGTATATTTGTTAGGTCAGGCACTGATTAAGGCCTGGCTCTGCTCTAATTCATCCCAAAAGGTTTCTGTTGGGTTGAGGTCAGGGCTCTGTGCAGGAAGGTCAAGTTCCTCCACACCAAACTGAACTCATACATGTCCTTATGGACCTTGCTTTGTGCACTGGATTAATGGATTACGAGGGGTAGGCCATGGTACTCAAATATCATTCTATACTATATTACTTTGTTATGCAATATTACTCTATGTTACCCCATCCACAGCACAGCAAAGCAAGTGTGTGAAGCTTTCCCTGACATCCATAAGGCCTCTTTTAAATTTTAATTGGCTTATGCAATGAAGTACTGAATGTTTCTGTTAAGAATAAGGTTAAAAGTGATGAGGCCAAGTGGGGCAAGGGAAAGGGTTAACTGATGTATTTTTAGATACCACAGACTGGAGTTACATGGGGGACAGTAGGAGGGGTCTTTGAACTATGGGGGCAAGATGCAGGGTGGAGAGGTTTTAAGACAGGCCCTGGGGAGGTACCATTAACCTGTTTAAAAGACCATATTTCCCCAAAACAGCAGTCTGCGCCCCCCCGGGGCCTTACTCAGTGGTTTATGTGTCTACCTTTCTTTTTGACAGTAAACATTTTACACTTTGATTTCTGCCTCTGTCTGTTCATTTTTGAAGAAGAACTGGGAAAACCGCTGAACCATCTCTGCTGAACACTTGCCACGCACTACAGTACACCCCATACTATTATTGACCTATTTTTTTCCACTTTTAGATTTCTTTGTTTTTATTGGGTTTTTTGTACTGTGCTTTCTGTGTATTACTGTATTGTATTTCTGGCTGTGGTTCTTTTCTTTCCTTTTGAACTGAGAGCTGCTGCAGCAAGGCAAAGTAATTTCCCTCTGGGGTTAATAAAGTTGTTGGAATCTTTGGATGTGACAGGGCACTTGTAAAGTATGAGGTAGGTGCTGTATGGATATTATAAGCAAATGTTGGCACCGGGGGCCCTGGTGCCAACATAACAGGTTAATCTACTCATAATCATTGCAGTGGAGAGTCCAGTCCAAATTCCCTTCAGTGTGAGATATGTCTAAATATGTTGTGACGCATTTAGCAAGAAGAATTTACAATCTGTCTTATCTAAGAGTGCACACGTGAATTTTATTTAGTGTTTAGATTGCTAAATGGTGAGTCACAACAAACACCTGGTACTGTCAATGACTGACAATATGATCTTTATTCTATGACTGATAAAGAACAGAATGCATGAACAGTTTTGCTGTAATGGGTGTCAAAAGTGCAATCTCAACTAGAATACATTCACAGTATGGCATCATGATGTAGCAGCAATCTTACCATTGTGGTGAAAGCTGCGTATGGTGTTGGCTTGCTGAATGTGCTGACTTGGGAAGCTAAATGAAGGGTCCTCCACTAGATGGTACTGCTGCTGGTGGAAGCGGTAAAGATCCAAGAGGTACTGGGGAACTGGGACTCCAGGTTGAGGGTCTGGCTGGGACTGCAGACCCAGTCGACTCAGGAGGAGACTCTGGATGGTCAGTGCCAGGTTGGGCTCCAGAGGGGAACCAGCTGGTGGATGTGACAAGGAGGAAGGTGCAAGAGACACACTGCCATGATAGATTTCGCTGGTGTCTCCACCCTGGCGACCAGACGAGGCTTGAGGTAGCAGCAGGACCATGAGGAGCAGGAGGTTAGCAGGGAACATGGTGGATCTGGGGGAAGATAGGGAGGTAAGGAGAGATGATTGGAGGACAGGTGTCAGGGAGAAACATGACAGGAAGTGGTAAATTGAAGAGAGACGGTCGGCAAAAAAGAGAACATCAGTGTTGTGAATGTGGGTTGTGCAGCACTTTTCCGTCCTTTTAAATGTAGGTGCTTGGAATTAAGTTGTTCATGCACAATATTGTATTGAATTATAGTATATCATTAAAGTTTTGGTTGAGAAATCTAAAAACGACATGATTCCTATGAGATGCTCCTGGTCTCTGTGTATTTCCTGGACACACTCATTTCTCAATAGTCTTCAGTATTCCTGTCGCATACGCTCAAGAAATTTACTCTCCACATTTCCACATAACGTTGTTTGCTTGTTTCTCCTGGTTGTAGAAACTGTGTTATTTTGTTTCTTTTCTGTCAATTTAGCACATAGATATTATACAATACCTAAGCAGGAGCAAATAAACAGTGTCTGTATTTTATATCTGTAATTTATTAATCATGTGAGTTTGAGTGTGAAAGAGTTTCAGTTACAAGTTACAGATAATTTCACTTAGAATCAAAGAATTTTACCTATAGGTGCCCAACACACAGTATTGGGTGCTTTATTTATATTGATCATAATTGAAAATATGAACTGTTTACATTACTGAAAACATTGTCTTGTATAAACAGCTGCCAGTTTAGTCTGATATCAGTTAATGGATTTTGGTGGTGGATCAGCTATGTTTGAAAGTGTTACACTGCAGCAGTTATTGCTCATTGACCTTGGACTTCTGCAGGGCAGGAAGATAATAGCTCTTCTGGAAGAATATAGACATACCCTCCATAGGAATGTGGACAAAGGAACTGACAGCCTGTCTTGCTTTGGAGAGACTGACGTATATTGTCAAAGGGAAGGAGAAGAGCTTTGACATGAAAACTATGAACTATACACTCATTCCTTTTTCCTTTGGAGGGCGTGTGCATATATGACATATGTTGATATTAAGGTATTAGTGTTTATATGCAAATGTTTCTGACACATAATTGAATGTATGTAGATCTTGTGTGTTTGATACAATGCCTTGTTTCACAGGCAAAATCTGCCAAAAAGCTACAAATGAAAAATACATTACGTGTGATGCAAATGACTTTCATCTTTTATTCCTGCCTGCATCATTAATTTTGAACAAATATCCACAGATGCCACAACAGAGTTTCTTTGTCTTAACTATATTGACTCATAACAAGTTCCATGAGTGTTCTTCATACAGAAAACACAAGCACAGACAGAGGTCACGCCACTGTAGTGCAGGTGTCTAATTCAAGGCCCTCTTGACCTGAAAAGGTTGAGGGCAGAGCAAAGGAGTAAAGGTTGACCAGTCAGGGACAACACAATCTGCACTACAATAATAAAATAATAGAATAAATTTAATAAAATAAATTTAGTGCTATACAATAAAGAAAAATAGAAAAGAATCAGATACCTGTTTTATACATATATATATATATATATGTGTGTGTGTGTCTTAAGGAAGAACTCACATATCCTGCTCTTCTATCTCTTTATCTAATCTTGCTAAGGCACAGAGGATCGATTAGGCCCTCCACAGTGAGATAACAGACGTGTTTATGGCTGAGCGAAGACATAATGACACTGTAATGGCTCCTAATCTTACCACACCGGCAGAAAAGGGGTTAAAAGAAGGTCGCAGGTGTGAAGGTGTATACATTTTTATGCTTGTGTGATTGTGTATATGTGTGTTGTTTGTGTGGTACGTGGTTCAAAGAGCAGGCCTGGGAAAATAAGCCACCTCCAAGCGTGGGATTGTTGCTAGTCGTCCATTAAATCCTGGCAGCCCCACCCAGGGCTGTTTCACCTGAGGCTACTCAGCAGAGGACAATTACAGATTAGACACTCTGCTGGACAGCCTCTCCCATACACCATGGAGGCTTGTAAAGCAGATTAAGGACAACAACACCACCTCTCTCCTGTACTTTCCTCACCTACAAAACCACCCAGGTGAGTCTGAGGTTCAAAGGTTCAGTCGTCACACAGTAGGGTGTGCCTCAGCTTGTGCGAGGAAGAGGAACACATGAGAAGAGAGAAAGAGACTGTGAGCAGAGGCCAGTTTGCCCTGCATCACTTTGACATACATACTCCCTCTATCTTCTCCCTGGGGGTGGGGGGTCTATGTTGTGACTGGTTCTGTCTAATTTAAACCAGACAAAGAGCTTCCAGGCTTAATTTAGCATCTTTATTTATCATGTGTATCAGCGTGCCACCCACATGTCAACTCGTTCCAGCTGACCAGAAAAGCTGTCATTTTTATGATTGTAAATCCCCGACAGTTTATCTATGACTATCCCTACCTCACTATACTTTTTTAAATGATTTTTTTCCTCCGTGGTATGAATCTGGACTCATCAAATGTTCTTGGGGAGTAATTGTAGAGAGCTGTGTCATGGGGTCAGGGACGACGTGAGATGAAGGTTTGAAGTTCATCAGCAGTGTTTGTGCATCTTTCCCCTGTGTACATGCAGGCAACTCAGCCTATTAGACGTATTAGATGTGACCTGACCTCCTGAGCAGACACTTGCATGACCCTGGTGTGCAGCGGACGAGTATCTTCGTCGACCCTCCCTGTGTTTGCAGAACTCACTGATTAAAACCCCTGACCTCTGATGTCTGCTTCTAACTGCTACTTCTCTTTTTATCTGTTTATTTCAAACACTGCTCGCTTTCCTCTTCCTCCTTCCTCTTTGCATTCCTTGAACTTTGTCCTTTTGCTTTGTCTTCTGTAGTGTCATAACTGCTTTTTTCTTTTCTGTTTTCTCATACAGTTCTCTTGAGTTATGTCAGTTCCCCTGACTTGTATATTTATCTGCCTTTTTTTCTCAATCTCAGGATTTTTCATGTTTAAAATGTCTGTTTTTGTGCTTCTCTGCATCACCTTCTTATTGCCTGTCACCGACTCTCCCTTCCCTTCTCTCCCATTAAAGTTGCTCTTTCTAGCTAGGCCTTAAATGAATGGTGTTTTTGCGGAAGAGTGCGGCAGACTGTTGCCGGGCCAGAGGGCCAGCATGTCACTGCAGCCGGCTGATTTATCCACAGCCGCTGTCTTCATGTTACGCCTGGTCCCTCAACTTTCCCTTCCTGTTGTTCTTCCCGTGTTTCTTTTCCCAAATTCCTCCTCTCACTCTCCCTGATCCCCCCCCCACCCTTCAGCTCTCATTTTTCTAAGCTGCCGTCCCATTCTTTCAGAACATGATACGCGCAGCATACATGCCACCGGGTTCATTCTCTCGCTCTGAGCTTACTCAAAAATATGTCATGTCAGACAGCCTCATGTGATGTACAGTGTACACATACACACCTGAGAACACTTCTGAGGATACAGCTGTATTCACTGCTGCTCTTTCTCCATAGAGGCCCATATACTGTAACACATAAAGGGAGCTTACACGCCACAGTCTGTATAATTAACTGTGAGGTTATGGCTGCACTATATTCCCAATGCTTGACGAGTCATTAAGGCATGATTTTGAGCTGAGGAGTTCATATAGTTGGGTGGGGTGAAAAATGATCAAAACATTTGCAAATGGAGATGTGGTTCTGCTTTCCGAGGTGCAACAGACGAAAATCATCAGAGTAATATTCCAGGTAGGCTGCTGTGGGATTTTACTGGACTCTATTAGAACAGCACTCTAATTCATCCCAGCTGGACCGATTAACTGGCTAATGACCCAAACGTCAAATCACTGTTTCTGTTACACACATGCAGATGCACATGTGTCCATGCAATGAACAGTACAGGGTTTAAACACATGCCAACTGCCAGGCAGAGTGAGCGCTAACACGTACACAGAACCAGACGCTGAGATGTGTAAGTGTGGAGGAGCTGGGTCATAAATATTTGAGAGTGCATGGAAATAGATTTAGAAACATAGGTTCTGTTCAGTGGACACTCAGGAGTGCTGCAAATCTACCACTTTCCTGTTTCCACAACATAACTGTGACTTGCTCTACTTGTCTCATCAGCTCTCACGTCTACAGTACACGCACACTGTCATACTTATGTGAGCTTGAGCTCAGCATCAACAGGTTTCTGTGTATTTACAACTTGTCTCTTTCATCCTCACGTGCCTTTTTTTTCCCGGTGTGTTTCATCTTTTGTCTCAGCCTGGGATGCCCGGAGGTACACGGTGAGCCAAGTGCATCGTGGTTAACAGGAGCAATGCAAAAGCATCAGTGGAAATATTGAGCTATCCAAGCAGTGACTACTGAAAGCTCAGAGACTGCCCTCGTTGTGTGTCTGACAGCTAAACCAATGTGAAACACAGAACAAAAACACAACTCTGCTTTTCACATTAAAGCTGCTAAGTGTTAACACTCGGGGCCAATTCATACTGTGTATGTTGCAGTGGTGGTGAGTTGCATTATGCTCTTTGAACTCATAATGGGCACATTATTCTTGGACAAGCTGCTTACCGGACAAGATTTTGATTGAGCAACACAGTGTGCCAACAGTGCATGCATGTGCATAAGTGTGTGTGTGTGTGTGAGTGCGATTTTCCCCAGAGTGACTAATGGTTTCAGCAGTGCAGTTCCTGTGGCCTGTGGCTTGACAGACAGACGCGTGTGTGTATGTGTGCTTGTGTGCATGTGTGTATGCGTGAGAGGCATAGAGATGTAGTACTCACGTCCAGGTGTGGTGGGCTGTATGCAGAGTCCATGGTTTATCCTTGAGCTCCAGTGTTACGATCCCTTCGCTCTCGCTCCTACTCCTTTGGACAGAATGGACAAGATGCACTATTTACCTCTTTTTCTCTCCCTTCTCTGTCTTTACCTCTCTCAAGGTAACTGGTCCCTGTCTCTCCTGTGTCTCCTATGGACATGGACTGTAGGTAATGCCGCTCGCTCCATGTTTTTCTCCCCTCTCTGCTCTCTTGCTCAGCTTCTCATCCTGTTGTCAGTGTCAGATAAGCAAACTCTTAAAAACATCCACCAGCTTCCCTTCTGCCTGGCTGCCTGACCTCTGATAGTAGGCGACTCCCTTTCTCTGTCGCTTGCACTTCCACTTCTGGTTCTTTAAAACACACTGATACCGCTGCTGTCATGGAAGCTGCAGGAGAAAAATGAATTGTGCTTGTCTGTCTGTCTGTACTGTATCACTGGCAACAACTCCCTCTTGTTCCTAAACCTCCTTACTACGTCTCTCTCCCTTCCTCTGCACTCTGTTCCTCCCTTTTGTATCTCCTCCCCTTTTCCTCTCTCTCTTTCTCTCTTGATTTTCTCTCTCTCTCGTCCACATACACTTCTTTTGCTTTTTTTCAGTGTCCAGTTGGTAAACTCAGTTTAACTCTAATTGACTTTCCTGGCCATTTGGATCCACCCAAGTAGTGATGTCACTGAGGTTGGCCCCTGTTCATTTACAGGCTGTTATCTCACTACCTCTATCTGTGCACACACACCACACAGCAAAGCAAACAAACTAAAGCACAAACACTCAGAGACATTGTCTTGCACACACGACCACAGTAAAATGAAACCAAATACACTCAAACACACACACACACAGTCCAGATAACCTTGAGTTCAGCTCCCAGAACAAGACTAATTATGTTCCACATTTCCTCCTTTAACAAACTCACCTGCTGCTTTTCGTTGGCACCATTTTACGTTTCGGCCAACATGCTCGCAGGCATTCGCTCCGTCATTATAAATACAAGACCCCATGACACTGAATGAGAGCAAACAGTTTCAGTTACAAGCCAAAGGTATGAATGGATGACTCATAAGAGCTGCCATGAAGTCACCAAGACTAAGTGTTGTGATTGGATGGAAGTAAAAGTAGAGGTAAAAAAAAAAGAAAGAAAAGGCAGCCTGTACTTCTCCACTATGGGTTGAAGCAAGGTGCGTCTGTCCTTCCAGTGCAGAGCGGGTGGTGGGGTGAATTTGTATTCATGGGGTGAGCCCATGAGAAAATGTCTCTTTAGGATGCAACGTCTCACATATTAGATCTCATCTGGAGAAACGCTTGCCCACGTCCCTCTGCTCCTCCTTTCTGTCCCCTCCACTTGTTCTTCCCGTCCACTCTTGTACAAACACACACAAAACTCATTCACAGACTTCATTCATCCCGAGGCTGAGTAATTGTTCCAGCGCAGAGTAACTTTACGCACAAAACACACTTGCTCTGTTCTCGCATCACACACACACCTGCTTTTGGAAAGCGTTTTTATTAATCATTAACACACGCTGGATGTTTTCAGACTCAGAACACTTTTATTGGAACGACTAAAGAGGAGACATGATGCAATGGGAGAGTAATACATTTTCAAATTGGACATTGTCACACATCCTCTTAACAATCAACACAATAACTATACAGAATTTCATAATCACAACATTTGTCTTTCTGGAAGGTGCAATGAGAACATAGCATGATTTTCATGTACTGTAAGTAAACATCCACCATGTCTCCTTGACTGAACTCATACCAACCGCACTTGATTCTGAGCTTTGACCTTCTTGAGTTTAAGAGAAAACAGAACTTTGATTTTGGGGTCAGTTGAGTGACACTGTAAATGCTAATCAGGTAATGTCGGATCTTTACCATCTCAAAACGTAGCTCAACATCCTTTGGGCCTCAGACTTTTTAATTATTATTTTGTTGTGAAACATGGTAACAGCAAACATTTCGGAGCATGACGTGACCTTTGTACACTCTGTTAGAATCAACATTTTGGGGAAATTTGCTTATTTGCCTTCTTTTAGAGAGTTAGATAAGAAGATAGATACCACTCATATCTTTATGATAAGTATGGATGTAAAGATAGCATGGCATAAATACTAGATGCAGGAAGGAACTATTTTGAAACCATCATGCTTGAGTGTTGTTTACCCCCCTAAACTACTTATGGATTGAAAAATAAGGTATAATGTGTTAATTACCAAACTTTAGAGGTGTTATAGTGGACATATTTTTGAACTTTGGACAGTGTTAGTTAGGTTAACTACTCTAACATGATACTCATAATCAATCCATTCTTCTCTGTCCAGCTCTCGTTCTCCCTGCTCTACTATGCTCTTCTGCCAGGGATTAGTCAGTATCACATTACAATAAATGAGAGAAGTTATTGTTTAATGCATCACAGTGACTATAAAGTAGCAATCTATCAGAGGATGATATTAGTAATATGTGGCAGAGCTTCTCACAAGCCCTCGAACACACCACTAGGAGGTATTTTGTTTGGCACAATCCATTTTTGCAGCTACATTACCATGATACCAT
>JAUBNQ010000005.1:18778640-18791596 GCA_032353495.1 Ctenopoma kingsleyae | reverse complement strand
CAAGCCCTCGAACACACCACTAGGAGGTATTTTGTTTGGCACAATCCATTTTTGCAGCTACATTACCATGATACCATAAAACAATAAAAGCAACTTACTGTGATAGATTGCATAACTTGGGGAAAGCTGCTTGGAAGGTAACAAAATGTGCCTAAATACAGTAGATATGCTCAACAGTAACAAATAGACACTATTTGTAAAACTCTTACAGCCATTAATAAGCCAGATTTTATTCGAACCAGCATGAACTGATTTAAATTTCTACTGATGAGCACAAATGATACAGAGACACAAAACATGTAAGGCTGAAATATGGAGAAATGTGTTAAAAATTGGGCAAATGTATGAAGACATCCACCATATTTCTATTTTTGATATGGAGTGGCCATAAATCATGGAAAATTCCATATGGCTTCAATTGTTCGAAACTTAAATTTGCATAAGTGGAACAGAAAACTGAAATAAATTGGATGTTGTGGCGTCGAGAGGCTTTAACATAATTTTTTTTTCTGCTATTGTCATTTAAGTTTTGAAATGTATGAGCATTTTTATATAGAAATTGATGGAGACCTATAGACATTCAGGGTTAATAGTCCAGTCTTTACCACAGCCCTGGATTCACTGTGCCTTCTCCAAATGAGCAGTAATTCCAGCCTCCAGTTTTCCCATCCTCTGGAAAAGCTCTCGGCTGCCTGTCCTGCTGACTTCCGATGGGGGTGGAGAGAAACTTTTAAAGTAATACCTCACCGCCCTCTTAACAAGCTGTCCATCCGTCCTGCATCCCGGTGTTTCCACCTCCATACCTCTCCATCCCTCCATGGATACAGAGAGCGAGGCCTTGTCCGGAGAACAGGAGGAGGGAGCTTGGATTTATTCCTCGTTCGTCTACCTCTTTCCTTCTTTTTTCTCTTACAGCAAAATGTTGGACATAATTATTCAATGATCAACATCATTATCAGTCATTCCTTTGTAGTGGAAAGGAGAGCATCCAGGAGAGAAACTTGGTCTCCTGGCAATAGCAGTAACAGCTGTAAACACACACACGCTCAGACACATAGTGTGTGATGGTGTGTTAAGTTCAGTGTTTCAATGTCAGCTTAGTGAGGAAACAGGAAAGATTTATTGCAGGACTGTTGCATTTCACTGCATTTGTTTTGGTTTGATGTAAAAACTGACAGCTGGGTGTATGAGCTGTTACAATTCCTGAACTTCTCGTGTGGTTCGTTTTGTTTCTATCTTCACTCACATCATCACTTCATCAGGCCCCATTGTTTGAACATTTCCATGAACTGCTGTTCCCCACCCAGCCTCCAGATGTCCTCAGACTTTCCCTCTGTTCAGTCTGTCCTGTTCACCTGCACACCTGTCTTCCATTCCCAACACCGGGCCCCAGTCATTTGTTCAAATAATCTTTTATGATCTTACCCACTTTTTCCTGCCTGGTCTGCTTGTCTGTTTCCAACCTTATTTATCGTTTTGGACTTGCCGGCAGTTTCCAACCTCTATTCGTCTTCTGACTTGACATCCCCCGCCTGCCTGGTTCAGTTTGCCTGGAGTTTGAGCCAGCCTGCTTTTTTTTGTTCTTTATGTAAACAGTGCACTAAATCAGTCCGTTTGCTCAGTGTCTGTATTTGAGCCCTCTCTATTCGCTGTTCTAAGATAAACTGTGACACTGAAGCTAATGAGGAAAATGCAGACTGTGGAAGTCAGGTGATTTACATGACTGCTTGACAGAGGGAATAGCAGGCTCTGAAGTCACAAGAGTTGGCTGAGAAGATGTCAGTGGTGCAAACAATAGTACAAACTACCAGCATAACAACAGTTCTACAGATTATTAAACATATTTCATCTCATGGTTTTGGTTTTCTAGTTCACTCTCACTGCTCCACAGGATCTGCTCAAGAACACGGCTCTAAGAACCCGCAGAACCTACCCAGCATTGTATTGTTCCAATACATCCACAGTGACTCAATAAACCATTCAAGTTTTTTAAAGAACAATTGTGACAAAAAAGCAGAGTGCAAATGTGATACAGCTGCTGTTTTCATAAATGGCAGTGCAGGGAGTTTGGCAGCAAAATTTGACGTATCTGATGTCTGATCTGATGTCAGCGGACAAAAAAGTTTAAATTTACTTCAGTTTAAATAAATTTGACATTCATTGCTTTAGGGAGTTGTTGTAAAGTTGCATGTTTTTCTGAGGAAAGCTAATAAATCAGCTATTAAATCACTTATTATTTGTGTGAAAGAGAAAATCACTTCACTTTGATGAAAAAATGAGTGAAAGTGACTATTTACTGTACAGTTTAATGTTGTAAGCATATAAATGTTTGGTTGCATTGCGGATCAGCTGGAAAACAAGAAAAAATATAATTATAAAAATTAAACCAGCTGAAGTGACAGTGATAAACATCAACATCATGTGAAGTGCTGTTTGGAGAACCTCTGGAAACAATGGAGCTTAATGGCTTGGTTGTCTGCAGACAAAAAAATCAAATTTTCCTCAGGACAGCACGTCACGGAGCAGAGTGAGTCATGAGAAAAAAGCTTCACAGCCGCCAAAAATAAGCAAAGATTGATGTTCAAACACTTAACATGATCGATGCCTCACTAGGAAACAACCAGAATGACAAACATGCAAAGCCGGAGAATAATTTCTGTGATGACCTCACATTTACCTTCACTGTGTTTGTAATGAAGTTACATTGTTTTACTCCTTTTAGATGCCTTTGATATGCAACTATGAAACTTCATGAAAAAAAAAAAGACTAAAGAATTTGTTGCTTATATTTTGTTGTATTTACACACAGTAAATACAAAACTTTTTTTAACGCCTGTCAGATTGAGCTACAAACAGTTCACAGTGATAAGACAGAAACTGTGTGGATTTCCTGTTGGGATCAATTATCATCTTGGTGCAGGCTTCATTTCAGATTCAGATTTACTAACTCAGTCTGTGCAGAGGATGGAGTTCAAACAGCAGATAAAGTAAAACATTCTTCAATAATGTTTCATTTATAGTTAGAATTTGGCTCATTTAGTGCTGTGGTACTGGTTAATAGAATCACCATTATTAAAAATGTTAATTGGTCTTTTAATCTGCTTTGAATGCTGCTCAATTGCCTATTATAAGCTATACTATCTATAAAGCAGACAGTACAGTTGCTTTGGCACTTCTTTGCTTCTGTAACTTTGTGACAGTGATCTGGTGTTCACAGCCACTTCACGTTTTGATCAATTTAACATTTCAATCTTATAGAGACTATCCTGATCAAATGAAAACCACAAACATATTGTAGAACAAGGTACACTGACAGACTACACTGTTTTAGCTGCAGTTTGAGGTAATGAGATAAATGGAGCCTGATGATAACTATAAACAGATAAAAACCAGTGAGCATTAAGTGCAGAAGTCAGAGACACAACACGGTGAGAAAAGTGTTTAGATTGCCGGCTGGATGCTTTCAGTAAATACTTACACTCTTTGCTGTTTTTATACATTGTGGGGGCCTTAGAGGGAAATGACACTGCAAGAAAAAAAAAGATGATGAAGAAGGATGATTTGTGAGTGTTGTTTGCTGGGAAGGACAAATAGATGTCAGAACGAGGAGAACGGAGACAAGAGGAGAGGGAGATGACAAAGATAAGATTTCATTAGATGTTCACATGAAGGAGTCCACTTCACTGAAATAGCCACACATGAATTTACACATAGACAGACACACACACACGCACACACACACACACACACAAATACATTTATTCTCCGCGTTTCTTTCTCCATAAACAGTGACCTCAGCGCGAAGGAATGAAATCTTATCGCTGCGAAAACTCACTTTGGAATTCCTTGCCAGTGGATGAAAAATGTCAGACCCTGTTTGTGTCACTGTGTCTGTGTATAGTCTGTCAGTGTGTGTGTGTGTGTGTGTGTGTGCGCATTTCTCATGCTATCCCCTCATGTCTACTGCCTCGCTATAACGCATGCCTCTCACCCTCCACAATTTCATTAGAAAGAACCATACTGTTGAGGTTGTTTTTGTTTTTTTCCTGCACATTTTAATTATATATATGAAAATACAATATGTCTGTGAACAGGTCAGTGATTTATAGAAGGATCGAATGGGTAGTATGGAGTGTGTGGGTCTCATAGACTTATGAGACCAGACTACGCAGGTACATCTCCAACAAGGTCTCAGCTCCACCCAGCTCAGCAGCAGCCAACCAGAGAAGACAAGATAGAGCCAAACCTGAGGCCGTCACATTTGTAAAACACTGAAATCATATCTGTTTTTACTGGCTAGCCTTTTACTGAGATGTTCTCCTTGTAAATGTAAGAATGAAAAATGTGGCAGGTGTAAGGTAAATCTGTAAGGTAAATGTGTCTGGTTGGGTGTTCCTGCAATGTGATTACACATGTAATCATTTAATAGTTTAATCCTACACTTGAGGACTAAGATAAATGAACCTTTTTACTCCCAAGCTGGCTCTTTCTGACTTTATATGATAAAACTAATGATACTCAAATCAGGTTTGTTTTTATTTTATAATTTGGCAACTGTGTAAGTGAGTAAAACAGGGGGCGCGTTAATGTTAATGTGATTTTGCATGCAAACATGTTAAATCTGCCCACAGTCAAGCATCCAATTTAGTTTATGAAGAGTTCCCAGTATTAAATTCCTGTAATATACCCTTAAAAACACAGCACTACCAAGAAGTTAAAAGGAAACTTAATTATGGACAGAAGGTGAAGTAATCAAAATAAGAAAAATGTGCATATCATACGACAGAAAACAAGTAAACATCCCTAAATGCACACCCCTGTGCAGAATAAATCTCATGCATCAACTGCTGTGGTCAGAGGACTATCATTTGCAATAGTCATGGTACTTCCAGCTGTCCAAACACAGTCTAGAAGGTCATGTACTAAATAAAACAGAGTGGCCAGAATAACATAGTTATTTCCAGTATTTTCATACTCTAAGTGCTGTATATTGTTTAATCAATACCAGTAGCATATACAAATACAAAATGTATAAAATAAAATGTACAAACTATATCCTGGTCCCTTTTAACAGTCTGTGAAGATTCTCAGTCATTTCTCAATTGAGAAAGCCTTCTGGATGGAAGGTGAAACGTCCTCAAGGAACTTAAACAAGTCCAGTTGCCATTGAACAACCTTTTTTGGGATAAGTTTCCAACTGCATCTCACGGTTATCATATTTTAATATCTGACAAAAAAGTGAGACGGTGGTTAAAAGACATCCATACATGCTGTTCTGTGCTTGTGTAAAATATGCCTAACATCTGCCTCCCACTCTGTCTGGTACAGGTGAGTACTTTTGGCTTTCTGGACACATTAAGCAGCTGTTAAAAGAAATTCCAGCTCCTGAACCAGTTGATTGCACATATACACTAACAATTAACCCAGTCACTGTATATTTTACAAACCGACTGCCAGCAAACACATATGCCAGACTCAGTTTCTGCTGGCTCTCTCTTCTTTTTGCAAGGTCATATACAGTTTAACACAGATGTCCTAGAGTGTACAGCAAAACAGAAACTGTATTGCGGTGAGAACGTTTTTCTCTTGAAATTAAAATTATCAGTTGTCTCAGATTCTACAGGAGCAGGAGTGATGCTGAAAATTAAAATGATCCATCAAAATGATGGTAAGAACTGTCCTGAGCATGATAGATCCATTAACGTTTTATAATCATTATGTTTACATCTGTGTTGCCTTATTTTCAATTTGTCAGTCACTGAAACTTTAAAATACTTTGATTTCCACAAACCTGTGTGTAAGGAAGGATCACCATAAAAACATTTTTTGAGTTCTGACTTCAGTTTAAACTCTTTTTCTGGTGATCCTAATCCTCTTCCTTATGTATGAAAGATGCTATAAGTACAAGTAAAGTCTTATGCATTGATTAGATTTAAGATCTAACCAGGGGTGAGATTGCTGAAAAGAGAAATGTGTTTTAAACAGACAGGGTGACATGAGGAGAGGATGTATCTTCAGCTTGTGCACATTTTCTCCAAGTATATACATGTTCTTTATCTAGGAAAACTGATGCACATGTATTTCTGTGTGCTTGCATGCTGCCACACAATTACAGTGCGTATATTACAGGTTTGTATACGCATATGTGTGTGTGTGTGGTCAGTAATAACAGGAAGCTGGGCCTCCATGTTGACACAAACCTACACTGGGGATTGGCCATTTGAAATAAATAAACAAACACACAAGTGACCCACTCAAGCCACGAGTTCTTCGTGTGACTAAAAATAAGAAAAGCGGAGGGCTCCACGCCATCAAACCCAAACAGGAACACCTGCAGCTCCCCCCTCAGCTCCCCCCTCAGCTCGGGCCTGCAGCAGGTGGCTACGCCACAACATCAAGCTGCTTGGAGATGGTCATAAAGCCTTTAACTTAAACATGCCTTGTCTATATATTTTTTCTGATCTCCTCAGACAACTCTCTTCTACTGCTTTCTTTGGTCCATGTTCAGCGTGGGGCACACAGTGATACAAAACAGCAGACTGACTACATTTTTCCAACAGGCTCAATTTCAAGATTGCTAATTACAGGAAACACTTATTTTGAAATATCACTGTAATCCAATTATTTACAATATTTTGTCCATAATATTCAGCTAAATCAAAAATCAAAAGTGATGTTGGATTCATATTTCTTTCATTTCTCTCTCTTTTTTTTTTTTTGTCAGTTTCACATTGTTACTTTCTTTGTTAACTTAAACTTTCAGCATTGAAGTTCAATCTTGGCCTGAACAGCATTTTGATATGGTGGACAGCTTTTTTTTTTAAGTTAGTAAGTGTACTTTGAGTTGATGAATGAATAACGTGATGAATGAACTTTGATGTTTAATTGTTTTAACACAGTTCATTATCTGGAAAAGACACACTAACCCATATTAAACAAACACTACCCCATCTAACCTGCCCTGCCTGACAGATGAACCAATACAACATAGACCCTTCCTATATTCCACTATTTAGTGCTTTTACTGTGTGGTAGATGATTCATTCCACAGCACAGATCATTTTGTATCTGCGGGTCAAGCGTGAGGGAAGCTCTGAACTTTAATTTGGGATGTCTTCTCCTGCCCTGATAGCGGGCTCCTCTGGGAGGTTAAAATTCCCCTCAAGCAATTGCAACACCTGCTCGTATTTCTCTCTGAGACACTGTGATAAAACACAAGTCTCTTTTCATACATAAAATCAGAACACATGCTCACAACTCATGGGACAGACAGCTGACTTCAGTATGTGACTTATCATAGACTTTGTCTGCATACATACATACAGAACACACATGTGTGAAGCCATGTGTTTGTTCTTTGGTGTAGAAGTGCATGCCTGTCTGCATTCGTGTATTTCCCATGAAAAACATACTGTACATATGTGTGAGTGTCATTTATGCATCTCCTCGCTGCCTCTGAGTGTTTTAGCTCCAGATGTACTGGGGTCAGAGCAAGGCTTCCCTTCCCAGTCCAGATGTGTCCAAGTGTGCACCATAGTGGCACGCCATGCAACTCAGACTCTCCTGAGACTGTGAAACATCTCGCAGGGTCAGACACATTTTAAAATTCTCTCTGTTTGAGAAGAACAAGAACAAGCAACTGCATGAGCTTTACTTTAACTGGGGATGTCTTGTCCTGGCCTGTTAGTGGGCTAGCATCTCACTGCATCAGTAAACTGACGCAGCTCTGTGTTAGTTTGTGCTAAAATGAATGAACATCTCTGGCTTGAGTAAAGTAATCAAGTGATTCATCTCCCTGTTACTGTCTTTGGCAGGATGTGGCCATCTGTACAGACAGGACAGCTGTGTCCGTTGATATCTTCAGCAAGGAGACCAGGACCGAGCCTAAGAACAGAGATCTGGCAATTTTACAACAGGAAAAGGGCACTCAAGTCTTACATTCTCTGGCACAGTGAATGAAGGGAGAGAGAGGCTGAGACAGAAACAGATAGAGAGGGGTGTATGTGTTGGAAGACATTTTTTAAAGAATATTTTTGCCCTTGGACAGATGTGAGAGCTATGGTAAGGTGAGGAGAGTTTGGTGTCTGTGGTGGAGAACATAAGGAGAAAGGGAACAGGGAAGATGTGCTCTACTTGTTATCTAACCTCAGTGTTTACTCAGATTCCTACTCACAGATAGCATCAGCAAATAAGCTGCGGCCATGTTGACATGCTATTGGACCAAGCCAAAGCTGACCTTTTGCCTTTGTGAATACACACACACACACACACGCACACGAACACACACACACAACATATACAGATATGATCCTGCTGTTCTCTACATTCTGCTCAACTATAAACACTGAGCATCGATGGGGACCGAAGAAAAACAAGAGCACGATTTCCAAGTAAGTTCAGTTAAAAACTGAGCAACATAAAGCTTGTATTTTAAATTGTGAGGAAGAGTCTTGTAAAGATGTTTTACTTATTATACCAAAATACTCAATGTTATGTTTGTGTAAAACTCTCAAATTGACACGGTTGAATTAAAGATTCAGTGAAATAGAATTCCACAAAAGGTGTATCTGATGTGCGAATCATTTGAGTTTTATTTGCACAACTAGCCTCATGTAACCAATAACGATGGAGGCTTTTTATGTGGGGGTGTGTAAGGTCTTTAACTTTACAATCACAGTTTATGTGCCATAAAGATGATCTTTTTGTAACCTTATACTGTGTTTGCAACACGTCCTCCAACCAAAGAGGTTGTTAGGCCCTGCTCTCAATTATGACCCAAAGGAGCAGTGATAGACAAACCAGCCCTTTATTGTTATGGTAACAATAGCAAACATACATGTTAGGTTGTGGAACAGTCTGGCTGGTGATATATTTAGATATAATTTGGTTAGGTTTGAGAAAACTTTGTGAGGTTGGTTAAAATTGTTGTCCTTGAGGTTAGAGGACCTTTGTGATCAGGGGAACAGAAGTAAACACATAGTTAAGGTTGTGGATGGTTGATGTTAACACAAACAACAGTTTTAAACGTAGAAACAAACAGCGGTATCCCACTCAAAAGTCCTGTCTCCCTCCTCCAAATGCAGACTTTGCAGATCTATATTGACTGTGGAGGGCAAAGCAATATTAAAAACATTATTGCTTTCTATAATCAGAGGTTTTATTAATGTTCTGCCTGGTGATAGATTTGGACTTTTGAAGAAACAGAGATCGGGGCAGAAACTGTGACAGCTACACGCAGATCCACCATCAGGTTTCCACACATTTCGCTTTTTATACTCCTTTCATCTGTTGCTCAGCTGTGCGTCCACCTTTCATGCAAACAGTGAAGTGTGACACTATGAATGTCTCTCTGGAGAGATATTGGATATATACTGTGAGAGACAGAATTTCCCAATAGATTTGTAATTTTTCGGTGTGCTGAGCTGCAACTAGAGGCAACAGTGGATATAAACACGACATAAACATATAGCAATACAAATAACAAAAATGATGAGGTAATGGTGGAGCTACACATATTTTCTACTCTCTGATCTCCTTGTATGTGCAGTGAATCAGTACTAATGAAGGGACTTTAATATAACACTATAAAGACTTTGATGGATCACAAAAGGTGCTGAACTTTGATATTTCTATACTTTGACATCATCTGTCTTTCAGAAGACTCCTCTCCCCTAAACCACTACGTCCCACCTACATGTTGCAGCTCTCCCTCTGTTTCTTTATTCCATTCTTTGTGCGACAGAGTGATGTGACAGTAGAGAGCAGACAATGTCGGGTTACCCTAGTAATTTGGGAAGGAGGACGGAAGTATCCTGGGTGGGTAACGTCCCTCCTTCTCGTGTGGCGCGAGTCCCACTGATGATTCACCAGCGTACACGATGAAGGTTGGTGACCCCAATTTGAGTAAGGCAGGAGAAGGAGGAGCAGGAGAAGAAAGCAGATGAGGAAGGGGGATAATAAGGAGGAGGGGATGGCAATGCCTACGTCAGTGGCACTTGCTAATAGGCAGATGTCCTTGTCCCTGACACAAGTAAATCATGTCTCTTGGGGGAAAAATAAAAGAAAGAGAGGAGGAGAGGAAGGGAGGCAACAAGTATGGCTGAGATTGAGATTGCCGTCTGGAGGAGTGAGGCGCTGGGCTGGACGTGAGTGCGTGTCTAAGTGGAATTATAAGCAATTAGTTCACTCTCTGAGCCCACCGTAGAAATGCTGTTTAGATGAAGACAGAAAACAAAATGGATCGAAGCTGCAGAAGGTGAAATGACTCAGTTTAAGTGTTTTAAGCTGTTTAGGGTGAGTGGGCTGACTTGTATTTAAGCCAGAGATAGAAACAGGTGGTCTGCACAGAGTGGAAGAAGATGAAGAAGTTGAAACAGGAGGAGACAGGCCTCTCAGCAGAGGCAAAAAACTATTAAAACTCATATTTCAGAACTGTACCAAATAAACCGTAATGACGTATCTAAAGTGCCGTATTTATACGTGCGGTCCCTGGTTACATTCCAGTGCTGTTGTTTGGCAATCATGTAAAATCTGTTGCAGTTGCTCCGACCCCCAGAATCAGCTAATGACCACAGGAAGATGAGCTTTGACAAGAATGAATCTTCCTCCTGATAAAATAGCTCTATAACAGACATTTACCCCCTCTGTCAGGGCAGCTTCCCCTCAACAAACACCATAAAATGCCCTTCACAAACACCATAAGCACATATCTTAAAAAGCAAAGCAGTCATTCAAGGTCACGGAAACATTTCTGAAGGAATTTGTACCCACTGGAGTGCTGCCTTATGTTTCCCACCAAAGATGCTGATAATAATAATATGATCCATTTTGAGAGGCTGCACATAGTGCAGAAGTCAGGATTGGGCCTGTGCCTGCAGCCAGTTCCAACTGGAAATCACTTCTCAAATACCACATGACTACTTCCTATTTTTGTCTAATTAAAGGATTGTTTCACTGAAATGGAAACTGCTTCAGTGACAGGCACTGGCTGACCAGATTCTGTGCGACCTGCGATTCAAGTCTTAAGAGGTGAGGTGGGAAGTGATTTGCTTGGTTATTCAAGTATGAATTTTGTTTTAATGAGCCTGACTCACTACTGAACTTTGATGGTCCACCATGTAGACTGTTGCATTGGCAAAGATTTAGAAAAAAAGAAAGACAAAACAATATGAAGATATACCTGAAAGCAGGTGCTTAGTCACAAAGGGAAAAAATGGACAAATTAAATATCTCACCGGATGATGGCACTAGATGAAAGGATAAGAATCACAACTGTGTTTACAATTCATCTCCTCAATTCATCCAAAATTAAGAAACGTCAGGGTACCCAGGGGAAAAGTTAAGGAATATGCATTCATTGTTATGGATTCCCCATTTGGAGACCTCACCGTGCCATTAGCATGAACACAACAAATAAAAGTCTCACATTTAATGAGTAAAACCCAAATATCAAAGATAAACTTTTGCTGTACAGTAATATCCACAAACCAATTAGCACTGTCACCTCTGATTGGTCAGCACTGTTGGTCACAGATGCTGAATCTGTCCAGTCAGCGGTGACACTGGTGGGTCCTCATCATTAAAGACAGTAATTAGCAGCATCTTCCTGTGTTTATTCCTGTGGGAAAGGGAGTGGACCATGATTGAGTCTACAGACTTACAGACAAATGAAGATAACTTTAATCTCACTGTAATTAGTGCTTCCCTTCTCCTCCCACCTCCTCATAGCCTATGTCTTCCTGTCTAGACTTGAGTTGTGCATAGGTGTCCCCCATATGATGCTGTGGCAACAGCTTGGTCACATACACATCTGCTGTGTCTCTACATTTTGGACATTTACAGCAGCCTTCACTGGTCGTCATGTTGTGACTCACATCATGTACACTGTGTCTGACAAACAAAAGGAAACATTTATTGCTGTAAGAGCCTAAAAGAAGTGTGAGACAAATTTTCAGTTTGAATAAGTGGCACCTTTGCTCAAAAGCAAACCAGCTGAATATGTTAAGGAATCCATATTATACAGAAACCATAATGTTTTAAAGTCTAATGGTTTGTTTATGTTTAAAGTTCAGGCCGCCGCTCGGTGGGGTCGAGCTGGCATGCTCCCTCGTTGCTCTCTTTATCTCACTGGTCGCTTGAGACAGGGAAGTGAGGCTGCCACACAGCTCCTGGCCCTCACAATCACTGGAGCTCCTCCAACATTCCCCCCTGGTGGCAACTCAAACAAACCTCGGGACTGACTGTGACTCAGCCATTCCGCTTGTGTCTGCCTGTCTGGCTGCTTCAACAACAGCTCCAATGAGAGCTTAGCAAACATAACCATGTAAGTTGCACTTGTGACAAAGTGGTGACAATATCTCAACATAGTAAAGAAATAAAAGTGATCAGAAAAAGCAAAACCGCAAATCCAAAGACTCCCGCACTCACTGCTCCGTTGTACACAATGTGAATATGAATCAGAATAAGTTTGCTGACAAGTGTAGTATCACGTCATTCATCATTGCATTTTAGGATTGTTAGCAGTTCCCGTTTTATTATGAGGATTTTTGCGGGTCCTGTACATTGCTTACTCCACACTCAGAGTTAGGACACGACAAATGTAGCACGCTACATAATGTGATATTGGATTCAAAAACTAAGTGACTCAGTGAGCTAAATGGTAACATGAATATGACAACATGATTATAAGGGAAAGACTTTGAGTTTTGTAATATACACACGTGGACAAAATTGTTGGTACCCTTCGATCAATGACAGAAAAACTCACAATGGTGACAGAAATAACTTTAATCTGACAAAAGTAATAATAAATAAAAATTCTATGAATGTTAACCAATGAAAGTCAGACACTGCTTTTCAACCATGCTTCAACTGAATTATTTAAAAAAATAAACTTATGGAACAGGCCTGGACAAAAATGATGGTACCCCTAGAAAAGACTGAAAATAATGTGACCA
>JAUBNQ010000005.1:18762558-18773120 GCA_032353495.1 Ctenopoma kingsleyae | reverse complement strand
GAACAACAGTAAGATACAATGAGACCCACCAAAATTAGATGAAGTAAGGTGTATTATTACAATTATAAAACAGAGTTCAGATGGCCATGATGAAATCACACCCCGATGGAACAATAAACTGTAAACTGGTATTGTCACTACAGACCTTAACCTTAAATTCTAAAATTTTAGTCTTTTGTCAGACATGACTTCAAGATTTCAGATTGAATGACAAAGCCTACATGTATCAACGAGTATATATAGATGAGAAAGGTAAAAAAAAAAAAAAGGGGCAAATTAATAAATACACAGAAATTGCTAATAATAATGTAATCATTGTAGCTATTTAGAAACAATGACTGCATTTACATGCATTTAAGTAAACACGTTACTCAAAGAAACCAGAGTAACATGGTTAATTTCTGAGTGTATGTTAGTAGGGTATGATATAACACAATTCAACAGTGAAAGAATGTGCCATTTTAAATTAATTTACCCACAATAAATTCTCCACAATTAATGGTAGTGGGTATAGGGCTAATACAGGCAGCAGTTTGCAGAATATTCTTGTTCTTTTATATAGAAGTTACTTTGCACTTCACCGGTTACAGGGTTCCTATTGTGCTTGTACCTGTTCTGATTGTGGTGTACAGATTATATAACTGGTACCAACAATAATTTAAACTTAATCTGTCAGACACTCTTTGTTCCCATCTTTTTGTCGCTTTTGCCTAGTTTTCAAATTTGTCATAGAATCTCTTGTTCTTTCCTTTCTCTCCCTCTGTCTTTTGGCATTAGGACATAAACAATGGGAAATTTAATTAAAACATTTAAACTCCTGTATATTCTAGATTAATTTCACAGAAAATAAAATATTTTTTAAAATACTTTAATTTTTCTGTTTTTAATTCTAATTACAACTTACCGCTAAAGAAAAAAAAATCCACTAAGTTACAAGAACTATGTATAAGACCAATCAAAAAAGGATTTACAATACAGAAACGTCCAACTTCTGAGGAGGTGTTCATTTACGCACACAGTACACACAAATTACTGCACCCTTGTATTGTGGCATCGAGGCGTTACTGATGATCAGGCTGCTCTGATTCAGCTTGTCTTTGCTGTTGGGATAGGTGTTTTTTCATCTTCGACTTTCAAAAGACCAACAGAAGCCTCAGGTGCCGGACGTGATCAGACTTATTTGGGATGAGTAATAAATCCATAGTTACGTAATGTCTTCAACACCTGTGTACAAGTGTAGTTTACACCATGAGAATGGTACAGGCCTGAATGCTATGACTGTGATTAACTTAATTACATTTTTAGTAGATTGACAGCGCTATGTATTTTATTCACATATGGATATAAAACGTACACAATACAAATTAGATTAGACATGCACACAGGAGGCAGAAATACAAAGTCCTCATAATGTTTTAAGTAGTTTGGACCCAAATGCACAGACACCAGGTAAGGCTGTTGTTGTAAAAGATGTAATGAGTGACTAGAGATTCTTCAGGCAGATGATGGGTGATGAGGCACAGAGATGCTGAAGACAGGGGCACAAGAGTACACCAGGAGAAAACTTGGGAATGACATCCAGTATCTACAGCATAAGTCAGATATCACGTAGGCAGGAATAGGCAGAGCAGACAGTTCAAAGACTAAATCCAAAATGAAGTATTTCAGACACAGGTCAAAGGTCATGGAAGTGTCAGATAAGCAGAGCAGACAAAATAAGAGACTGAAGCCAAAAGTCACTAATTAAACCTGAAACCAGACAGACAAACAGAGTAATTTAGTTATGGCAGACAGACAGCAGGTCCAAAACAAGCAGGTTGAGGAAGGATTTTCAGACAGGTTTGGGCACACAGGTATCAGAGTGCTGCAATCTGGCACCAAGACAACTGTGATGAAAGTGGATCAAAATATGCAGGTTAATGGCATTAACCAGCCACAATGCAGAGCAGGTGTGCACAGAGAGGTGGAACAAACAAACTGGTAGGAATGATCTGCAACTCAGGAGAGACAGTTTAATAATATAAAAAAACATTCACCAGAATGCTTAACACTACAACCACATATTATTCATCATTAATAGAGGGAAACAGGAACAGCCGATGGTTTCTTCTCATCACTGTAGCCAGACTGACAAAGAGTCACAGCTCTGATGAGCCCAGTATTCCTGCAACTCTCTCAATGACTTCATGAATTTCCTTACAAATAAAAGAAATAATAATAATATACTATTAGAGAAATATCTGGCACAAAAGGTACCACATGTACAACAGATTCATTTAAGACTCAGTCTTACTCAAACTGGTTCCCTGTAGATCTTGCTGAGCTAATTTCAACAATTAATTCATGTTAACCAGTGATTACCAGGTAATCAGCAGTGTACAGAGCAGTGGTTCTCAAACTCAGTCCTCAGGACCCCCTACCCTGCTTGTTTTCTAGCTACCCTGGCCCTACACACTGCTGATAACCTAAACCATGTGTGTTTTGTCAATCAGAAGCTGCAAGATACCATGTCATCACAGTGTGGAGTGGGTGCATACAAAGTGAATTGGTATCTTCCAGCAGTGTGAAGGGCAGGGATAGCTGGAAACCAAGCAGGGCAGGCAGCCCTGAGGATGGGTTTGGGAACCATTAATGTAAACCCTAAACATGTCTCTTAGACCTCATCCCGACTAGACTGTTACCCAACATGTCCATAGCAGATCAGATCAATCTTTTTACCAGGCTTTTAAGGCTGCTGTAGCCAGACTACTACTCAGAAGATCTACTCTTGATCCAATCTGCCCTTTATCTCTAATATAGATGTACAGAAAAACAGACTATTATACATGATGTGTAATAGTATGAATTCAGCATGAATGTGCAATAACAAGGAATCAACACAGAAACTGAAACTACAGAAACTGTTGAAGCAGAGCTCTCTACTGTCAGAATAGAGTCATTGTACAGGCTGATTGTTGTTGCAATGACTTCCTGTATCACAGCGGAGCTGAGAATGATGCAACTGGCCTGATTTCACTGTACAGGCAAACACGTTTCCTTACTGTGCACATGACAATCTGAGGCAGATAGCTCTCCAACCTCAGCCTTTCTGTTAAAGGGAGTTTTTCCTTTCCACTGTCACCTAATAAAAGTAGGATTTGTTGGGTTGGGTTTTTTTTCTAAATAATTCTTTAAATTGTTCTTATTGCATATGAAATGATTTTGTTAAATTCGTAATATAAACTGAATTGATTCATATGTAATTTAAAGAACAATTGCGAAGGTCCTTGTGTTAAAATGTAATTCTGCTTGGCAGTTGTCTACGAACCCCAGGGTGACTGGTTTAATTCCTGGTTCCTGTAGGCTCCATGTTGAGGTCCCCTTAGAAAAGACACATAGACATATAGTGTTGGCTGCTATCCAACAACAATTTCCCCAAGAGGATCAATGAAGTGTGTCATTCAGTATCATTTGTTGTTTCTGGTGACTATTTGACTTCAGAGTTTAGGAAAGATGAACTGAACATGACCCAAGGCAATGTTAACATTTCAGTTGTACACTAGCTGCTGCACCCTAAATATTTATATCCACATCATTCCATGATAATGACTAAGGCTCATTCTCAGAGTTCAAACAAATTCAGTAGTTTGCCATTTTTAGAAACGGGAAGACAACTGGGCCTGTTGAGATGCATATACATTCAGTCCCAGATTATTGCAGACATGATGACACAACTTTTGTACCCTTTTCCTTTTGACATTGCTCTATCCTTTCATCAAAACATTCCTACCTTTACCCTTTATATTTACCTGTATGTTATAAGAGTCATGTGATTAGATCCACGCCGCGCTGATCTCAGTATAACTGCTTGCATAGCTGCAATTTTAATTTGGCTCAATATCATAGCCGAAGCAGTGTATTTTAAAAAGGGCTTACAAGACACAGAAAACACCATGTTTCCTGTTTTCAGTGTCAATCACAATTTTTAATTCATATTTAACTGCAACACTTAAAGAAACTGTAGCTGATGTTTTTATACCAACTCAACCCAACCCTTCAAATAGAAATATAAATTTAAAATTAAAGGTAAACGTCTGTTCTGTAAATCTAAATGGTATGTTTTACAGAGTGAGAAACATTGTCCTTAGGACCATGCAGCTGTTGTAATGACGACGTTGAACCATTAAGGGATCAGCAGAGTAATGGTGAGAAGTGTTACAATTGCTACTCTGTACAATCCTACTGTATGATATCAAATGATCTGATAACCAACCATCTGGTGAAGGAACCACTGACTGTGACTCTGAATGAATCATCTGATGCCAATCAGTGCTCTGAACAATGAGGGGTATGAACTATTTCAGTGGAATGAGCAAAGATCTCTTCTTCCACAAGATCTGGATCAACTCCAAATGCATTACCCAGGCTGTATAAAGGATAACATACCTTAGAAAAAAATAAACATATAGCTCATGACTGAACAACATCACAGGGTATCTGGCGATCTGCTGTGCATCTGATCTATGAACAGGCTGTGCTTTCTGAGACAATGGTTAAACTGTGTGCAGAGCACATCTTCTCACTGGAGATAACCCATAAAATTTTTTTGCAGCAACGACAGATTTTGACAGATAAAGACAGCACTAGAATAATCCAGAATCAGTGATCTGGAAATCTTGAGAATGTGCAGCTACTGGTAGATGTAGATATGTGTAAATTGCTATAAATATATAATCAAAAGGCAGCTGTGGGCTGGTTTCTCTGTCTCGCAAGGAACAATTAACACAAGTGTAACTGCAAAATGTCAGAGCCTATTTATAGATTGAAATTGAATATTTAAACTAACAGAAGTCTTGTGACAGCAGTTCGAGTTAATTCTAACTGGAAGGAAAAACAAGTGAACTTTATCTACTAAAATGACTCATATGTTAGTGCCTTTCTACAATTGTGTATTTATTTCTATTTGTTATTGATTTGTTATTGATACTTTGTGGTTCCTAATGGTAACGTGTGCACTGAGCCTTTTACTTCACTATCCAGCAGCAGCTCTGAGTCTGGATTTAATTATGAGTCATGTCTTGTAGTGATGATTAGAGTCAGTCCAGGACTGATTAAGATATAATTGTAGGTAATAGATCCCTGTTGGTTTGCACTGGGGCCAGTCTGAAAACTGGATCCATGACGCATTATGCTCCAGACTTTTTATTTTTATTATTTTTAAGTGTTTTTAAATGACTGCAAGGGGCAAAAGAAATACTCACTTTTATAATCTTTTTCACATGCCACTAAATAAAAAACTGCACAAGAGATGTGTTTGCACAAATGCTGGTATTGTGCCTGCAGGAAAACAGAGCATACGATATAAAATCAGAAACAATGCTGTTTGGACGATAGCAAGAGGCTTGTGATTGCCACCAACAGAACACAAAGCTTACACAACAAATCCTTTTATTTAAGAAGAACAAGATGGAAAATCAGGATTAAGAATGCAGTCAGACATGCTGATATGCTGGGGTTCAGAGCTGGCTCTTGGCACTGGTGAACCACCTGCGGCATCACTTGCTGGAAAGGGCGCAGCTTCAAGTCCTCATAAAAAAAAAGAAGTTGCTTGTGTCAGTTGCAGGATTTTGAGCTTGTTTTCTAAAGTGTAGTTACTTATTTGGGCTTTGCTTCCTGTATAAACCCCTCGTGACAAAGTGAAAAGCAATAGTTTGTCCTTTTCCAGTCAACATGCCGCCCCCCTCTCCTCCGTCTGCCCACACAAACACACACACGCACACCTCCACCTGCCAGAGCAACACAGTGACAATACAGACAAATATATTAAAGAGTAGGAGAAAGAGAGCGCATTAAAAGACTGGATCAAGTGTGAAATATGAGCTCATCATGCAGATTTAATATAGCAGATCAACAGACCTGATGGTGAAAAGTTATTCAAAGTTTCTATGTCTGTCGTGAGATCAACAACACTGATCACAACTAGATAATTTTGGGTAATGCTTTACTTTCAGGGTACATTAATTAACATTACTTAATGCTTTATTAAACATTACCTAACAGGTAAGTAAGGTTAACTAATGCATCTACTAATCATTTACTAATGGTATTTATGTTAACTAAGGCATTAATTTATACAATAATTAACATTTAAAACAACTCTTATTAGCCTTACTTAATGTAGTAATAACTATTTACTAATCTTTGAGAAATACACAAAATAAAAATTATGTATCAGTTCACAAATTTCTCATTGAAATGTATTCAGGGCGTACATACTAATTCAGGTATTAAGTAACATTAATAAATGGTTGATAAATATTATGATTAACATGTATATCAAGTTCACAGCTCAGCCTTTTAACATATTAACATATGAGTGTGTTATGAATACTTACTTAAGGCTAATGATTGCCCACTTAATTAATTAACATTACTTAATGCATTAATAAGCATTACCTAACAGGTAAGTAAGGTTAACTAATGGATTTACTAATCATTTACTGATGGTATTTATGTTAACTAAGGCATTCATTTATACATTAATTAACATTTATAACAACCCTTATTAGCCTTACTTATTAATGTAGTAATAACTATTAACTAATAGTTGAGCAATAAACTAAATAACATTAAGTATCAGTTCACAAATTTCTCTTGTTGAAATGTATTTAGGGGTTACATGCTAATTCAGGTGTTAAGTAACATTAATAAATGTTAACATAAGTAGAACATGCAAACCCCACAGAAAAGCATGTGGATTCAAACCCAGGTCCTTCTTGCTGTGAGGCGACAGTGTTACTACTACACCACCTGGGAATGTTTCACTAATGTTTAATATCTGCATGGTTCAAATTTACAAGGGTAGCAGAGAGCATTAGCACATTGTTATCTATGGTTAAGTAATGCATACTCTGTATTTCTGCATTTTGTAAGTGTTACACAACACCTGTTTTCAAGGGTTATAAAGAGCATTAAGAAATGGTTAATAACAGTTAAATAAATCTTATTCAGCACTTTAATGTTACTAAAGGGTTACGTGTTTTCTTCTTTGCAATACAAGTCACAAACAGCCTTAATAAATGATAGTTACAGTTAAGTAAGGCTTATTATGCTCTACTGGGCATTTTTAAAGTGTTACTTAAGAGATTTTTGTATTGAACTGGCAAGTTTGTCTACATGAAGCTGAATGAACAAATGAACGTCTACATGAAGAGAAGTGTGTCTACTGTTCTCAACCTTTACCAAAAAGAAGTCATCATTACCTTTCACATGCTGTTCCTGTGATATATCAGGAATGCTTTGAGAATTTGCCTCTAATGTTCACCTGGACTCAGTAATGAATGGTCAAAGGTCAAGTTCACTCACCTCATGCCTCCACTATTCTTGGGAGCACAATATCACAGGGACACTTTATGGAAACTCATCAGGTGAGAGGCAGGGTACACCCTGGACAGGTTGCCAAAGAGACAAAAAATCATGCACGCTCATGGTTGCGGTTTATGGTCTTGTTTGTTGTTTTTTCTTTCCTTCTCTGTTCTCTGCCACCTGGACTCTGTTTCCCAGCATTTTTTGTCTGAATTTTGCATTTAGTTCTTGCCTCGTTTTCTAGTGTCCTGCCTCCATTCTGCCATGTAAATGTTTAGTCTCTTATCCAGTTTTGTTTGTCTGTTTTGTTTGTTTCTAGTTTTAACTGTAGAGAAACTGAGGCTTTCTGAACCACTGAATCAATATGAAGCAATTGTGTTGAAAATGGTTCAGTGTTTCGAAGCATTTGACAAAGTCAGAAATGACGCCATCTGCTGGTCAAATGCTTAATACAAATACTACTAATTACATTTCAATGGGTGAAATAAATCCAAGACCAAGATGGCATATAATATATGTTGTATTATGAAATCAGACCACTTTAAAATAGGCTCTGAATAAGTAGAATGAGAAGAACATCTGATGTCTGTGACGTAATGAAGCTTCATTTGGGATGGTCACGTGATTTTTCGCATAGTGAAGAGAGGCATTGAAACATCCGCTGCGATACTTCTGCTTTAAAAGTTCGATACTGAGTCAAACGGTTTGCTTCAAGCTTAACATCACTACTGTAGAGTTCTTGCCTCCTTTTGTAGTGATTCTCTGTTTAGGTTTATTTCCTCTGGTACATGTCGTTAGTGTTTTTGTGTGTCCCTTGCTCCTGCCATCCTGAGTGCTTTTGGGTCTGCCACTTTCTGATCCGTGACACGCTCACATTCACACCTACGAATAATTTAGTCATCAGCTAACCTAACATGCGTGGTGGGAGAAAGCTGGAGTACCCGGAGAGAACTCACACAGACAAGAAAAAAACCAAGAAAAAAAACCCACCACCTCCCTTTGAATAATACTGAACAATCCTTTTGTTACTCATCTCTCATGGATGCTGAACCTGCTGGTCTGCTGACTAATGGCAAAATGTCAGACTGCATCACTGCCTGGAATGGAAACTCTGGTATGTCTGCAGATTACTACAGTAGAATGTGACTACAGCAGGAGTCTCATATTAATACAGGAAACATTTTAGACACAGTGTGCTCGTGGAGCTGCCACAATTATAGTGGCTTCTCCCTTGCATTTCAGTCTTATTATCCTTTTTCCGTCTGGAAAGAGGATCTCTAACATCTATCTCAGTTTGTGAAGGCTTTGTGAACTCTAAATGTCCTTTTCACCCTAAATCGGTTGCATTTTATTTTTATTGTCTTTACACTGGTTATTTAAATCAGTGTAGCATCAGCGACTCCCATGTATATTGAACTTATACTACTCATATATGACCATTCTTATTTTACTAGATATATGCCATTAATTTTTATTATATACAAGTGTGTATTTGTATGCTACACTGTGAGCCGGTGAGAAACAACATTTCAGTCCACTGTACCTGCACATTTCATGAAATGTCAATGAAGCATCTTGAATCAAAGTTATGAATAAAGTGATAAAAATTCATTAAGAATATAATCCAACAACAAAACACAGATTAATTTCAGTTTACCTTTGCTGCAGAAAACTAATTTCAATCTATAATTATTCAAGGAAAATGATAATAGATTAGCAAGTCATAGACAACAAGTGAAACCTGGCATAATTCAAGATAAAACCTGTGACTAGCATGTGTGCCAAACACAACAGAAACTCATTCACCAAGTCACAGCAGGTCAAAACATGAGCAGAATACATCAAATGTCAAGAAGAGGCCCAGGGTCTGTGTATGGATTGTGCTGACAACGTGAGAAAAGGGTCCCTGGTAACAATCAAGAGTTTTAAAGTTTATGGGCCAGCATGTGCGTCATGTGGTTGGAGCTCGGAGGCAATGGGAAATTAACAAGTGCTAGTGTGACTGAGTAATAAGAAGTGCTGAAATCAGGAGAAAACAAGGGTCATGAACAAAAAAAACCCAACAGAACCTAAGGCGTAGGATTCTGTGTGGGAGTGACGGGAATGAAAGCTAATGTAAGCTCACAGGACAAGGTGATTCACTGCAACACTGGCTTTTTATCTTGCCTCCACATCCTGTGGTTGTACCAATACTTACAAGTGGTAAGTGGTAACTCCCACCAAAAGCATGGACATGTTTCTTTTTACTGCCGTTGCTGTGTTTTTGGGTGACATAAACTGTACAATGTACAGGGTCACAACTGTATTGTATTAAATTGGATTGGATTTAAGGGTTGGTATTATGAAAAACAATAAAAATTAACCATAAAAATGACTGGTCTACATCTGTAGTTCCAGTGGCATGCACCAGCAACAGATGTCTAAACATTACATTATTACATTAAAAACGGTTACTAATTCTTTTATTACAATATACATCCTTATTGCATTATGAGCAGTTATTACATCTTAAGCTATATGAAAAACAGCAACTTTTCTTTGTATTTGGTGTTCCACTTGAATTGGTTCTCCTGCAGTAATCTTAATGAGGTGCTGAGCTTAATTTTAAATAAAAAGTTCTACGTACTTAAACATTTTGTGTTAGATGTACTTTTCTTCCATATGACTTGATTGAACTTATAATCTTTGATTAACTTAAACTATTTTCTGTATTAAGTAAGCACCACTCAAAAGTGTAATTTCACTTCTTTCCAATTATTTCAGGTTTTATGTAATGTTTTGTACATTTGTGAATGAGGAAATTGCTCTTTATAGCCTCGTTGTTAGTCCTGTTAAGTGTTTACATACAGTTGAATGGAATATGTTTATTTAATTATAGAATTGATGCCACTTTTGCATGGAGGGGGCCACCCATCCATCAGCAGTAGCAGCATGTAGTCATTGTAAAGTATAATGAAGAAAAAAATATGGAGGAAATTTCTGGTTAATTAAAAAAAAAAAAATTAAATTAATAGTCTCTGCACACTCCGAACAGTAGTGGCAGTAATAACAAGTAACTAAAAACAAGTAGAAAGAGCGCGGAGAGAACGAACGAGAGATTCAACATCGGCAACGCGCCAAAGACCTGAAGGATCGAGGATCTAGGCCCGGGGTACTCAACTGGCGGACTCCGGTCCGGATCCGGACCCAAAGGCAATGACATCCGGACCGAAACAGTG
>JAUBNQ010000005.1:18733958-18747804 GCA_032353495.1 Ctenopoma kingsleyae | reverse complement strand
CTCCATTTGACTAGCTGAGACTATCACCACCTTTAAAAAACATTTGAAAACTCACTTGTTTAAAAAGTATTTCAAATTAGTCTTACACATACACACACACACATTTACAAAAATGGTCTAGCAACAATTCATAGCATGTTCTTTATCTTGACAAGTTGGGCCTTATCAGGGCTCTTAGTTTGTAATAACTCAGAATTTACAGAAACTAAATGATAATTGCTGGTGTCTTCTCCTTGTAAGTCGCTTTGGATAAACGCGTCTGCCAAGTAAAGTAAAGTAAAGTAAAGTAATTGTGAGACTATAGTCCTTAAAAGTTGCATTTTGTGTTGAATTTGGAGGAGTGACTTAAAGCATTAGCTATGTTGATCAGTCTATTCTGTGTTCTTATCTGATATGTTCATTGAAAACATTGGAACTTTTTCCAATACACCTAATTTGCAATTGGGGTTGAATACTTATGACAACAGTGTAGTCGTTGATAGGTACAATTTCTTGTCGTTTGTATTTGTTGTGCATAGCAGTCACGACGGTTTGCACTAGTTGTTAAAGGATATGGGTCAACAGAGAAGCAGTGAAAATATACATCTGGCTGCACTAGACTTTTGTAACAGCCAACAGCTACACAAAAAATGGTTGCTTGTGATAGGACAGAACCAAAATCAATCAATATTAGGATCAGAATGCAGAAGTAATCCCTCTCATTCATGTGTTCGATATTATTTGAATAAAATAACCACATATTTGAAGCTTGACTGATTACTTTCTAAATTTAGAAAAGTACCAAAATAGCAGTCCAAGTAATGGTAAGTAAGAGGTTGACTGACTGATTGATTGAAGTTCAGATTACATTTACTGAAATTTGAAATCTAGTTGTGTTTTCTCTTATTTTTGTTGTGTTTTCTAAAATGTTATGTTATGAAACGTTGTGTTTCGCACCTATGCACCACCGGAGAACTTTTGCTCCTTTGTGCCAAACAGAAATTCAGCAATAAACTAATTCATTTTTGATGTTGCAAAAAGTGACTGTCCCCCAAAAACGGATTTCTAACCTAATTTAACTAAACCAAACTAACATAACCTAATCTAACCCTAATCCCAACCACCTCCCGCGGACGGATATGAGATTCTGGCAGACAGTCACTTTTGTGCAGACAATCGCTTTATTGCAGTACACTGGCGGAGGGATACTGCACTCAAACAGAGGTGTAGCAGCACGCCAGCGTTATTGAATTGAGGTTTCCGGCTAACTCTACTGCAACAGCGACACAGATTTCGCGAAAGAAATAGCGTGATCACACGTTCATTTACATAATTAATTAGATTAGCTGTCAGACAGCACAAAACCGTACATTGGGCGTTTTGTCATTTCCACGTAACTTGAAGAGTCAACGAGACAATGGTGAGTACTTATCGGCTAATGTGACTCACGTTAGCACTGTTAGCTAACTGTTAGCGTTAGCTGTGTAATGTTAACATCGATTGCACTGCTCCGCTGTGGTCTGAAAATACAGTCACAAAGTAATTGTTACTGGATTTAGTGATACGCATATATTTTATTATACTTATCTATTAAGACACTCTCAGACGTACGCGCTAACAATAGCTAGCTAGGGATCAGCAGACAATTTTGTGATGTACGGTCAGTTAACGTTACCTAACTTACAATCACACAGTTGTCAGTCTATCACAGTTTTGTCATAGTTTTCTATGTAACCTTACTGGGTAGGTAATGAGAGAAACAGTCTTTATTAGTAGCTATATGTCAACTGCGCAGCTACGTGTTGTGTCGACGGTCTGCTTCTTGATTGAATATGATATAGATCATTTATGTGATTTGTGCAAGTCTCTTCAAATACTGTTGCTGTAGTTTATGTGCTTGTACCGAGGTCTGCAGCGCTTTTTATCGTTATCTTTGAGTCGAGAGTGGGCGTGGTGGTGGTGGTGGTGGTGGTGGAGGGGGACCGTGTAAAAATAGACTGTTAACGTGATCTTGAAACCCGTCTCGTTAATCTTGCAGGACAGATATCCAAACTCTGCCTAACTGACTTGCTAACTACCACTTTGTCGTCCCACATAATGCCGCAGCATGGGTAATACCTCATGCAGACACAGCAGCAGGGTGTTTTTGAATGTAATGTTAGTGTGACATGCGCAACAAGCGAAGAAAGCTTGTAATCGCCACGAATTGCGCTTACATAAGAATACAGCACACAGGTCCTAGTTTGCTGCTCACCATTGGCAACAATTGTCTTGTCACATTTCGGGGCTTTATAAACGCGCATTTGCTTTATTTTGGACCATTATGTGTACTGACAACACCACAATGACAGCATCTCCTCCGTTACGTATTGCGCCATAACGCTGAGCCGCATTCTGCTCCTGCTGAATGATCCTCTTTGCCACCCCTCCTTCTGCACCTCCCTTCCCCCCGCATTGAACCAAACCATGCTTGGTGCAGTAGACTGTCAGGACCCGCAGTGCACCTTTCCAAAATGGGACCTAACTGTATAAAAAAGCGCCCGATTGTGGCACCACACATGAAATTTGACACTGCACCTTAGCTTTCATGTCTCCTATTGTTCCCAGTATTGTAAGAGAACACATGGCCTGTGATAGATGGGTCATCTGCCAAGTAAAGAAACTTGGATCATACTACAGTATGCTATCTTTTCAGTCACATGCAGGCCTTGTTTGTGCATTGATTGTGATTTTATAAAATCACCCACAGCCCTTGTAGTTGTCTGTTTGCGACATTAGGATGTGTGATTTGATTGCATTTACTGATGAGCTGATGGACACTGTTTTGCTGAGCACTTTTCACTACAGCCATTTAAATCGTCTAATGCTCAACTGTGCTGTTCTCTGAACCAGACACTGTTTGCTTCAGCACCACCAAATTGGCTGTCGGTGGACAGAATGGGTGCTCTGCAGTCTGTCTTGCTCTCTTCTTTTTATCCCCCCACTCCCCCAACCAAAACGGTGACTCATTGAAATTGACTAGAAGAACACATGACGTCCCCACCACCTCGAGCTATAGAAATGTTAGCTTTAATCAGTTTTGTTTTGAAAAGGCAAGGGATTGTTAAAAACTCATTTATTCTTTAGTTATCTTTTAAGAGCACATGAACACAAAGCAAATACATTTTTACTTGGTGTTTTAGCTCTTGTAGGGTTTATTGTATGCAGCCGTTCTTTTCTGGCAATACCTGATAAAGAAGAAATCTGAGAATCGTATCCTGATAATATGAAGGACAACACACAGAAACAAAGTCGCAGTCGCTGTCAAGCAACAGTTGGCACAGGGGTTGGTCTATGATACTGAACTAAGCTTCACATCTGTTCAATAAAAATGATGCAAAGAGGTGGTTAGTTGCAGTGATATTCGGTGTGCTACATTAGCGACCCTATTCATGTCTCACTAATTATAGCAGGCGTGTGTATTTCGGGCTGTGGAGTATTTATACCCGTCCCTCATCACACTTTCTCAGCCTGAAGTGGGCATGTTGACTGACTTAGACAGGCCTGGTAAGACCTCATGTGGGTAACGGACTGACAGCTCAGATGGTGTTGAAAAATGAATTCAATCCAAACTTTTTCATGTTTTCAAGTAAAAGTGGTAACAACCAATCTGAGTGCAGCAGGTATGGATGACATTACCACAGAGATCTGAGCTTTGTGGGTTTGTGTAAAATATGTGCTATTCTTAAAAAGAAAACATTTTTTACATTTTAGCTAAAGAATGTAAATGGTTAAGTTTAGTATTTTAGCAATACCACTCTAATAAAGTACAGTGAGGTTTTAGTTGTTTTTTATTGCTTGGCATCTTTAAGCATAGTCTTCGGCTTGGTTATGAACAATGTCTGGATCTGAATGTGTGATAATATCAGTCTGTTTTGAATTATTTACTTCGGAGTGAATTTGCACTGTCACATCTCTTCGGGTTGTTTACACAGTGAAGCTGACTGCATGTGCTCCTCTTTGGTCAACCACGACTTTACATCTCTTAATATCTTGAGGCCACATTTCCTAACAATTAATTTTTGACTATGAAACACTCTCACTCTAGAAGTGTGAACGGTCACTGTAAAAGTTTGTAATGTCATTCTTCATAAGCAGAAGGATCAGTAATGTGAGTTATTTAGAATTTTGCTTCTAATGATGCACCAAACCTAAAATAGAAATGTGCAAGTTGTGCCCATGTCTTGAAAAGTTTTTCATTGTGTCAAACAGTGAGTTGCCCTCACTAATTGGGACATATTATAGTCTACATTGTGGTACAGTTTGTTAGAGGGTAGCATACTGTATAGTTGGAGCTTTGGCTATCAGTCAGTTGTTACCTGTCTGTAGTATCACAGAGGTGAGTTGTGGGTGAGAATAGTGGATTCCTGGAACACTGGAACAGCGCGTAAACTAAAGTGAGAAGTAGCTATTCCAGCAGGTACGGCCATAGATGCCATCAGTAAAGCTTTTAGCTTATAGTAAACAATGGTTTATTTAGCCAGAACTGACCAGCAAGGTATTTATTTTTTTTATACTTTTTTTGCCCACAGGCACAAACAATATTCCCCTTATTGGAATATGGCATTTCTATATTGATTTTTAATGTTTATCAATATATTTTCAGGCTGACCAGCTGACTGAGGAGCAAATTGCTGGTGAGTACTTCTTTTAACCATGTTATAACCATTTGTTATAGGATTAGCAACTCCTTAATTTTAAGAAACTAAGGATTATAAAGGTATCAGAGGTGTGCAAGCATATATGCCAGTGGTTCCGGTCTGGTCCTCATTATGCAGTTAAAATGAAAATCAGCAGGCAGTCAAGAGGCTCAGGAAGGGGAAAAAAATGCTTGAAAAACTCAGTTAAATATGTTTCATTTCAGACTACTTGAAATATGGGAAATGTCTGTATTGGCATGAATGCTCATGGCACACTGACAGTGTTGTTTCTTTAAATGTACAGAGTTCAAGGAAGCATTCTCGCTGTTTGACAAGGATGGTGATGGTACAATCACTACCAAGGAGCTTGGGACTGTGATGCGCTCTCTGGGACAGAACCCCACTGAGGCAGAGCTGCAGGATATGATCAATGAGGTGGATGCTGATGGTGAGGAGGAAAAAGCAAAAACACTAATGGATATTATGTATGTTGGAACTTAAAATTAACCCACGATCATTTTAAGTAATCTCAGAGGCCCAAAAATGATTTAAATTTAGTGTTTACTGCCACTATATGTAATGTAGAGGCAATATTTCCACTGGTAACATGGCGGCCAGCCAGTAAATCATTTAATCAAATGCCTTGGTCACCCACCCGGGAACAACGCTAATAGGCTATTATATTGTATGTTAAACCCTGGCATTTAGCAGACACTCTTATAAAGCTTTAATAATCATCATCTCTAATTGTTAGCTGCTCTCACTTGTTAAACTGATTGAGAAAGGTTAGCACCTTACAAAACTACAGAGGCAATGTTGACACTAATGTTAATCACCAAGTAAGTTTCACTGAACAAACATAAAATGAAATAAAATAAATAGAAATACAATAAACTGAAGTTGTGCAGAAAGGGTGTATGTGCAGATACAAAACTTTCTAATGTAAGGTGTCCTTGTTATATGATGACTGATGTTGGCAAAATGTACTAAATTCTGATGCTACTATCCTTAGCAAATGGCCGTGTAGGCTACTAAACATCCAGTTAGCAACTTCTTAATTTTAGCCACTGCTGATGCTGCATTTACTGCTTAACATGGCAAGTTGTTTCAGGTGTTACTAATGAACAGTAATTCCATAAGTAACATGTAGGTTAAGTTCAACTTAAATCTCTGTAGCCAGTCTGTACTCAGACAAAGATTGTTTGTGTAAGAAGATGCTTCACTCTGTAAGTCTACTGTACAATTGCAACAAGACGGAGCGTTAATGTAGTTCCAGAAAATCAGGTGGAGTGAAACGTCTTCACTGTAGAATTTCCCATCATGCCAGTTTCAGAAATCAGTCTCCCATTTACATACATAACAAAAATTTAAGATGATAAACTTTATTTATTTAACAGATAAGCATTTATTGCGATAATAAAAGATTTAACAAACATGATGAATGTGTTTGTGTTGTACACTGGTTTTACTTATAAAACAGTGGGGACTTTATTAAAGTGGATGTAAGAGAATCATGTAAAAACTGATGTTGATACTTCTAAGGAAAAACAAAATAGACTTAATTTAGTTTGTGCAGTATTTGCATGTGCTGTGGTAATCAGTAAAATTCAGAAAAATTAGGTATTAGTCAAATCTGAGGGTAATTTCAGTCAATATTTTTTTGGTGAAATGACTTACCAAAGTAACACAATGATTATTTATGTTAATATGACTGTGTAGGTAATGGGACAATTGACTTTCCTGAGTTCCTGACCATGATGGCCAGGAAGATGAAGGATACAGACAGTGAGGAGGAAATCAGAGAAGCCTTCAGAGTCTTTGACAAGGTACGACTGAGTAGACTGAGAATATTAACTAGTGCTATTCAACGCACCTGGTATCTCAATGCATGCTATACAGTTTGTATATCCATTGTGTCCTGGTAATGAGACGCTACAGTTAAGAAGTTATCCTATGTATCCCTAGGTCATAAGGAGCTATGGTGGAGTGAGCATAATGTTTTGGGGCTGTTTTGCTGCTTTAGGCACAGGCAGCCTTGTTCAGGTGCATGGGATCTTGAAGAAAAACGATTGTTACCTGGTTACCATGTTCTAGGTTTAGGTTGCTGCTGGATCTTCAGTAAGACAGTGACCTGAAGCATACATCAAAGTTGGTTGAAAGCTTTTGAAGGACATAAAATCAAGGTCCTGGAGTGGCCCTCTCGGAGCCCAGATCTCAATCCTACTGAGAATCGGTGTCAAGGTTAATGTCCATGCTCCAAAACTATGCAGTTTGGATGGGCTTGAATAATTTGCGATAGAAAAAAGGGCTAAGATCCCTGAAGAGATGCAGTATATAGCCAAGGATTGGGACAGTCCTCCAAATCAGTGAATCCAGTGCACACCAAACCTTGTAGACAGCCATCCCAGAAGAGTTGAAGCCATTAAAGGTCGTGTGTGTGTAAAGGCAAACCTCCCAATACTTTTGGCAATATGTGTCACCAAGCTAGGATCTACCATAAGTGTTTGTTGTTAGGTGAAAGTCACAAATGTTAAAATATTGACTGTTAATTGTCAGAGGAGTAGTAATTTTGGCCTCATTTGTTTTTGTCTTGTTGCAAATCAGCACATCAGTAAAATATCTTAATCAAGCTTAGTTGAGATTTTGTCTTTGTTCTTTTGGAAGCATTTAACCTATAAACACTTTAGGTCACTTTCATGGAAGGCTTCATTTTGAAACAACAAAACATGTTCACACCTGCTCCTGTAATACATTCTCAGTTTAAAGACAGTTCAAACGGATCTGTGCATGATATTGAGCTGTCACATAAGACTGTAGCTTTACTTTTTGACCAGAGCTTGTGTCTGTTAAAGGGTTTTTTGCTGTTTTGTCTCTGCTAGCTGCATGATAATCTTTAGCATGCTAACATAATGTGTCAAATCATAAACATAACTGAAAGGTGGAGAGAAGAGTACACCTTTTTTTTTCTGGCACCAAGAAAACCATAGAAATAGTCAGGAATTACTGACCTACTTGTCATCAGGCATTATGGTAGAAACGCTGAGACTGACTTCACTTCACTGTAACTGCTTGCAGCTCCTATGGTAAATAAACACAGCAACAGTAGCTTTTTCTGTTGCCATCTGCAGGATGGTAACGGCTACATCAGTGCTGCAGAGCTACGGCATGTCATGACCAACTTGGGCGAGAAGCTCACTGATGAGGAGGTGGACGAGATGATCCGTGAGGCTGACATTGATGGCGATGGTCAGGTTAACTATGAAGGTGAAGTGTTTATTTTTATTAAGCCACAAACAATCCCACAGTGATTCTTGTTAGTTTGCACATATGAAAATTGACACTGATAAACTAACCACAATTACTGCATTTGCATCCTTAATGTTAACCTGATAAAAGTAGTCACAAAAGTCACACCCTAGCATTTCTTCACTATTGTGCTTTACATTTAAGCATGGTTTTCTCTTCTTATTGCAGAGTTTGTCCAAATGATGACTGCCAAGTGAAAAGAACACTGAAAATCCTCTCAACGTTGCTTGTCCTCTTAAGATCACCATCTTTAAGAACCAAAAAAAAAGGAACAATTGTCAATGAGAAACTTCCCCCAAAATAACCTGTAATCTGTAGAATTTGTGCTTCAGTGCATCCAGCTACTTCTAAGGTATCTGTTTAGCAAACACCAACAGAATAATCCCTAGAGAAGTTAATGGACCAAGCTTTAAGAGGGCCGAAGCCCACATATTTCAGACCAAGATTCTGCTGAGTAACCCAGCTCCTGATTAATTTAGAGGAAAGAGCAACACTGAAAAGGCAGAGGGATAGGAACCCTTGCCACAGTTCGTTTAGAGAAGTTGACAATTTAATTCTTTCCTAATCTTCAACAAAGAAAATTAAATCTCTTGCACCAGTTGTGATTTTCCAAATACTGAATTGAATGCTCTTCTTGCATGCACCCTTTCTGTGGCGGTCTCTTGTCACAACAAGGAGGCTTTGATCCCATCAGAGGTAGTGTTCAGACTGTGTACACACTGGAGGTATATACATAAATATATAGCTATATATCTGTAAAATTTGTGTCACTATTGATTATTGCAAAAGCAAATAGATGCAATGTAGGGTGTTCATTGGTGCTCGGTTGCAGTTCAGCATTCTTATACCTTGAAGAGTTTGGACAAGAAGGAGATTGAAAAGTGCTGAAGATTTTTTTTCCCACTCGTGGGATGTTATATTGTCTTGTTTTGAGTCGTGGGCTTTACATTGCCTGCAGCATTTGTTGGAGACAGTAGTGTGTTGTATTGCTTCAGGATGGTTAATGTGAAAACACACTTGAGCGCTGCAGTTACTACATTTGTTCAAACAGATAATCCTGATGATACAATATTGATGTAATGCTTTATAAATGTGTTCTCAAATATTAATGTATTGATGACAAACTTTGGTCACAAAATATATCTCTATATATTAGTGTATCGTAAAGTTTGCATTGCCTATTGTTGTAGTAAATGACCTGTGACATGTTTTCTCTTTGGTTTTGAAATGTGCCATAATATTCTAAAAACGCCTCAACCTTCTTGCAAGACTTGTAGTTCATTAGAATATGATAAACCTACTTAATGTAATAACATAAAAATACATGCAGTTGAACATATTTGCACTTTGGTATGAACAATGTGGATATTAAAAAGAAACCAAATGTCACTGTTGCTGCTGCTATAACAACTCATACGTTTCACTCATTTCTCGTCCTTGTTGGTGTCCGATCTTCAGTTTGTAGTCCGGTGATTCAAACTTCAATCTGTTTGCTGTTTTACTGAACAGAATACATATACTGTATATTCACAAATAATACTTGTGCTGGGGGTGATGTGTTTAATTGGGTTATTAAAATGGCACTTTCAGATTTTAGGGGAGAAAGGAGGTTGTAGCAAAGATTTTAGCTTTAGATGCTAGATAGGTTTGAACAGCTGGCTACATTTAATATGCAGGTTAGTTGAGATATCTTAGGATTTCTCAAAGCATGAACTACTGAGGCATTTTAATTGGTTACCTTTAATTCAGATGTTTGGAAGTAAATGGTAAATGGACTGTTAACTTCTGGAGGTGTTTCAAAAATGTAAAGATGTGATATATTTTCCATAAATCAATAAATTGACTGACCTTTACTTCACCTGCATTTTCTTGTCATGTCTAACATCTCTTTTTACACATTCTTTTATTTCTCTTGTTTCAAGCCAGTAGACGAAAAAGAAATCTGACTGATATTCATGCATCCACAAATACCGCTGTAGTAGTGCACTCCGCACTATCCTTCCCTCGCCAGTGTCCCTGTGCCAGAAAAGGGCACTAATCTCATCCAGCCTCAGATTGGGTCAGGGCAGGTCACCCTAGCCCTTCACTAGAGAAACTGTGCCTGGCACAGGCTATATTTAGTGGCTCATGAGATTGCTACAGGAGCCTGGGGTAATCCACCAGGTCAGCAAAGGTCATGACCTCTTACTCTTAACCTCTGAATGTAAATAAGGTGTATCTTCTTTCCTACTAACAGGTGCAATATCGGGCCAATGGGAGGAGTTTTTCTCCTGGAGCAAGTAGATAAGAATGGATGTGCGTCCACATCCTAATCGTGTGGATAAGTAGATAAGGTAAATGAATTAGGAAACAGGAGCACACTCAGCAACACAATAAGAATGGCAGTGTCATAAGCAATGATTATTATCCCTCTCTCTGGTTGTGTAACAGCAGACAGAAGAGGCTCACTGGAGTAGTAGCTCTCACAGTGTTGCGCAAGAATATAATTGTTACAGCAGCAAGAATGATATGTATGAATATATGTCATACATAATGGAAATGTCCAGTGTTAATATTTGGTTGTTAAAGTGGAGCGTTTTGGACATAAGTTTAAGATTTTCCAGAATAACTATCTAAAGCATTATCTTCTGTGATGGAAAATGAGGTACACTTACTTACTGCACAGTAGACTACTTATGTGCAGTTATTGTAACTTGATACTTTTGCTCTGTTACAAGTGAAATATATAGCCTTTAATTCAATTTCTTGCAACTGTACATGCAAAAAAAGATAAATATAATGCAATGTTATAGATGAATCTAACAAGCAGTGTGTAAAGCTGTTTGTTAATTCTGCCTAAACCAATTAATGCACCTCTTAATGTTACTGCCTCAGTTACACTACATCAGTAATAATGATTTTAAGTTGCAGGATGTTTTACTCACTGATAGCAAAGCAGTTTACTGTAACTTTAACACTAGGTGGCATTGTTTCATCAAATTCTAACTCAACTTGCAAGGCCACGTTCAGCAAGATGTGACAGGGAAAGAGAGGGGATGAGGCACTAACTGGAAACAGCTGAATGAACAAACAGATAATTTAGTGAAGTTTTCATTTAAAAATGATTGAATGCCATTTGCCATGAGCCAACGTGTTTTTCTCCAAATGAAGAAATACGATTCCAAAGAATGTGCTTTTGTGTGTAAGAATAAAAGTGTGTGTGCACGTATGCTTCTGTTCTATGGCATGTTGTGCAAGTGTTTGCTTGGTTGCACCACACCCCACTAGCCATAGTTGTATACGCTTAGCAATGTAACCTAATCAGCCTTTGCTTCAGGAACAGTGTCATTTTAATTTTCATTATACTTGGAAAGGAGGGAGGAACGGAGTGTTATGAAAACTGAACTGTCACTATATTACGACTAATAATTTTCTACAGTTAATTTAATGTTTATACACACTTGCATAATACATAATACAATACATTTGTTGTTTTAGGTCTGGAATCATTCACGATGACATGCTTCCTGTTTCCCTTCCTCACTTTGCATATGGCCAAAGCAACACTAAACACATTTGCCGTCTCCAGCACCCTCTTTTTTCCTCTTTCTGAATCATACAGCATCCTACAACTATCATTGCTATGCTTTCTGGCTGTGAATATTTGGACGTTTGCAAAGGCTGATTTGCACCTGTTTGTTATGACAAATAGAATTACACTGCAGCTGCTGTTTATCAAGTCTACTGATCTACCGAATTCATCACTAAAGTCTGTTGAAACAAACTGATATCGAGTATTTTTTAAGGTGTTGCGTATGCCTTGTTTCAGCACTTCACTGCTGGCTCTTCTCTTATCTCCGGCAGGATATCTGCCCAACATGTCTCATACTCCTTCAACAAGTCTTAGTTGTTAAAACAATGTTCTCTACAATAGTGGTTCCCACCCTTTCTGGCCTGTGAGTGCATAAATCTAGCCTGCTGCACAACATGTATACTAATGATGCTATGTTCAACTAAAAAGTATTTGTTTAAAATCTTTCAAAGTCGCAAAGATTAGAAAAGAAAATGTATTTTTCTGTTTTTCCACCCTGTTATTCTTACCAACTCTCCTGATTGATATTCTGGTATGTATTTTCTTTTTCTCTTTCCTGTCTCTGTGCCAGATGCGTATCATCATATTTAAACTCTTTCTTTTCTCCTTTCAGATATTTTTATTTTTCTATTAGACTTTTATTAGACATGTATGATGGAAGGAGATAGGGGTGTTCAATGGGTCGCGGGCTGGAATCAAACCACAGACACAACCAGGAAAAACTTTTGTTTTGTGGGAATTTCTCATAAATGACACAAAAAATAGCATTCATTTACCACTGCGCTGTAACCAGAACCAGATGTTCAAGTGATGCACAGAGGCCAATTTTTAACTGGAAGCAGGAAATAAAATGAGGTGAGGTATGGTAATATGTTTCCTTTTAATGACATTATAAAGAAGACCAAGAAAAAATAGCAATTCATTACAGGATAATCCTCCAAATTGCTGCATGAATAGGGAGTGGGTGTCAGATGATTGACTATGGAAGGATAGACTGCAATAACTGAGCAGCAAATGGAAGGGGCAGGAAGATTTTACCGCATAAAGCTTGCTCTTCTACTGCTCGGCAGATAAAATTGTGATTTTTCTTTTCTGTCGATTTCCTTGAACCTCATCTGACAAAAGCACAAAAAACACATTTTCAGTGTTTTCACTGAGCAACTTAATTATAATGTAAGCATATTTAGAGTTTAGTGGCTGCAACACACTCGAAATGTCTTGCTTTCCCTTCATAAATATTGTGTGGCTTACAAATATGTTAATATTTAAATAAAACTACAATAAATGACATAAAACACAGTAGGAATACAGATATATTTAAAAATGGGACTACTGTTTCACTAACTGAGCTTAGAAACTGACCAATGGCCAACTGAGGATCAGTACCACATAGGGAATCTTTTTCTGTTCACACAAGTCAAAAGCCAAGTGAGTGAGTCCATCCTGGCCTGTAGGCTTTATGGATTTCAATCTAAATGAGTCTATTTAAAACGAGCAGACAAACTGGAGGATAGCAACAAAACAAAAAGGACAGGCACAAAACATAATCATGAACATTAGCAGCAGGGAGAGAAAGAGAAAGGAAGAAAAGGGGGAAATGGAAAGAAGATATGAAACACAAGATAAAAATAAAACTTAACTATTATTGTTTTGCAGTAATGTTCTGGTTCCCTCATTGCTGTAGTTATTCAACTCAATAACACCAAGTTAATGTGAAGCGTGACTGTGTCCTGTTTTGTTTTTGTAACTATATGTTGTTAAAGCTGTTGACTTGGAAATATAGGAATTTAACCTGATTAAATAATAGAAACTGAATAAAGAGACACAGAAAATGACCAGAAGCCATGGGACACTCAAAGAATTTATTAGTTTTGAGGAAATCATTCAGCACTAAAACTTATGTGTTACACATCAGTACATTACTGAAGTAGTTTTAGATGGGAAATTCTCATGAGAAGTCTTTTCTGATTACAGACCACAATTATTCTCCTTTTCCCAACTTTATTAAACTGTATTTGTGCCCACTAAAAACCACCATGAAAGATTCTAATAGAAATAAAAACTTAATGGATACTGAAAAATGTGCTTGTTTGATGTATTTTTCTGATTTATAATTTATATATGAATATGTTCAGAATTTATGCAGATATTATATTACAATCTTCTGATAATGAGTCATTAATGTGTCTGTCCACTTTAAAGACAGTCATTTGGTGCAGTGTTGTTGTTTGAATTCACTTATGTAAATAGAAATACAGATACTGATGTTAGTAACAACATCTGTTGCAAAATTACATGGTGAACACACCAT
>JAUBNQ010000005.1:18709737-18727096 GCA_032353495.1 Ctenopoma kingsleyae | reverse complement strand
TAACTATAAGCTTTATCAAAAAGGAAAGTTTTAAGTCTAGTCTTAAAGGTAGAGAGGGTGTCTGCCTCCAGAACCTGAACTGGTTCCACAGGAGATGAGCTTGATATTTAAATATCTTGATATTTTGATTTGATAATCTTGATATTTAAAGGATCTGCCTCCCATTCTGGAAAAAAACACAAGTAGACCAGCAGTCTGAGCGTGAAGTGCTGTGCTGCAATAATATCGTACCATGAGGTCTTTAAGATATGATGCTGCTTTATAAGTTAGGAGAATGATTTTAAATTCTAATCTAGATTTTGCAGGGAGCTAATGGAGAGTTGGTAATGCTAATTCCAGTCAGAACTCTGGCTGGACGTCCTATTAGTAGAGAATTACAGTTGTCCAGTCTAGAAGTAACAAATGCTAGCTTATCTGCACCAGTTTGAGACAGGATGCTACTAATTTTTGGCAATAATCCTCTGGTGGAAGAAGGAAGTTCTAGAGATTTCTTTTATGTACGAGGTAAAGGAAATATCCTGGTCAAAAATAACTCTGGGTCTAAAAGCCTCTGAGATTCCTCACAGTAGTACTTGAGTCCAATGCAATTTGATGTCCCTGGCTGGTGGAAGGACTTGCCCTGCTCCATTCGACTAGCTGAGACTATCACCACATTTAAGAAACATTTGAAAACTCACTTGTTTAAAAAGTATTTCAAATGAGTCTAACACGCACACACACACACATTCACACACACTCACACTCACAAAAAATGTCTAGAACTTAACAATTCCTAGCATGTTCTTTATCTTGACAAGTTAGACCTTATCAGGACTCTTAGTTTTGTAACTCAGAATTTACGGAAACCGAATGGTAATTGCTTGTGTCTTCTCCCTGTAAGTCGCTTTGGATAAAAGCATCTGCCAAGTAAAGTAAAGTAAAGTAAAGATCTAGTGTAGCAATAAGATCTGATAATATGTCTCTGAGGTTTTTAGGCCCAAACAGACGTCAATTCAAACAAGACATAAGTTATTCTGTGTTCTGTCAAAGGAAGTGGGCAATTTTCAGTAAGAGGCCCAATATCAGTAAAAAACTTGATCTTGAGCATTTATTGTAACTCATAACTCACCGAAAGAGGAATGGCTTTAAATGTTAAACTGTCATGAGCAAAATTACGAAACTCGGAGCATAGGGAATTTTGGTCTTGGATGTTTTTGACTGAGTCTCTCATTACTAATTGAAAACAGAATGAAACCAGTGATGGAGAGTGCTGAAGATAAAGTAGAACCCCCTTGAAGTACTGATTTGATCAAGAAAAAGGTCACAGTATACAATGGCTGAGTCATTTTATACTTATTATCCAACACATTTTTTCAGCTGTGCATGTCATGAAGTCCTGGAAGCCTCTTTTTTGTTCCTCCTTTTTGTTTGACCACGCCCATAATAGTAAACACTGTTCAATGAGGCAGAACTGACGCTGGCTGTGAAGACCTGAGATGGAGATGGTGAAATAAATGCTGCAGATGTGAATGTCGAGACCACACATGCAAAGTTATTTTGGGGGCATTCATGTTGCACAGTTTTTGCCTTAGCAACTAAACAAATTAAAGTTTAAGTGTGTATGTTTCCTCTCTTAATCTTTCCATTTACACTATGGTCATTGATAAGGCACCTGCTGGTTGACATGTGCAGTGAACCTACTTTAAATAAAGCAGTGATTAAGAGCTCCATCAGAATATGACTTGGTAGGTTAAATCAGCAAAGGTTACTTTTGTGCAACACAACATATTTCAGTGTACAGTGAAATCATTCCTGTTATGATTGCAATCTCTGAAAAATAAATGCTTTAAGACAGAAACCACTGGTGTACTGAACAACACACACACACAGAGAGCGGGTCAGCCGAGGAAATCAACAGCAGCCGATGTGCAGAAGCACTGTGAGAGCTGTGAAGAAAAATCCAAAAACAACCATCTGTGACATCAGCAATAACCTCACCAGAGCAGAGGTGGAGGTGTCATGATCTTATATGACCTTATAATAGATGGACAAAATTAACACAAGACCAAGACCTGGGTCTGTATTTGTTTGTGTTTCCTCTTTGTGCAGCCTTTTTTTTTTTTTTCTAAATGATGTGCCTGTATTGTCAAATTGGTGAATCTGTTTTCTGTTACCTGCTGTTCTTTTCTCTCTCCTCTGTCCACTCAGCCCAACCGAGGCAGATGGCCGCCCACCCTGAGCCTGGTTCTGCTGGAGGTTTTTATATATATATATATATATAATGTGTCTTAAACCTTACACTGTAAAGTGTCTTGAGATGACCTATGTTGTGATTTGGTGCTTTACAAATAAAGTTGAATTGAATTGAATTGAACTTTAGTCTCATATTCATCTTTAGATGTTAGACCAAAATGTAACTAATTAATTAACCTTATAATTCAGACACATTTAGAAAGACTGTATGTAAATTGCGAAGATTAATATACATTCTAATGATTTAGGAAAATAAAAAACTAGTGTCTCCCTTTGGCAATTTAAGTACTTAAATTACAATATAGTAATTTAAAATATAGTACAATTCAGTATCCTGAAATAAGGAGGAAATGACAAATTTTCAACAGATAATCATTTTCACTACTGGAGTCCCCCAACTTGAAATGTCTTGCTGCCCTGACTATCACACAGTGCGTGTCAGCGTCTTTCGGTGCATCAGTTTAAGGGGTGGGACTAGACATCGATCCGAAAGAGAGACTGGGAGGTGCAGAGAGAGAGGGAGAGAGAAAGACAGCGGAGGAGAAGCGGAGTTTACGCAGAGCCTCACGCTGTGCCGGTGAATTCATTGTGTTCTTGCCGACACATTGCCGGCAGCGGCAGTTTTAAACTCCGTATCCGACTGTTGGCACAGGCGACGCTACGAAGTAGGAATCTGAATTTGTGAAGGAAAAGAAGAAGAATCGGAAGAAGTTTGAACTTTTTAACAGTTTCAATCGGTGTTTTCCCAGCAGAGCCAGAAAGAGGTGAGTGATTATTAGTCACTAAAACTAGCGCACTGCTGGTTTCACAGTCTCAGAACATAATATGAAAAGAAGCAGGAAGGTTTTAATATATTGATAAATAAATCTCAACATGATGTCTTCCTGGTTACATGTTTTCTGTGTTTAGGAAACGTTACAGCTCTAAGTCTCCTTTGTCTTTTCTGTCTTTTTTTTTGTTCCACAGAACAGGAAAAGAACCAGACAGAGACAGAGCAAGTTACAAATGATGTGTTAAGCCACAGTAACATGATGGGTCTTACCATACATCCCTGCCTGCTGGTTTGTCAAATCATGATATCAAGAGGTCAGGATTGCCTTTTGTTGCCTGGGAATTTCTTATTAGCTCCACACTAAGCAGGCATATTTCTTTTCAGTACGTTAGACATGAACAAAAGCATGGTTTCAAATGAATCATGTCACAATACCACCTGCAATGACACTTTTACTGTGAATGGACATGGCAAACCAGCAATGAGCATCTTCATGTTTTTGGCTGGTGTGGTGGGAAACCTCCTGGCTCTCTTCATCCTCGGGGTCCACCAGAAGGAGCATCGATCCAGGTCCTCTGTCTTCTGCATCCTTGTGACCGGCCTGGCCCTTACCGACCTGCTGGGCTCCTGCCTCCTCAGCCCACCGGTGTTCATCTGCTACGCCCGCAACATGTCTCTGATAAGTCTGGGTGGTAAAAGCCTGTGTAACCTCTTTGGCTTTGCCATGAGTTTTTTCGGCCTGGCACCTATGCTCATCCTGTGTGCCATGGCTGTGGAGCGATGCCTGGCCATTTGCCACCCTTACTTCTACTCTGTACACATCCGCCGCACTTTTGCCAAATTAACTCTTTTCTTTATTTATGCTTTTTCCTTGGCCTTCTGCCTCCTACCATACAGTGGCTATGGCAAATTCAGACAGTACTGTCCTGGGACATGGTGCTTCATTGATATGGACGCGACAGGAGATGAGCAGTCAAACTTAGTGCTGGCCTTCTCTCTGTCATACTCCTCCCTCATGGCACTGCTTATCTTTGCAGTGTTTGTGTGCAACGGTTCAGTGATTGTCAGCCTGTGCCAGATGCACCGAAGCCAAATGATGCGGCGCGGCTCAGTTGGATCAACGGGGAGAAGGAGGAGGCTGAGCCTGGCCTGGTTCGGACAGGGAGAAGAGGAAATGGACCACCTGGTGTTGCTGGCACTCATTACTGTCATCTTTGTGGTGTGCTCCCTTCCACTCACTGTAAGTTCACATTTGACCTTTCCACCCTCAGTCTCTGTGTCACTCCGTCCTCAACACTGATGATAGCGATGCAGGGTGTATTCTAATGCAAGAAAAAAATAACTGGAAATATATTAACTGATTCCAACATGTATTTATTACAATTTCTTTTAAAATATTCAGTAATTAAACAGACTGACTTTTCTCTCGTAGAAACAATTTCAAGTAAGGACAAATAAAATAACTTTACCTTTTTGTAAGCAGAATTGTATATCTCTTATCCATTTTTTGGATTAAACCCCTCTGTGGTCAGTGCATTAAAAGGCACCATGTCTTTACTGAGGTTGTGGGTTAAGGCGTTAGTTGACTCCTGGTGCCTTTGTGAAGTCTTAATAATGAGTCTGCTTGCTTGATTACATAGTGTAACAGTTGCAAACATTTTTGAAATTGTACTTTGCTGTTGCTTGCTACTAGATAAAGTGTCACTGATAGTACTAGCACTCCTCAGATAGCTGCCTGTGGTGTTTTTCAAGTGATGGCAATTCAATTCAATTCAGTTTCTTTGTATAGCGCCAACTCACAACAACAGACATCTCAAGGTACTTTACAGTGTAAGATTTAAGACCATACAGAATAGGTATAGAATTATAAAGAAAACCCAGCTATTCCACTTGAACAAGCACAAAGTGACACTGGAGAGGAAAACCCCCTTAAGTAACCTCCAGCAGAACGAGGCTCAAGGAAGGCGGCCACCTGCCTCGATCGGTTGGGGTGAGAGGAAAGAAAAGAAGAGGTTGGAAGAGGCGTTTTTTTATTCTTATGTGTTGTGGCAACAATCAAGAACAGCAACATTTGCTCTTGCAAATTATGTTCCTTTGTTTGCTATGGTTGTTTTTCTTTGGTATTAATTGGCTTAATGATCACTCTGACTTGGCAGACATCATCACCACACTTGATTGCGCTCTGCTGTTTGTTTTTTAATGGTGGTTTAAGCAGTAGCCATGGGAGAAGAAAGGTGCGCTCACTTAATGTAGCCTTTTGCGATAAGCTAATTGTAACGTTTCAAATTGTGATTGCAATTCACTTTCGGTTAAATGTTCAGCACTATTGTTGACATATCATGATTCAGATTGTGCCACTGAATCATGACAGACATGTGAGTATCTCATGATTTATTGCATTTCTCCTTGAAAAGGAGGAAAAGCTGACACCCTGATGTGTCATTTATCCAGCTGTTCAAGCATGAACCTGAGTCCTCAGTGAACTTAAGTTGAAGAAAGTTTGTCCTGAATGAGGAACAGGAAAGTGGATTTTAGTAATTCTGACCACTGTTGGCAAAGAGTAGGGCCTTCAGCATGAAAGGGATTCATTTTTGAATTAATGTTATTACTATAGATGCATCTTATTGTATGCGTCTATAGTAATAACATTAATTCCTTCCCCTCATTCTGTAATAGTCCTGTAGATAGAAAGTTCAGCTGACACAGTGACCGTTAATGTTTTTGTTGCTGTGGTACGTGTTTGCGTGTGTCCTCTCGGAGTCTCCCTAACAGTTGGCTCCACTAATGAAAGGTGTGCCCAAGAGTGCAGCCTTTGCCACACAAAGCATGCTGTCACTGTATGCTTGAGGGTTTGTGTTGTGCATTGGTCTACTTCATATCTGTCCCTGTTTGAGTGGAATGTGGCAAACCTGACAACCCTGGAGGACTGGTCCAGCCCTGCCTTTCCCAGAGGGCAAAGCTCTTCTGGCAGGAGTCCATGGTTAAGCCTCCCTTCTGTGCATCTAAACATTAGCCAGAGGTGCCAAAACCAGTTGGAGGATTTTATTAATGTGAGTTATATTACAAAGGCATGTCTGCTTTTATATATTTATGTTAGCCCTCTCAACAGTGGTGGTCTGATGATCAATAGTTTCCAGGAAGCAGTAAAAACTGTTTGTTCATGTTCTCACTCCTCACCAACTACTCATTGTCTGCATCTGGAAGATTTGTGGTAATGCTTGCAGGTTTGACTAACCTGCAGTGCAATGCTATTTGCCCAGAGTCGTGGCTCTGAGAGCCCAAGGGAATTAACTGTGATGACGACATTTACTTGTCAACACTCTGAGTAACACTTTAGGAAACTAAAACCTCAACTCCACCACTTTTGTATGACATGTGTTCTAGCTATACAGTACCACATCCTTTGTGTTTCAGTTTCAAAACACAAATATTAAAAACGTGTCTACCTAGACCAATTTTACCTCAGTGGAAAATAAGTGGTAAATGTCCAGTTTACGTTTTAACTTCTGCTTAGCTAATATACAATAAATTGTTCTCTTAATTGATTTGATGACTTTACTACTCACTTTACTCACCTACATACATTGTTTAATCTCCTCTGCTCAAACAATCTAGAGTTACAAGTCTGATTTGTAGTATGTCATTTTAAATTATTCATGACTGTATGAACATAATTAATGATTTATGCATCATCTCAGCAGATGTGTGTGTGTGTGTGTGTGTGTGTGTGTGTGTGTGTGTCTGTGCTTGTTCAAGTGCATGTACAACCTTGTGATTGTAACTGAGACGATGGTGTATTTGAGTGCTTCTCAGCAGACATAAGATCTTCCCAGACAGATGCAGCTTTGTGATAAACACAGATTAGCTTGTCCAAAGCACAGTAGGTGTTGACCACAAAAACCTGGTGCTGTGTTCTACGTTGCAAGTAATCTATAGCTCTCATTTAGTTCATGCTTATCTGCTGTAGTGACACGGTTTGGACTTTTGCAAGCTTTCACCATTGCATGTGTGAATGTGCAAGTTGTATTGTTAGTCACGATGCTTGCATAAACACATCGATGCCAACACTAACTCTCACGTGCTTCCGGTTATTTACTCAAAGCTATTTCAGGTAACTGAATATAGTACCTTGGAGAGAGCGATGATTTCAAGATCTGGAGAATGAGTTCTGTCTGTAGTATACTCTGCACAGATTGATGTAGATGAGATGGAAATCAAGCATGGGGGGGAATTGATTCTTTTTTTTTAACTTTTTATTGGCAGATGAGTTCTGCCAAAAATCAGAAAACATTCATTATTTTTTGTACTCTTTGCCTCACAGGCACGATCAGTGTTACAGACTATTTACAGATCAAATTGCAAGATCTTGTATTTGATAAGTGCTTCTTGGACAAAAACAGACAACGGACCATGTACCATTTCCAAGAGATAAAATGTAACATTGTTGTGTTGCAATCAGAGAAGTGATAAGATGAAGATGAATGTGTGGGAATTTCTTTTTTTTTTGAGGTGGTGTGAGTGTGTGTTGTGAGCTGACATAATAATTAAGAGTTATCCATTAGCTGTGAATGTTTGTCCTGTTCACTGTTACCTGAATCACATGCTTCCCAGGCTTGTCACTCTCCAGACCTGGCCTTGGATGTTATAAATCACCTCCCAATGATTTGAACCTACAGTACAAACTGTGCAATTGCAGTAGACAGCTGAAAAAGATAAGGTGCCATTAAGCAACAGGAGTTGATGTGATGAATGGTGTCACTGCAACTGTTCTGTGAAAGAACATTTGATTTGTTTGATGTAGCATGAACAACATGAGGTCCTTGGTTTGTTCTAGGATGGACTATTGACACATTGTTGAAATGACTGCTTGTTTAACATTTTCAATATGGCTAAAAATTAATCTACAGGTGTGGGACAGAGCTGAAAGCCTCCAGAGATTGACACGTTATATAATACGAAACGATTCAGTTTGATAGCACAGCAACAGGAAGTCTGAAGTCTTCTGATTTTCTCCATATTTGTGTGTATCTCATACTAAACTGCTTAAAAAAAGTCAACATAAAAGGCAGCCTGAGCAAACACAAAATAGTGTTACATGATAATTGAATTTTTTGAAGCAAAAGGTGATGTAATACCAACTAGGCCTATGGAGAAAGAAGTATTTTCCCCCTTAGTTACTGCATCCAAATAAATACTAAACTGCATGATTTAGTCTAGTAAGGGTTACAAAGCCATTTCTGTGCCTCTGGGACACTAGCTGCAAATGGAGAAGACAGAATACTGAACCTTCCCAGAAGTGGTTGACCTCTCATAATGACGACTCATCCAGAAAGTCACAAAAGATTCAAGGAAAGCATCAAATAAGCTGCAATAAAAGTCAGTTATAATATCTCCGCTATCTGAGAGACACTGGATAGAAATGGTGTCTGATGATTGATGATTTTTAAACGATTGCTGGGATGTGACTGTGGGAATGCGGTGAGGTGAAAACCACTGCAAACACAGAAGAACATTAAGGCTTGTCTGAATGTTGCCTCAGCACAGCTAGATGACCCTCGAACCTTTTGGAAGGATGGACTTATGCCTGAAAGAAAGGGGTCTTATTACATCTGGTGTGAACCAAACACAGAATTACTTAAAAAGAAGACTGTAGGTTTAGTGAAGCGTGAGGGTGGCAGTGTAATGTTGTAATGAGAAGCTTTGCTGCTGCAAGTGAAATAGTGTGAAATAGAAATATTAAACATGAATTCTGCTTTAGGGGAACATCATCAGTCTGTGATTTACAGAATGATGACAATTATCTTATAAAACTTGCATTTTATAAATGAACAAAGGTGTCGCCTCCCTACAGGGGATAGATACAGACTGATAGTTTGCTTGTGACAACTGCCTTCCTGCTGTTTCACAGGGAAGCGCAGAAGCTACCTTTGGGCCATATGTCACTGGTCAATACCTGGATCAATAAAGTGCTGCACTCATATCACAAGCTTTTTACAAATTAGTAAATAATTTTAGTTCTAAATTCCCTAATTATAATATTATTCAGTAATTAACATTTGCAGAAATGGTATTGAAAGCTCTCAACAACAACCGCAGGCAGGTTTTGTTTTTAGGTGACTGTAGGAGCTAACTAAAACTGACATGTGTGTAAGTTAGGTAATAGGGTGTGCGCATGGTGGGGTGTATAATGCCTTTCCTTCCATATAGAACATTAACATAAGAGCTGTTTGCTTGCAAGTGAGCATGCATCTAGTCTTGTTTTCCCGCCTTTGCTGGTGCAATTCAGCCTTTCTTGCAGGATACTGTCACGTTGATGGCACATAGATCAGTCAGGTAACATCTTCATTCACAAAATAAGTATAACTGAGTGCTCAGCAGAGTGGTCAAATGGATTGTTGTTGCAACTGGGTTGAGTACATGAAACTTTGTCTGGACATTGTTCGTCTTACTTCCAATCACTTTTTTTACTGAGGCCACAAAATAAACTTCACTTTAAGCACACAAAAGCACAGTACGTTCTGTGATCTGGAAGTATAAAAAAGAAAATACCATACCTCTTCCAATAGCTCTGAGCAAGTTAGACATGAAGGATGATTGTCAAGAATAAGACAAACAACAGCAAGTAGCTCTGACACATTTACAGTCACAGGGCATCGTGCCTCCAAGAGTCAGTGCAGCACCTCATAAATCTGAGTTGTCTGACATAGTGGGTGGAAGAAAACCACACTGAAACAAATACATGTGGAGTTAAGTTTAAAAAGAAAGGTAGGTGAAAGAGCATGACGCAAAAGGCTTGACTTAAAGATACAAGGAATCAGTTAATGGAGCCATTTAAGGAAAAAGTATAGATTAGATCTGCTTTAAAACAACGTAAACATTTTTAAAAAAAAGTTTATTTCCGTGAAGGACTTTAAATCTTAAGCATCCAAAAAAGCGCAGAAAAACTATACAAGCCGAAAATACAAGTCTCAGACACAAGTTGTACTTTTGCAGATGCAGTACATGTGACATGACACAGTTGAGATCATATTCTGACATTACCCGGACTTTGTACTAGGGGGCTCACCAGATAAAGTTTGGGTCTCCGGGTCGTCTGACTCAGATATTTGCGTTGCAGCTCAACCAGGTAATATTTAGATATGGTCAGGGTTGCAGTGAATGTGTGAAAACAGCTTTAGAGACATGCATTCAGTGACAGTCAAAAGAAGAGCCGTCTTTGTTGTCCCCTGTGCTGCTGAGAGATAAATCTCATTGTGAGCCTTGTACAGGTTTCTGCGTAAAAGGAAAGATGATGCTCTGCAATCAGCAGCTGGCTTTGTTTACTGAACAATGAGGATTTATAGTAGATAGACGCTTAATTCCGCATTCAGCTTATTACTCGTTACACGTTTGTGTACATGCACATTTTCTTATTACAGTATTTGCAAGGCTGCAGATTTGCTAATCTTGCTTTACCTACAAATGTTCCTTTTTTGTTGTACTTTCTTACATTGAGCTCAGTTTGAGCCACAACGGAGAAAGGTGATGATAAATAATCCTCAAAGTAAAGAGCTGTAGATACTGGATACTTTTAGCATTATTGCATTCTGCAGGTGCTTGAGAACATTGCCCCGGGTTCAGTCAGAGGACAATAAAAGGTGAGCAGCTGCTGAAGAGGTTTTTCATGGCAGAGGAGCTGAATGATGAAAGAAATATAAAGACAAATTCAGAGAGGAGATCTGAGATAGAAAACAGAACAGCACAGATACATGCCATACAAGCACCTTTATAGTCATCTCGCCACAGTTATGTTTAGAGTATGAAGCTTTATATGATGACACGAAATGACTTTTATATTTTTATACTGTACACATACACATATATAACACACATACATACATACATACATGTGTGTTTGTGGTTAAGGTAACAAGGTAGTTTGTAGGAGCAGGAGTCATTGTAGGAGGTTCCGACTTTAAGGCTGTGGGAAGCCATTGTTTTGATGGGAGGGGGTGAAGAAGTTGTGGAAGGGATGTGTACTGTCCAGTATAATCCTGTTGGAGCTGTGGGTGCAGCTTTTGTAAAATGTTCTTAACGGGGAGAGAGGTTATGATGATGCGCTCAACAGGGGTACCTTTCCACAACTGTGTGTTTCATAGATGTGTTTTAAAATGTAGATGCAGGTTGTACACATTTCAGGGAAAGCAGGTAGAAGCATTGTCGTGCCTTCTTTGTCATGGATGTAACATGGCAAACTGTAACATGACTCGGGTGCTGGGTGCTTTTGTGATTATTTTCTCTAACATGGAGCTGCCAGTGTGCAGAGAGGGAGATACATCCACTGTTCACTTAGAAGCTGTCACCTGTGGCTTCAATAGAGGGCGCTGGGTTGCCGCCCCACCTGTCTCACACGAAGAAGAAGAAGCTAGGAATCGCATAAAATAGTTTTAGAAAAACAGGACAGATGGGCGACCTATAATTATTAAATGACTGAAAACAGACTGTGTATTTTTTATGTTAATTTAATCTTTTAAAGTAGTGTGATGCATGAGAATGGTGCTTTGGCTTATATTAGTGGAGATATGTGGATTGCTTTTACAACCTTAATAAAAAAAAAAAACAAATTGTAAATATTAACCTATAGTCACCGTGTCACTTGAAATAATACACTTGTTAGCAAACATCAGATAACAAGCAACATTATCATTTATTTCGTGTTTCTAACCACCTGTAATGTCTGTGAAGATTCTCAGTCATCCCAAAAAAGGTTATTCAGTGGCAACTGGACTTTTAGTTAGTTTTAGTTCCTTGAACTACGCCACCTGTAATATTCGCTCTCTTTTAGCTCAGATTTTGGTCTCCACCAACTCTATGATGGAAATATCTGGCTAGAAAATCAAAACAACAAGCTCAAATCTGCTAAAATGTTCTATAGAGCTGCGATCACCTGACCACCTGAGCCAGAGCGTGAGCAGCTGTGAAACTGTATTGTAGGTGGGTGATAGATTATGCGTAAGGCCACCTCTTTTTTTTGATGACGGCCATTCAGTCTTGCACCAAACTGCTTTCCTCACACCTTGTTTGAACCAGTCCACCCACCTACTATTTTTTTAAATAGTCATGTGATTCTTTTTTTTGTTAATATGAAATATTAAGTTATACTTCCATACTTATATTTTAATCAATTTCTCACATTTAAATGTTGGTTCCTCCCTCCATTATCATATTGTCTTATATTTAGCTGGACCTACCATATTCATCTGTAAAAGTGAAAACACTGAATATAGCCATTTCTGTGATTGCTCATAATTCAACACAGGTTTACTGTTACCCTGTGGTGAAATTATTTTGAAATGAACACTGACATTGCAACAATGACCAACATCCTGTAGTGTTCATGCATAATACATTCTTATGTCTTTTGAATGGTCATTGTTTTCTTCCAGTCAAACCGCTAACCACACCACCACCATTTTCTCTATAGTACATACTGACATTAATATTATAGAGAGACATATACCAACAACAGTAACTATTATTGAACTGATAAACTCTCAGTAACCCTTTAAATTCCAGGTACTGACAGTAATTGCTGAAAAGAATTGATGCTATTACCTATGATTGTTGCTGTCTAGGATTCTTAGATCCTTTGTGTGTTTATGAATAATTGTCACTTCTGGAAGGATTGCCTGTGGTCAGAATATTTTATAAAGACATGAAAAAATGGCTTAAGTATTTCTTTCATGCGCATTCTCATTTTGACAAACTCCTTTAAACAACAGGCCAACAGAATTGGCAATGGATGTAGAGTCTACAACAATGTGTGAGAACATCATTCTTTTTTTTTTGTTGCTAGTTTTACGAACATTTCCTGTTTGCCTGTAAAACCTGGAGGGTTTTCAGAACCACATTTACAGATTTAGTGTGTCTCTTCACGGTATGAAATTCAAGAGGAAAGGATTATTACAGGCTAATATACATATCTGTGACTAACGGCTGCCTAATTTTTGTTTTTGTTTTTTATAATTGAGCATGCCTGAGATAAACTTGTGACCTCTCTTCATGCCCAGTGACAGCTAGAATTACCTCTGGCTCCCCCTAACCCTCATCCCTTCACAGCAGTAAGTGTGGTTTATTTGATGGATAGTTGGTAAAAGTGACTTGTCATTAATTACCCTTGTTTAGTGTGTACCTTATGAGGCATTTTTCCTCTCATTGTTCCTGACAAACACCTGTGTGAGGCAGCACAGTGGTGTAGTGGTTAGCACCGTCACCTCACGGCAAGTTGCATGTTCCCCTCGTGACTGTGTGGGTTTTCTCCGGGTACTCCGTCTTCCTCCCACTGTCCAAAGACATGCATGTTGGATTTCAGGTTAGGGTTAATTGGTGACTCCAACCAGCAACAGCTGGCATAGGCTCCAACACTACTGCGACACTAAACAGGACAAGTGGCTAGGATAATTGATGAATGGGTGGAAATATCCATGTCAGGCTGGTGCAACAAGTAATTAAAGTTGCAATAGGAGCATAATATCATGCACACGTTTTCCCTGTAGAATCAAGTTCCCAGATAGGTTTATGGCCACATACGATGGTTTATTACATTGACTGAATAATACAATCTTATTGATCTTGGCAAATGGTACAGGATTAGCTGTGGGCCAAGCTTTTTTGTTCAGGAGATGAGGAGCTGTTAGCCCAGAATAAATCTGGCTTTTCCGATTGATATCTGCCTCCAGACTCATTTGTTTAGTTACTCATGTTCTAAATGAACTGTGGGCTAGCTGCCAGGAGCTGTTGTTTAGTGCATATTATTGGAGAGACAGATTTTTCTTAAGATGCTTCTATATTAAAATAACTATTGATTGTTTCTTTTAAATGATCTAAGACTATTTGAATTGCACATTTCAACATGGCTCACTGCATGTTTATTTTTATCAGTTTGTACTGCAGAGTTTTTAAAAGTACTAGATCAGCTTAACAGCAATACATTATGTATAAAGTTCATTCACTTTGAGTAGAAAGACCAGTGCACTGAGGTATACAGTGTGATTGTGTGGTTGGTGTTTGTGAAGGTGAGACAACACACAGACAAACAACAGATAAGATAAATGCTCTCCACAGAGTAACAAATTGATGTACAACTAATGCACCAAGAAGTAGTTTAATGTACCAAACTGTCCAGAGAGAGATGAGGGTTTGTTTTTGTTTTTTTACAGTATTTTCCTTTTTGTTCAAATTTAGTTTTGGGTTGTTGAGAAACCTATATTATCCCTATTATGTAGATAAATCAATAAATGGGTTTACTGATTATGAATATAATCATTAGATGAACCACAGGGTCCCGTCTGGGCCAAACAGGTTTTGGTTCTCCCTTCTTTGCTCTCTAGTACTGGATGAAGTAATGTGTGTCCTCACTATCTGTATTGATTAGAGCAAGCAAGGCACTCCTAACCATTTTTAAATGTTTGTTGTCTTTGAAATAAAGTGCTTTTAGGATGCTCTGGTGTGGTAAGTCATTAGCATTTTGTGCGCATGTGTCTAAACAGGTTTATCAGAGAGGCTGGTTAAGACATTCACAGGTGTTGCCAAGGCATACATTCAATATCAGCATATCTTTCTCATGCAGACGTCTACTGTATGCACAGTCACTTTATTTTGCACTCTCCATATTTGTCTTTTGGTTTCTTAGCATGTGTGTCCACAGGTATTTATCTGTCCATCAGAAACTTCTTTGTTCACACATTGCATAAAATGAGCTCCACACCCAAGCATATGGTTTGTCAGCCTGGGGCTAACTTGAGCAGAGACCTATATATTGATACCATATAGGTATGTCATAGACATAATATCATTTTTACAGTCCATGCCCCATTAATACATAACATACCAGACTAAAATTAACATGCAACTTTGAGATGAACAAATACAGAGTTTTGATTAAACTGATACACTGCATGGCTTTAAGTTTGAAAAATTATATTATGGGATTTATAGGAACTAGGTTTGATAGTTTATCAAATGCAAATCCAGTATCAAATCCACTTATTGACTTTGAATCTGTTGCAACACAATAATGAAATCTCTGTTTACTTTATTATGTTCACAGTGACCACCCAAATATGTTTTACGTTTCTTGGCTGACATACTACAGTTTTTTGTGTCAAGTTAAATACTGTTCACAATAGTTTGCAAGCATTCAGTCAGTTCAACTTATCAGATCAGTCTACACGTCACAGTAATAATTTGACCAGCTTTTTCATTTCAGATAGTGTCATTTTTCATTTGAGTAAATCAATATCCAACTAAACACTCTTTGGCTGATTACAGACACAAGCTGCAGGGAGCACATTAACTAGAGAACAGACAAACGTATGCCATTTTAGCTATTTTGATAAGAATTTACATGTGTTGCTAGTGTTTTGCCACTAGGATCCAAAATTGAAAAGGCTTGCTACGCACATCATGGTTTAACATAGAAAAATAGGATTCTTATTTCATATGCCACCTTGTCAACAGTCCTACAGTATGACCTAATAAAACTTGGCTAGGACGTAGCAGTGAAATAAAACACCCTGTCATCAAACAAACCATAAAAGCAGAATGTGGTGATTGTGTGATGATGTGCTGAGGGATGTGAAAAAAGGAAACAGCTGAGAACATAGTTCAATAAAAGCCTGATATCATAAAACTCAGTGCATCCAAGAAAAATTTTAGTCATTAGGGTGAGTCAAACATTTCTTTAATCTTTATAATTAGAAAAATGCAAGAAAAAAATACTTTGAAAGATCAAATACTAAAATAAAAAAGGAGGTGTTGATAAAATCTTGGTTCTCAGCCCTGTCCTAAATGTTCTCGTTCCTCTGACTTCATTTGATGCCAGGTGACATTATGTAGGTTATGAACAATAGCATTTACCTTAAAAAAAACATATTTGATCAGTCGTGCCGTGCTGTGGCCTGGTTGGGTGTGACAGCACAGCATGAATCACTAAGCTTTCAATTTCAATAAATGTTAAATATTCTTTAACACTTTTTTCCATTTTGGGAGTAGGCACCACAAACTCATCTTTGTGATTGTTACAAAATGTTTTAGTTCTTTGAATGAAAGACGTTTTTTCCTTCAAATATACTCTCAGCCAAAGTATGTAGACAACAGGGACTAAACAATTTCAGCAAGATAATTGCAACCAGGCAGTCTGTGGTTTTGGATTTTAGGGCCCAGTGAACCCTAAGTGATGTTTATTATTACACAAAACCTGGAAATATGTGATAGGAATAAGTTCCCCACTGCCCTCTCTTCTAAGATATCCCTCATGGTCCTGGAAATACCTATAGTAACATTGTTATGTAAAAAAGCTTGATGACTGGCTTTTTAGATAGGGTACGTGTAGCTCAGTTATAGAATGAGTAGAACATATAACCTGTTACCATATATGAGAGTGGTATCAGTCTTCTCATCTAACTCTCACCAAAAATGTGAATGAGCTTATTTCCCTGGATCGTTAAACCTGTTCCTGATGAATGCCAGAATTCAGGTATTCATCTGTTGTTATCTACTGTTTGAGACTTTGCCTTAGATGCCAGATGGCCCAGCACACCGATCTCATGGCTCGGGCTGCCCTGTAGGAAAACCTTCCAGACAGGGAGCAATGCTTGATACCAAATGTCGTTGTAATTTACAAAAAAGTGAGCCTGCAAACCTTTCCATGATAATCGAGGATCAAAAGAAACGAGCAAGTGTAGCTGCATGTGTACCAGAATTCACTTGTCATAGTGGAGGTACTTTGTGGTTGTTCTAGCAGAAAGATGAGGAAATACTGTAGTTTTGTCTGTATGCAAACCTGCACAGTGAATGCATAATGAAAGGATTTTTGTTAGCTTTATAGTTTACCCATGGAGTGACATTTAACGTACCATTATGAAGGAGATATTGCTAAAACATTGCTACTTCTGCAGTCGTGTAGTTGAGGGTGTGATGTTTCTGTGTTTAAAAAAATAATCAATGTTGTGACAGTGCTGTCATATCACTGCATATTACTTTGATGAAGTGGATCGTGCCATGTTTGTCTTTGAAATTCTCAAAACAAAACAAAAAGCATCCACAGACTGCATGCTGTAATGACAGATTTATTTGCTATGGTTCGTTTTCAGAGTCAGTTTGGAGAAGTCATAAAACTGCAGGCCGCCAGTGTGTGTCAAGACTTCTTTCTTTGTGTCTTTGTGTGTAATGTACGGCAGCAGATGTTATGTCCTGTTAAGTATATATAAATATATATGTATACGTATATGTATATATATACAGTACTGTGCAAAAGTCTTAGGCCACCGTTAGATTTGTTGTTTTTGCAATGCTGTTATGACCATATATGTTTTT
>JAUBNQ010000005.1:18688939-18709252 GCA_032353495.1 Ctenopoma kingsleyae | reverse complement strand
AGTATGCATGACAGGAGATATGTGATGTTAGTTACCTAAAATGATTTAGTTTTTCTTTTTTTTATGAGGGGGGACCCTGGATATATTGGTATCAGTTTATATTGGTATTGGAAATTAAGAGTTAGACAATATCAGTATTGATATTGGCAAAAAGGCAATATCGAACATCCCTTATATATATATAGATAGATAGATAGATAGATAGATAGATAGATAGATAGATAGATAGATAGATATGTATATATTTATATCTAGGCCTTCAGTGCTATCTTCCAAAAATTAAATGGCCTTAGCATAACCTTAGCATGACAATAGGGCTACAGGCTATTGTCATTTTACTTAACTACCCCATATTTACAGTGACAGTAACCTTTATCAAGTGGTTTTAACACAAGGCTCAACACCTATGAGAGTTACAATACATTTACTGCACAGAAATAAATACGATACGTAATATCAACAATATATCACTATTATCCAGTATAACAGGATGCTCCATCACAAATAGACATCTCATCAACAACCAGTCACATTTACTGATGCCCTATAAGCAAACAAAAATATTATAATTATAAATAACACAATCAGGAGCCAATTCAGCAGCTAGGCCAGATTGAAGGCCCTAGTGGGTCAAAGAGCACAGCCAACATGGCAAACGTGAAATCTGATTGGTTAAAAAATATGACATTCCTGATTGGATAAAATGTACCAAGGGAGATAGTCATAATGAAATGTCATTAACAGATTGATGGGGCATTTGTTAAAAATATACACAGCATTAATATAAATGTATATTAAATTATGATGTTATTTTCAGATTGTGACTATCTCTAGGCCAGCAGAGAAAACTGTGCTGGCCCTGACGCCTTGTCACTCATCATTATACATAAGATTATACTGTAACTAACTGTCATCATAACAGTTAGCATAACACTCAAAAGTCCACACATTATTGTTATTGGCAAGATCAACATTAGCCAACATCAAATAAGTACAGAATAGGTGCGGGTAACTTGGGTTGCTGCTTTATCTCTGTGTAAGAGGAACTGCAGTGAACGTCTTTTGCAGCCTCTGTCTGTTTCAGATGTCAGTGCGGTGACCAGAATAGTCTTATCACATAGACACAGGCAGTGCCAACCAACTGGCTCAGTTTGAAAGAAAGGGGGATTTCACCCTTTTACAGTTGCTTCCATTTCCTCTTCGGCATTGCTACGGTTTGGTTTTGTCAGCAGTTTTTGTTTTTCATTTGTGATGCAGACAGCAAAGGTTTACTCATCAGAGAGCTCACAGTCACAATTTTAGTTTGCCCTACATTCTTCAGCTTACATTACTCAGGAGAAAAGGGATCATAACTACATAGATTAATTATGTAGACAAAATTTTTTCACAAATACATTATGACGCACAACATGCATGATTTACAGCAGTAGGTAGTTTTGTGTGTGTCTCTGTGTGAAGTGAGTGTGTAAAATGTTTTGTTGTCCTCTGGCTCCTTCCCTGAATAGTTTGCTGGCTCAAGTGTCAGAGTGACAAATGTTATTGTGAATAGTTTTCTTGATGGAATCCCATTATAATAAGAGGTCTAATGGCTCCAGGTAACTCAGTAAAGCCTCTGGCACTTAAAGACTTGACAGACTTCTACACAGGGTAATTCACCTGATGGAACATGTCTAATGAAAACACAGACTGACTGCTGCTTTCCAAAGTCACATCATACTGACTAACATTGCTGAGGAAGCTACGTGTTTGTTGTGTTTTCTGTGTTGAAAAAGTCTTTAGTTTATCCTTTTTACTTTATTAAGGAAAAATTAACAAAATGAAAAAAATGATAACGTGACCCAGATGTAGGTACATTATCTTCCCAGCACACACCTACTACATTTCCTCTCTATTTTTTACTTTTTATCTCAGATGACACAAACCGCAGTAACTTCCTAACTGCAGATTGTGGAGGAGCAAAATTCCCCTCAGTATACACAGTCAACACTCTAACGCTAACCTTTACATTACATGTATGCACTGTGTGACTCACTGCCTGCATTTACTCAGGTCTTCCAAGGCCTGAATGTGGGGCAAAGGCCGCTGTGGTTTTGTGCATTTATACTTTTTATTTTATTTTTATTTTTTTACCCCATGTCTCACTCTGCTGTGAGTAAAGAAGCTTAGGTGGGTAAACATTTGACATAGATAATGTCCAGTAGTGAAGAAGAGTCTCTCTGTGGCCAATTGTGAGAAATAAAGGTTTTACATGGAAACCCAGTCAACTTAATGTCACGGATCAATGCACATTATTGAACAGCTCATTTTCATAATGTCAAATAGGAACTAACATGCACATGTTGACCTTTCTCTGAACTGCACCAGAGTTACAAGAAATGAGGGTTCTTTCTGTATGACTGTATACTTTTCACCTTATTTGTAAAATGCCTTGATATGATTCTGTTGTGATTTGGCGCTCTATAATTAAATTTGAATTGAAAGTTGACGAGTGCCATAGATAATAAAGATAGGACAGAAGTACAGTTGAAAGACTGAGTAATCGTTGCTGAGGGGTGAAGCTAAACTCACTCAGCTAAACTACATAAGAACTCATGATGCTCAAAGCTAAAGCACTGGTTGGTTTCACAAATGTTTCGTAAACTATCCTGCTGCTAAAAACATGACTCTGAAAAGTAAGTGGAATGTATCCACCCTTCCTCTCTGGAAACCACAAACTTGTGTCATAGTGAAGTGGCAGAATTTTATACCATCATGCCTGTAAGGAAAGCAGAGCAAAATAAAATCCCATTCTTATTTACTGTATCTGGCAACCTAAGGTATAGTAAGCAGTGCTGACTTCTCTGATGTGTATACGTTTCTAATCTAATCACTCTAAGAGTGGAGAGGCTGCATGGCAGTAGAGAACATTATATCCACAATGTTGTTTTGCTTGCATTTGCTTATATTTTTAAATTCAGACAATTTGCATTGTGAAAATAGGTAATTATATTAGTTATTATATATTAATTATTATAAATGCATGTAAACACTCATGCCCAGATTACCCACATTGCATGATTTCTCTGAGTAACCTGGTTAATTAAGTGCATGTAAATGGCCATTATGTTCACCGTATCAATTTAATAGGTGATAATATGTCAGTGTTGTGTTTACAGCTTGTTTCTATCGCTTTCCAAGTGGCCAAATATCTGTTAGAGTAGTTTTACTGTAACTAATGTGCTGTACTGTTGTACTGTATTACTGATCTTCTCATCTTATCAGAAGGAAAAACAATCAAGTGGATTTCCCAAAAGTGCCTGTACTACTCCTTTAAACACTTACGCATAGCATTGCAGCATTTCTCTCTTCCTCCACACTGCTGTAAATAGTACTGTGAAAGGCCTGTAATCTCCATGTAATGATCCGGCAGTGAAACAGGATCAGGAAGTAAGACTTGGGAAGAGTCCTCCAGGACCACAAGATGGAAAATAATGGGTAGACATCCATTACGCGGTCTGTTTCCTGAAAGACACCGTAATCATCAGCCACCAAATAGCATCTTGTATGTCTCTGCCAGTATGGGTCATTTTACACACAGCAAACATGGCCCAGGTACATGAGTGAGCAGGATATCAAAAGTACTAATTAAAATGTTTAAGATATGAAACAGTACAGAAATGTAATGTGCAGCTAGTCAAAAATACCAAAACACTTATCCTTCTCAACTGTGAGGATATGTTGCCATTCCTTCTTAAATCTGATAATAAACTAAATATCTTTATATTTAGCATTTCTGCATTTATACGGTACACTGGGAACAGACTTGCTTTTGCAGTACAAGCATGCTACTTCAAAGCATTGGCAAGATTCTCTGCTCTCTTAAATAATCACCTCGATCCTTGCTGGCTGCATACCATTTCTGGTTTGCTCTTTAACCACAGACTGAAACATTAATACGTTCCTGTTTAAGGAGAGCCTGACATGTCATCAGTTTTGGCCCCACAGCCTGCAGTGCTTGGAGAAGACGGCTAGTGATTTGTGACAGTCTCTGTGTAGCTTTAGAGGACCATAAGAGGCAGGGTGGCACGCAGGAAAACAGGCAAGGGTGAGGGTGGTAATGTTGAGTGAGACACCAGGGGCGAGGATGGTGGCAAAGCAAATGAGGATGCATATCTTTTGGAAACGTTTTTGGCACCAGTACATGATGAATAAAGTGTACGATAACTGCATGTTGAGCATGAAAGACATTTGTCATTGCGATTGTTAGTGTGTTTTATGCCAGTAGGCCTGAGATTAATTTCTACTTCAAGTATTAATTCAAATAACAAATTGTTGCCAGCATAAGGTCTGTTTCTTTGTTATAAGCCAGGATAATTAAAGATGTTGTGATTGTGAGTCCAGAGGTAAATGTCACTACTCAGAGCTTGTTATTCCACTGCTCTGAGACAAAACTATGATTCTCATTTTAGCTTCATTTTAGTTTCTATTATGTCTGATATGTTTCTTCAAACATTCATTAAGACACATTAAAGCCTTAAACCAGTGTTTCACCTACAATTAGCTACATTAGCATAATACAATATGTTATTGTTCTAAACTTTATGAATTAAGTCTGAAATGTTATGTTACATTCATATATCAATTATTGGATAGGTTTACTGTTAATATATTTTATATGTGAAGTAAACTAGTCTTTGGAAGTTGGCTTGTCAATTACGCCTAAGTGACTTTCATAGTTAGTTATTTGTTATTGCACAGATATTTCCTAGCAAGCAGTGTACACATTACTGAATCCTTTAGATTTGCGAACAGATGGCTATAAGCTCATTAGACAGTTCGAATGAAATGATAATCATTAGATGACTATAGCAACTGTCAAGAAAAAAAGAAGTTGCATGTGGTCGGATTGTGAAATGATTAGTTGGCTTCGTGTGTTGTCGCAATCACCTGTTTAAAAAAATTTAAGATGCTATCCTGTGAAGGTAATCTGAGGCCACCCTGTATCTAACGTGTGAACATGTAAATTCTGACTATACTTGTTAGTTTGAACCATTAATACTCACATTCTTTCCCTTCATGTATTAAATCTGTGGAATCAGTGAAAATCCAACTGTTATTCTGCATGTAGCAACAAAGGTTGTGCAATTCAAGAGAGTTCACAACCTTAACATAATTACTTCCTAAAAGTCAAGAACATCTGGACATTGGTTGGTTCCACCTTGCTGTGACACATATAGGATGACAGTGTTGTTCCAGGGGTTTGGAGATTTTTATGCTACTGATCTCATCATCTTACACACTTCACATGATGATTGTTGTTGTTCTGGGTTTGCATACAGTCAGTGTCTTTCTGCCCTTGGCTGTGTCTTTCTCATGGGTGTATCTGTAGATCAGTGTCATTGACCACATCCGTGTGAGTTTAGCCAGTTAATGAGCATGCAGAGAACATAGTCAACCCTGTGCCTGGTCCCTCTGGTAGTCTGGTTTGGCCTGGCTTTGGACTTGCTCCTTCTGGCCCCTCTCTCTCTCTGTCCCTAGCTTATTAGTTTTCAATCCAGGCCATAGCAACAGGGAAACATTTACACCAATGCGCAAAGGCACTCAATCAGCACAAGCCATTTATTAGGCCACTGTTTGTTGGATATTTCATGGAGGAAATGGAGAATTGTTGATAGAGAAGAGGAGTGAGGTGACGATGAAGCTCCCTGAGCCAGCTGCTGCTTCTATCTCTGCCCAGGATTCAAAAGCAGCCAGCTGCTGTCTGTGCTGCTTGTCTGCAGTCTGTCATACCTCAAAGGTTAATGCAGAAAAAAAGTTTGCGTTTTGTCATGTAACATTGTCTTCATCTGTATTGAGCACACTTTCAAAATTGTGTGCTCACACCAAGTGTATTTTATTGGTATGTAGACGGATGTTGACATTCGATTAAGCCTACCGTGGCAAGATGAACCACAGTTGAAACTGACACTGACATTGAACACACATATCATGTTTTCTCATCTGGTTTAAGACCAAAGTGCCGCCAGCTCTATTATGTTCTGCTGTTATAGAGGCTTGAAATCAGGTTTTGGCTCCATACCTCAGTGTTTAATGTTGGGAATACAAAAACTCCAATCCAAATATGCCTCCACTTTGCTCCTTTTTTTTATGTACAGTCCAAAAACAAAAAAAAATAATATGAAAACTATTGTCCTGTATGTGAAAGTGCGATCATTGTTTTTAAAATAACAAATCACCTAATAACCATTTTCAGTTTAACACAGAATGTATGTATATTTGCTATAGAAATACTAGAAAAACCAAAGCTAAGTAAAGAACAATGGTAAAGAAGGAAGGAGAACGGTGACTAGAGAAGACACAGTGGTGCTCTTCTACGTGAGCTTAGACAGATGGTAAAGAGCAGGGATGTTGATCAAAGTACTGAACCATCTGGACTGATGCTCAGTGGCTACAGAAAAAAAGGGTACTGAGCAGGTTACTCCTGTAAAAAAAAAGTATTTATTATTCCCAAATCTTCCCTGGATAAGTAAAAGTAAAAACACCATAGCGCTAGAAAGTGGCTGCAACATGACTGACTGGCAGCCCTGCTCGATACTTACCCTAATACCGCTCTTTTAGAGGTCTTGTAGAAGATAGTTCTCTTTACATAGCTTTATATTTTTAACTTAGGAATAGTAAAGACTGTGTCTAACCTCAAACTTCTCTCTTCAGATTGCAGGTTTTATCAACGCCATTCATCCTTTTTGTGGCGACACAGAGAACCTAGCAGCTTTCCGCTTCTACGCCTTCAACCCCATAGCGGATCCCTGGGTCTTCATCATCTGCCGCAAGTCTGTGTTTCGCCACCTTTACTCTCTGTTGAGCTGCCGGTTCGGCAGAGGAGCTGTGAAGACGACAGCACACTGCGCTCTCTCTTTACCCCTTGACAGTAGTCACATACAGCGCAACCCCCCAGACGTGACAGTTTCACAGACCAACATGTTCTCCAATTTACCTCTTTGACCCAACAGATACCCTTGGGTGCGTAGGATGTCTGCAGGCTGAGAGACCTTCATGTCTGAAAAACATTGAGGAATTTGTCAAATGGAACTTAAACATTTGCAAACAGAACTCAACATTTTAAGGCACATAGACGAAGTATGTGCCACAAGGGAAATCGTCTGTGTGTGGTGTGACTGTTTTTTGATGAACTAACTTTGGAAAAAATTATTGCACTAGGTCTTAAACTTATGTTGATTGATGGAAACAGTTATAAAGTTGCTGGGGGAGTTGTGCCACGAAACAAAAACAACACTGTAGCATCACATCATATTCATGAATGATATACTGTAAAATAAAACACCACAGTATTTGCTCTGGTAAAGCTATGTTAATGGTTAAACAATATGCATGAATGTATACTATCTGTCTTTCTCTCAATCAATCAAACCCAAAGTACAGCGGAGACTGAATGTCATTAGTTTTGCAGGTATGTGGTCATAAACCAAGGTTGGGCAAACTTATAATAAATGAAAGGTTAAGGAGTCAAACAATAACCTCATGGTGGCATTAGACAAGAAGTCAAAACAGTAGTAGCCTCCATCTTCTCTGGTATCTAAATGTCTGTTCAAGATTTTATATCCATCCATCCAATATTTGTTCAGTTCCCTAACTAACTATTGTGGCTAAAAAGTGTTTTTTGAAAACACAAATCTTGAATTTGGATGAACTATTCCTTAATTAGAAGGAAACCAGTAAAAGTGGTATCAGCAAACCCCTCCTATCAGTAAGTACATGTATGAATCATACTGCTGCTTGGTCTTTTTAAAAGCATATTAAATAATCTCTGTGTGTTTCCTGACAGACATCATTAACCTTTTACCAGCCCCGTTTCCACATGCAGCATAGACTGCTAGTACTATGAAGTCACATGAATGTTAACATGTAACGTACAGGATGTGCTCATCAGTTAGAATCTTATGGTCATTGTGGTCAGTTCAAGATCAAACTACCTGTAAAAATCATCAAAGCACTGGAGCATTATATTATTGCTTCCATTATAAGTAGATTAAAGGGTTAATCTGAAGTTAAACCTGCTTCTTTTGAAGTTTGACTCCAATCAGTTAATCCTTAATTGACATAGGACTATTCCAAACCAGCCTGAGGGTTGAGTTCCTCGGGTTTTAAAGACCACATTAGTCTTAATTCCTGCTTTAATTCCTGTTCCTGTCCAGTCAGTAATGTCATTGTATAGCGTGAACGTTGGGTTCCACCTCATTTATTTCTAAGCTACCTATAATGATTGTGAATGTTTTTCAAGAGCCTCTTGCTTTAAAGAAGAACCCTGCTGCTGCAAAATGCACTGTGAGATTTTGTCCATTTTATTGTTATTATCATGACTTTAATGCTGTAACTGCAATGTAGTATATTTATGCCTTTTCACTGATCTTGTTATAATTGCATTGGCTTGGTTTGTGCCGAGATACAGGGATAACAGACATGATTATTTGAGTTCAGATTTTATTTTTGGCCATCCTGCACATTCACTTTTTGCTTCATAGTCTTTAATGATCAGTCTTGCATGACCTGATGTGAATCAGACACCCTACCACTTGCACATTTTGTTATTTCAGGGTTATTATTTGAGATATGCATCAATTAAAAATAGGTATTAATAAAAGAATACATAAATGTAGTATGCGTTATATGGTACACACTTTAATCATGTGAAATAAAATATAGAAGAAAAACTGTGCTGCAACTTTATTTCTATACAACACAAGCTCAATGCTGTGTTTATTAATTATAATTATTGTAGTCACACTTGTTCAGCTCTGAGGTTTCATTTTTATCTTCACCCTTATGGAGAAAATATGGCATAAAACTGTTAGAAATCTTTTTTGTAGGTGAATTATTTCTCTGTTATGAGTTATCTAACCACTTTAGCGATCAGAAGCCATGTAGACACCCAAAAGCAGACTGGTGGATTTAAATTCCAATGTAATTAGACAGGACAAAACTGTAATTTCTTAAGAGTTGAGTAAGTGAAAGGGTGTACATTTCAAAAAGTGACATGTTTACAAGCAGGCACAGATGTGATTGAGATTGATAGAAAGTTAGTGTGGATACTGTCAGGTTCAGTATTTACATTTAAAACTGCTGGTTTATGTAGGAAATATGACAGCTTCAAATAAAAATGGCATTAAGAAAAATGAACTCAGTAGGTGAATGTGAATGTGAATAACAGCTTATTAAAACATGTATAAATTTTGGTTTGCATGATTAGAAACTTTTACTTTTTAGAACCTTTTTATTTTTGACCTAAGTCTCTGAAATCTTAGAAAAGCTAAGAATGGTCAGAACAGCAGAGCAATGACTGGGACTATAGCGCCACTATGTGGCCAACTAAGGGAAAACAGGTTTGTGGTAACTTGCTGTAAACCTTGATTTGCTTCCCAGACTTTCTCAAATACATCGCCCACAGGGTTTGATGCAATACGAATCCACATGCAAGAGTAATTGTCATGTGGCTCACATGTGGCTTGTGTTGACAGCTGCACATTACTCCACATTACTCCAGCTGGGTTCGACTTTGTTCATAACACAGGCCGTATTTTAAACATGTTTTCCCCAAATGTACTAAAAAAAAGAACCCTAAGAAAAACTCATTTAAATAAGTGTTTGGACACTTTATTGTTCATGCATCCCAAACTGACATCAATCCTAGGCATATCCTTGATGTGGCAAACTGAACGGACATTGTTTAGAAAGACTCACGTGTATATTTAAAAAAAAAAAAAAAAAAAAAAAAAAAAAACACCCCCGGACAAAAACCAAGACAGACCATGGCTGGCAGGAGCAGGGAAGACAAAACTATTTCTAACGGTGGAGTCAGACCAAAATCTACAGGGCAAAAGTTGCTTGCATGTTGTGGCCAAAAGCAGAACAGGAAACGGGAAATTACATTTGGAAATGTAACTGGCAGGCTCTTAGCAAGGGGACGCAGGCCAGCAGCAGCCCACAGTTATGAATTAAACAGCATTTTATTAAACTTCCACCATCATTAGCTCAGCACTCTTTCCTGCTGCTGTAGCTCAGTTGGTAGCAATCATTTTTGAACCCCAGGGTAAGTGGTTCGATTCCCAGTTCGCCCTGGCTACTTGACAAGATGCCTTTGGACAGCACACTGAAACCCCATAGAAGTACTGACACATACTGTCTGGCAGCTGTCCAATTTTCAAGGGGATCAATAAAGTATGACATTTTTCAGTGTAGTTATAAAATATAAAAAACATTCCCTCAGTGAAGTGAAATCAGGCCCATGCGCTCAAACAGGCTGGACACAGACTCAGACTTGAGATTCAATCAGACAAGACTATTCCTGAAAAATAATTCCACAGAAAAATTCATTTTATTTTTAGTGACCTCTGAGCACCAATCAGAAAAAGAAAAAACATTTTTATACATTGACATCAGGTGAGAAGATCACACTACATCCTAGCACGTAAATCTCCACACTACTACAGAGACACAGTTTCCTGTCTAAAATTTTATGACCACTGCTTCATGGGGCTGCAGTTCCAGTGTGTTCAGAGATACGGACCCCATGCGGTCCATTCCTGTACTAGTCACAAACACTCCTTCCTCAGGCAGTCCTGGGTCCCACGCAGGATCCAGAACGTGAAATTCAGGCCCGACGTTGAGCAGAACAAGGAAGTGGACACAACCCCAGGAACGCAGGAAGGCCAGGATGGGGTAAGATGAAAAGGTGGAGTTGGATGAAGAGTTGGTGGAGGTTTTGTAGGGAAGGAAGGTGAGACTACCGTACAGAAGAGGTTCTTCTCTGACTCTGGAGCGACTGAGGGAGCTGAAGAGAGCTTCAGTTGAATTGGACCTGTGCTTGTCCTGAGGGGAGGGAAAAAGACAGAGTGTCAGAAAGTTAAATACAACCTACCCCGCTACTGTTTGTTTCTGCAGCTACGCCTTTATGACTCGTCTAAAAAGACAGTGGACAGTACTGTATTCCTCACTTTTTGACTGTCAGGTGGTTCCTTCTCTCCATGTGATGAGCCGACTTTCAGAGATTCATTCTGTTGGCAGGAATGAGCGACTTGGTAACAGCAACTTTTAAAATTAATGATAAAACAGACCTACTAGAGACTGTACCTGTTTTTGACCAATTGCATCATCATACTGGACTGCAGGTGATCCTGGCATAGTCATCATCAATACCAGGAGTAATTTCTTCAAATTATGAGATGCTCTGCCTCCAATCTGAAGAAAAACATTTAGGCTGTAGAAATCAATGGATTGAAGGGCTGTGATCAAACTAAAAAGCTATGAATCGGTAATCGGTTCACTGCATGGCCATTTTTCAACACAGGTTTAACATCAGAAAGATAACCCCCAGTTAATATTTGAATTACATATTTGTACAGATCTAAAGTCTGTCTCTTACTGTCCAACTTGGCCATATATTTTCTTCTGCTGTTTGCAGGCGTGTCTTTATGGCAGCCGCCACTTCATGAGCAGAGAGGTCATGATGTGAAGATGGCAGAATTGACCTCATGACCAAATCCACCAGCGTAAAGTTTAGAGGAAGCAGGACATCTCTTGTTTGTTTTAACAAAACAATTCTAAAGAGATAAAGACAGGCACAGTTTATCCTGAAGCTCATGTTCTAATAAAATAATCTGGTCTGCATCTGCATGTACAACAATACCTTTCTTCATCTTCACTGCTGAATTCATTGAGGACATTTCTCCACTCCAGCAGAGTCTGAAATGTCAATATTCTATTTGAAATACTGAGCTTATTGAAACTCTACTTAGAAAGTCACATGATCATTTTACCTTTCCTGAATATGCTACATCAGTATCACAGATTGCAAAGCCTGCCGCGCCCTGCTCCAACCAGAACCGCAGTGCATGCTGTGGAAAGAAAATGGCCATGTTTTAGGAAATCCTGCATCAATTAGAACTTAACATATTCAAGAATGACCAGAGTGCAGGTTTTACTTGTACTGTTGCCGTGTTTCTTGAAACATCATGAGGTCCCAACAGATCCAGTTCACAGAGGTCCAACACCATTTTGAGCCCTGAAGAACCAGTGACGACCCCGGTAATCAACATAATGCAGGACAAATCCAGCAATGCGGGCAGCTTGACAACAATAACTCACCTGTTTTGGTGCTTGCTGCGATCAAATGTTTGATCTGAGGCAACGTCCCAAACCTTTCAGTCACTTTAAGGTCTAAAGGAGACACCTCTTCATCAAACAGGCCCTCCAGGATTAGAGCCCCTATACCCAGAGACTTGAGGTAGGGAAGCTGCTCACACATCGCTTGAAACAAATTAAAACTAGAATCATTTCAGTCACTTCTCATTCAACCATGTTGATTTTGTTGCCTCAATATTCTCTGCAGTTAGAATTTATGTGTGAACAGTATTTATTGCTTTTCTACTTGGTCATGTTTTTAGCTGTTCAATTTGGATTAAACAAGTGTATCTTGCTTTGGAAACCAGATATACTGCTTCTCTCTGAATTTCTTTACTGAATAGCTGTAATAATGTGGTAAACCACAGATTGCTAATTTAATTTAAATTTTATTGAGAACAGGACAACTTAAAGTGGGCTCTGCTTTATAGCACAATCATGAAGTCACAGCTTTAGAAAAAAAAAAAAGCCTTCTGTGTCAAGATTACTTTAAGTTTTGGATTTATATTTAGTATCTTCATAAATGACCAAATTTGACATCATTATTCTAGTATTGATTCTGTACACATTGTAAAGTGAGTGGGGTTATCGCCTCAGTTTGTCTATAAAAACATAAGACAGAAGTCTGAATACTGGATGATCTGACCTACTGCTCAGTCTGGAGACTTGTCTGTAGTGATCGCCAACAAGCAGATAATTTCACTGAAATATATATATATTATGTTGAATTATAATATTCCATTATGAGTCACACAGTGGACTGCAACTTCACTTCCTACCTTAAAGTTATCATCTAGAAAGAAACTGGTATGTCCTCACCGTTGATGCCTCCTGACCCCTCGGTCTGAGCCTTCATGAACAGTTCGGGCTGCAGCCGATAGAACAGCGACTTCTGCCACCACTTGAGCGGCACAACAGCCGGACGGGGGCTCATCACTATAATGGCGATGGCTCCGGCGAGCATGGCCACCCATGCCAACCAGAAGAGCAGCACCAGGTAACAACGCATCTTTCGCCACCCGAGGCTTCCCGCGGCGACCTTCAGCTCCTGCTTGGTCATGGGCTTCCAGTGCTGAACCGGTTCCGGTTCAGGGTCCGGGATGAGCAGCGGTGCCGTCTCTGAACCGCCTGCACCGCCCGGCTGCCCGCGGCCTTGCACGCTGCCGTACCCGGTGTCTCCTGCGCTCATCGTGCCCGGCTGCAGGTTAAGGACACGCAGTTAGAGTAATGGGGGTAAATGCAGTTTGACAAACATTAAGACAGACGTGCTGAGCTGAGAAGTTGGTCCCATACCGTGCTGCCTGTCTCCTCAGCGACCTCTTTACCAGTTTGCTCCATATGAACCACGGGAGGACTACAGGTGCTGCAGCTGTCACTGTTCTTACACAAAACCTCACACACACTCGGCAGGTAGCGCTGCCATGACCTGCTGCTACCAGCTCTTTTACACAGGTGTTTCAATTAATTAACCCCATTGCACGCTGCAGGTCACGCTTCCACTGATTGGTCAGTCCTGGTCATCGTGCAAATTGATCACATCCTGGCCGTCAGCAGGAGAGACTGTGAGTTTCCACATTAGATGTCCTCTCAGATACAAGGAGGAAATAAACCGAGAGATGCAGCGTTGCCTGTTGTATTATCTGAAATGTTTCATCCAGCTTCTCTAGACTGCATAAATAAGATGATGCTGACTTGAATTTTTACTAGTGTGGCAAAGTTTCTATTAGATTCTATAAAAATGTAGTGAAAGTGTGATCATGCTTTAGATTATCATGTAAAAGTGCATCATCCAAACCATCACTGCAGGCCCTATACATTTGTTGTGTCAGTTTGAACCTGACAGAAGTTGTTGGTTTTGGGGACCTCTGGTGGTCTGTGAGACTCAAACATGTGACCGTTACCTGATGCTTTGGGCTAAATAACATGTATTTAGACTGGAAAATTTAACAAAAGACTTCAGACAGTTCAAACCCCAAACCATCCTGTTGTGGTGCAACACTAACCTTTCTGTCCCCATTCTGCAAATCTAAAAACCATCCAGTCACAGTTATTACTCACATTTACTGTCTGAGGTTTCTTGACTCCCCCCTCGAATCCTGTTTTTCTTTTCCACCTCTTCTTCTGCTTTAACTGTGCCCAGGAACGCTTCCAGCTGAGCGGTGCTGTTCTGAGTTGAATATATGAGTGATCGAACCCTTCAGGAGTGAGGAGGTGAGAAAGACACTGTCCAATAAAGGCTCTGCACAGCCAATTAATACAGAGGTGCTGAGCCTCACCACACCCTCGCAACACATTCTGAAGAACCCATGTCTGCATTAGAGAGCAGCCCTAAGTCCCTCATGTGGTACTTTTGACTTTGAACTATCCTAAAACAGTTACTGCTTGATCGACAGACAATTAGCATGAATTATTTTGATAACCAGTTAATGGCTTGAGTTGTTTTTCACACAGTGCCAAACATTTGTTGCCTGTAGGCTTTTCTGTCTTTTTTATGGTCTGATAGCTAAACGTGGGTAAAGTGGTTTGCTGATTAGACATAACAATCAGACTGAGCAAATTATAGATTGATCAGTTAATCATCAGAACATATCAAGTATTTGGAGCCCTGAATCACTGCCAATCTTAACAACTGGTATGTTCAGAAGACATTGCTCTAAATGTCTAGAATATTGTGAATTGAAAAAAATAAAGATCAGAACCTGGTAACGGCATAAATAAATGCTCTGTTTACACCTATAACTTAGTGATCGTGAGATGAATCAGACTGTATGGATCTGTTTGCCGTAACATTTTCTGCAAGAGCTCTTAAATCACAAGCAAATGTAACACATCACACGTCCACTCCAAAGTTGTTTAATGAGGTTCGTGTGCTAATTCCTGGGAACATCTCATCCTTTTCCCCTGGCCCGGCCCATCTATCACCGTCTGCAGTCCTTTCCTTTCCTTTCCTGTATTGTTTATCCCTTTGTGTCTCTCGCTCTGGCTTTCTTCTCTTATGGCACGTGTCTGTGTTCTTGCTGTAACAAGTCATTGCTATCCATTTCACCTTTGCTCCCTGACAGCATTGTGTAAACTAATTATTTACTGAGATGTGCCCCGTTCCATCATGAGACTCTCTGATACACGTGCAGCTCACGTTTAAAGCACAAAAATTAAAGCAAAGATGTTTTAATTGTGCAATTTTTTTTTTGTAATTTATTGCTTTAGACTAAAAAATATAAGATTATTTATTTTCCACATTTACCTTTACAGTAATATGAAGTAATATATTTTAGCATGTAACAAATAGCTATTGGAATCTTCCCAGAATCTTTATGGTTTAATGTTATTAAATATTCTCTGTCAATTGTAAATAATTTTGTAAGATATAAACCCAATACTGAAAAAACAATCAAACCCCAAAACAAAACAAATACAAATTTCAAATACAATTTTATTTTAATTAAATTAAAAATGTCCTTTTAATTTAATGCTCATTTAGTGTACAGTGTAAAGTTTCACATTCAAGCCGGTCTCCATAGAGATGGTCAAGCTGGTGATGAGTCTGTTTCCATAGTAACAGGTTTAGCTTGAGTCCTCCTCCGATACCTCGATGTCCTGAAACATTACAAAACAGACATGACATAACATCCGTCAACGTTGCTGCATTTTATAGGTGGGTAAAACATAAAAATACATATTACACATAAAATATTTCGGGCTTTTAAACGTGTGATTTTCAGCTTTGCTTTGTTCTAAACATACTGAAAATCTTTGAGTTTTGAAGAAACTGTTCTGACATTTTACATGAAAAGTTATTATTTGTGTTTAAGCCTAATGCATTTACTATCCTAGAAATAAAAACAACCAGCCAATCTTTGTCTATCTTTAGAACTGTGAAGCAAAAAATAACCAAATAAACTATTTTTTAAGTCTTACCATAGGCTCCTGAGATCTGAGAGACATAATATGTTTCTGATATGAAGAGATGATACAGTCCCGCCTGTAAAGAAACAAATAAAGAACACTCAACAAATTTCTGTTTTGATTCCTTAGAATTTGTATTTTGGGTGTTAATTGCTCAGACTCACTTGCTGGTTATGCCTCCTCCTGGTGGAAGCCCCGGCATTTCTTCTGCAGCCAGGAATTTGATTACGTAAAGAAGGTCAGGGTCCTCATCTCTGGACCTCATCATCTGGATAATTTCTGCAAACGGAGATATTAAAAACTGTATGGTTATTAAAATAGGGAGATAAGGTTATGCTAAAGCTGAAACCCTTTTTTTTGTGGTGAGGGTTTTGTTCTGCAGCAGATCACCTTCCACTTTCATGTCAATGTGTTGCTCCAGCTCAGCCTCCTGCTGCAGAGCCTCTTGTGACACCTGGGGGGCGCCATGGAAGCAGACAATGATAATGCTGATGTTGTCCAGGCTGCCCTACAGAGGGAGACAGAGCATACTATTATCAGATAATTTTGATAGTCTGAGACTGTGGGTGGATGAATGGAAATGAAATAGACAGTGGAGGTTCTACACTCTGTATTTTTACTGAAATATATTACTAATACTGATAAGTTTTGATTATACTGTCATATTATTATTATGTATATTTAACTACTCAGCTGAATAGGCTCCACGTTGACCAAGTTACATAAACATGCTGATTATACTGTAATCAGCATGATGACTAGTTAGTGTAATACATTTTACTGACAATACATCTTGTTGTATTTTGACCTGTTGTATGTTGACACATACGCACTTTTTCCCTCCACCGTTTCACCCGTTAATAGGGAAACAGCAGGGGACTAAGGAAGGTCTATAGATAGAGACATATTTTGGTTGATCCTATTGGGTGGATTATCATGTGCTGATACATTACCAACATACAGTATTAATCTCCTCTGATGTCACAGCTCTCATATATAAAACAATGATCTTCTGGATTCAGAAACAGTGTGTTAGAAAACGCATCTCTGAAGTAGAATTAATCAGATAATTTAAATAAATATTAGTTTATTGCATGTATATTTGAGTATATATATACATGTGGCCTGATAAATAACAAGATAACAGGAAGATTATAGTACTGAAAAGCACACTGCATACTGGAACCTGCAGTCTTGCAGCAGGCACAGTGCAGTAAGTCTTTCTAGGTGAAATAAATAGCAGCCCAGCCCAGCCAGGATAAACCCTCTGAGCTAGTGTGTGTGTGAGCTCCCATCAACACACTCACATTCAGTCCTAATCTGACCCATGTGTAGCTTTTCTTCCCACCTATTCTTAATACAGCTATTTATAGAGCTAACAAGCATTAAGATGAACTGTAGGAGAAATCTGCTTACAGAACGACGTCAATGGAATTTCTCCTCACAGTGATTCTGCCCCCCTTCTTCCCATTCATAAATTCATCTGATGTACGGCCTATTGCAAAGTCCGGTCAACTTGGACAAATGAGTTCTGCTAAGCTAAAGCTACAGGATGATGATACTGCATGTACACGTACAGCACAGTAGTTTATGTGGGACTCTAGTAGTGATGTTTTTGAGAGCTGCTTCATTCTAATCTGTGCTTGTAGTAAATAATATGAGACTGATAAGATAGAAAAAAGAAAGAGTCTTAGAAACATCTTCACAACTAATAGGACATGGTGCTGGTACATTGGCATGATGTCACAGTTTCAAATGCTGTAACTTATTTTGTCTGACCAAAAACAAAAACCAAAGATAAGCATTTTTACTGTATCATACAGAAAGAGACTGCATATAAAGGTGTTGCAAGTTTGTGTTGATAGGCTAATAGACTAATAATTTCTTTTTCTTTTGTGTTATTGACTGTATTGTTTTGGTAGTACAGCATGGTGAAAACTCACATTCCAAAATTTGCACTGGATGTATGAGTGAACTCTACATTGGTGGACCGGCCTGACTTCTCACCTTATAGAGACAGAGGTCAATAACTTGGGTACAAATCTCTCTCAGGTCATCGCACACCTGCAGACGGTTGCGCACAAAGGCACACAGTTCCTCATTACTGATGGCGTCCCACACACCATCACATGCTAGAATTAGGAATTCATCTTCAGTTGTCCTCTCAAGCTCATACACTTCAGGCTCCGGTGACACGAGCTGCTCCGTCTGCGGCCTCCAGTCCACCTCCTTGAAGTCAAAGTCCCCCAGCGCTCTGGAGACAGCCAGTGAGCCGTTGACTCTCTGCAGGGTCACAGAGCCTCCAGCGTTCTGGATACGCTCCTTTTCTCTGGGGTTGAACGGTTTGTGGTCCTCTGTGTAGAAGCTCACCTGGCCATTGTGACAGAGCAGGGTGCGGGAGTCTCCACAGTTGATAAAGTAAATGTAGCGTGGTGAAATCATGACGGCCGCCGCAGTGGAGCCACTTCTGTCCCAATTGTCCTCGCGAGCCAGTTTGTGCATGTGGCGATCAATGTCCAGGAAGCCCTCACGGATCCCATCTTTGACCTTCTCTGGGTCCTCATCTGCCTTAATCCCACCTGCGGAACACGGGGAGGAAACATTTGGTTAAAAAATTGATTTACACCATGCTGGCATAGTTTCTGGCCATGCATCAACACAACCCTAACCCAAACTTGAGGGACTGTTTTGCACGGAGTAACAATGTGGTTTAGAGGAATAACAGTGTTTCTGATTTAGTTATACTGTTGAAAATCAACTAGACCTGGATTTGTTTAACCATCATTTTACCAAGACCAACAAAATATTGTTTCAAGAGTTCCCAAAACATCCTGGACAGCAGTAACAAGAGTTTATTAGGAGTTTTTATTTTCTCACAGCCAATCAGTTCACAGCTCTAGTGAAGTATACAATGTCTGATATCAGCAGCTGTGTTTTGTTAAAATCCTCATTTTGACTCCAATCCTTCTTCAAAATTATTACTTTGCTCGCTAATGTAAAAAATAATACCATAACATCGAGAATTTTTATTTGAAATGTGTTTTATCACGTGTATCATATACATGTACTGTGGCAAGAACGTTTTCCAAGGTGAATCCTTTTAGCTTTAATTAATCAGCTTTTAATTAGCTTCTTTTATGGACTTTGTGTTCTTAATTCAAGTCTATTTTTAAAGCAGTGGCATCAAAGCATCTGTTTGCACAGATCATAAGTTCAGTACGTACTTAAACACTTTTCTTTGCAAGTCTTCTTTACAACACAACACGCTTGTTGGAAATGCAAATGCTGTATGTTTTCATTTTAAATGATGAGAGAATCTCTTTCTATTTACATGGTATTACCGTGCTTTCTTTTAACAGATGTTTTGGTTAAATTCAACTTACACTATATTTAAACAAGAGATGGATGTCATAAAAACTCGAGATTCATTCCTGTTCTTATTAATTTATTTAAAAAATGCATTTACATTTATTGTCCTGTACCTGGTGCCAGGATGTGATCCAGCAGGTTTCTGGAGCAGTACTGTGCCACTGTGGTCCCTGCATGTCCGTCAAATACAGCAAAGTATGCCCACTCTGTGAGCTCTCCTCTCAGCTGAGGCATGCAGGTGTGAGCATCTTCCATCTGAGCCCTCCAGCCCTGCATGCTCGCCATCGCATAGTTCAGCCCTGACTGGGACTGCCCCTCTGACACATACTTTTCCAACATAGGGTGCTCCAGATATGGACTCGGCATCGAGTCCTCATCCAAATTGTCCTCCTTCACAGGACCAGTTTCTCTGGACCCCCCTTTGAAGAAGAAGGTGACCATCTTCTCTGTCTCTTTGACCATCTGCCGGAGGAAGGAGGGCACCTCCACGTTGCTCGCCCGTCTGGCTGTCCTCATCACCCCACGGAGCCTGTGCTCAAGCTTCCTGCTTGAACTAGCCGCAGCCCGTCTCCTCCTGGTGCCCCTCCTCCGGCCCTGGGTTTTCCTCAGCAGGTCCAGCGCAACACTTAAGCTGTCTATCTGAGCAGGTGACCAGAAAGCAAATTTAAATATGATTTTGTTTTAAATAAAAAAAAAATGCTGGAGTTCTGTTGAAAATGATAAGCTCCCTTTTTCATATATAAACCTACTAGGAGAGTCAGAGAACCCTTTCTGACCTTTTTTTTTTTAACTCTAAGGTGACTCTTTGTCTGTTTATGTCTCCTTCCTTCTCTCCTATACATGCGCTTCTAGTGGCCTATCTAA
>JAUBNQ010000005.1:18662443-18678500 GCA_032353495.1 Ctenopoma kingsleyae | reverse complement strand
TTACAGTAACTGCTTTCATTTAAAATCACATGAAATGACAAAGGAAAAGCTCATTCATGCTATTCAAATATGTGATTTCAGGGCTACTGACTTAAGAACTGTACTGAACTTCTATCTAGTAGCATATGATAGTGTTTTGTTGACCTGGATAAACACCAACATCTCCTCTATTTCCATTCAACAGTTTTCAGAGACTTGCCCAAGGTGGTGGTCCTCCTCCTGACCCAACTCCTGGTGGAGCCAAACCCAAAAACCAGTAAACACTGATGAACAAGAACTTAAAGAGAAGCTCTCGGAGTTGCAGGCTGTCACTCAGATGTCTTACCCAGCAGTCTGTGCTCAGAGATCCTGAGAACACAGCTCGAGAGACTGGGAAAGGGAAGAGATGTTACTTAAACCAATGATAATGGGGATCATACATGATACTTTATAGTCTGTGTATCTATGTTATGGGCTTAGAGTTGGGGTTGGGGGAAAACTTAATGAAGGTGAAATCAAGGTCTGAATCCTGGATGAGACTATTGCTGCTGACATCAAAGATGGAAAGACTGAATGGTCCTACTTGTCATGTATGACCATCTTTAGTAATCTTCATTTTTTTAGTATAAAAGTGTCTCAAGAGGTGAAGTACAGATGAGGTACTAAGACCAGAAACAGCTATGCACCTGAAGACAGATGAAAACAGGTTAGAGAATAAAAATAAGGGTCATTATTAATCATGGCAGCATAAAACTGGCAAATAACAACGCATGTGTCAGCACATGTACTTTTCTCAATGCATATTCATTCTCATGTTTCTAAGTGTGTGTATGCAAGTATGAGTGTGTTAATGTGTGTGTGTGTGTGTGTGAGTTATTCCTGACATGCATATGACAATGTTACCTACAAGTAATTAAAGACACATTTCTTCTTTACTTTTCTAAACTTTGTTTCTTCTCATCTGCACGGGCATTCTCTTTCATTCACATCATTTGAGGGTTTTTTTCCCCCTGCTTTTGTTTTTTTATGTGTCTTTGTTGCTTACACTTACACAGGGTGCCAGTTTCTCACATTCACTGATGTCAATGGAAATCTGAAACGTATATTTAGAGGGATACATGAATTCTGAAAAGAGCTTAATACTTGAAATGTATCATGAATTGAATAAGGTTGTATGATTGTGTAGATGGATGATAAAAAAAAAAGAAAAGATTTCAGAGCAATATTCTCTCTGAGCTCTCAGCGTGTTTATCTGCAGGTCTGGAGGAAACTTGTGAAGGAATGTGGGAGTGAAATACAGCAGGTGCCTTTCTAACTGGAGATTATAGTGCATGATCTGAATCATAGTACTTACAGCTGCTGACGACTGCTTACAGCAACGTCCCCTCCCATAGCAAACACCTCTAATATTTACCTGACCATTGCCTTCCTGAGAATGGTGTTTTGAACATGTACAGTACTTGTGTACTAGAAACTGTGTCACATGAAACGGTTTATTATACAGAATTGTAAGTAGATCAGCTTTAGGAATAATAAAATTATTCAGGATAGTCTGCAGCTCCAGTCCACTTTTCCCTTTAGTGTTTGATTTTAAGCTCTCACTATATCTATTCCTATGCCTTATTATTGCATAACTGACCTGTGTCCTGCAGTGAAAGCCTTCTTATATTACATGACAAGTCATCCAGACATGGACATCACGTGCTGCAGTTGCACACACACACGTTCCTCCTGTAGCACTTTTCCGTACTAATACAAATACATTTTTTGTCTTGAATTCGTCCAAGACAAACTTCAACAAAGTGAAAGGAGACAGCAATTAAACTAAAGGCACTGATTTCCTTATCTATCCACACAGCCTGGCACATACTTAATGGTTCTTTTTCTGAGACCTGTCTTGTCGAATTATATTTATTAAACAAAAGTGTTAGTGTCTAATCAAATTGATCATTTTAAGATGCTTGGCTTTTTATATTTGCTGTGTGAATGAAAATGAAAACAGAAAATTAATCATTTAAAATCTTCCAGAATCAAAGTCATTACATACTAACGTTATAGCAGTACACTGATTATTTTGTGTTACTACCTGGGCCTGTTCAGTAATCCGTTCATCGATAGTTGCTGTAATAGTTTATCAGCTTGGACCCCCAAAGATGATGTCTGTATGGATTCATATACAATCTTTAATAAAAATGAAGAAGAAGAATCAGCTTTTTTGGCCAAGTTTGTTTCTGCATACAAGGAATTTGATTCTGGTTTCTAGATTTTGGTTCTCAGTGTACTTAACGATAACAAATACGTCAACGACAACAGGGGACATCAGGATATTATACAGTATAGTCGGACCGTGTGGTAGGTGTTTCTGGAACTTGGTACAAATATGTGTTTACCTGTATCCACAGTGATACATAGTAAAGATTATATCTTTATTTTTCCCCACTTGCTCAGTTTGCTCTCTTCCACAAGGGGGCAACACAAGTCTACATTTATTTCCCATTTCTCCAGGTGTAATGTTTCAGCTTGGAGAAGCATCACTTATCAGCCACTGGATGGTGTGAAAAAATCAACCCAACGAGACAGAAAGTTAGTTTGAATGTGTCCATTTGACTGAGCTGGTTTTGGTCTTGTACAGTAAATTCTTCAGTTGGATCAGTTCGTGGGCACTTGTTGCTCCTACTTTTAAAATAAATCTAAGAGGTCTGAATTGTCAGTAGTTCATGTCCCAAATGGACACTAAGATTGTCTCCGTCTCTCTGCTGAGGACAAGCCTGGACTTGTCTGCACATGGTCAAACACTGAGCTCATCATGGTGACTTCACAGAAAATGACACGGTTGGTTGCACTGTAGTAAGTTAAAATAATAAAATACAGCAGGATAAAATTCAAATTCATAAAATATAGTATTTTTACTCTAATTGCCCATAAAGTCATTTATTTACATAAATTCATTTTCTGGATATTTCTCAACAGAATAAACATTTTTGGTACAGATGTAACAACTTCACCTGGTGACTGAAGGTCCGAGGTCTGACAGAGCAAATCTGTGAGAGCTGGACTGTCCAAACCCACAACGGACCTTAAGCATAGACACTGAATAGGCAGTTACATAAAAAGCATAATAACAACTTTTTTACATTTATTGTAATACGCAAAACTACAGCTACATTTTCTCTTTCGACAGATTTGACGCGACAACGGTGAAAACGTGACCATATCACGGAACAGTAACATAACCAAAGGGTGCACACATTTGGGATTTAGTCTGTGCACTTTGAGCCTCTCGGTATTGGCGAGTTGAAGTGGGTGGGATTAGTCAAATCAATCTGAAGATAAAATGCCGTAGAGCCGCCCTCCCCCTGTAAACTGCAGAGTCTCCGGCGGAGCTGGTGGGGATGGTAATCTATAGCTCAGGATTTGACAGCGCGCAGGACGAGAGGAGTTTTACGCACGAGTCCCACTCGCGATCATAAGCATATTTGGCAAAGTTGAAGTAGAAGCTGAAACCTGGTCCCATGGTGGGTGCCTCGCCTGCCCGTCGAGGAGAGCGCGGTCAAGTGCTGGCTGATTGAATGTCACCTCCAGTCACCATGGATTACGGACGGACCATGGCTCCTCCGGTGCCCCCTCACAATCCTAAACCCGCACGACCGGGGCAGACACAGGAGCGGCTGCTGAAGTGCGTCCTGCTGGGCGACGGAGCGGTGGGCAAAACCAGTCTGGTGGTCAGCTACACAACGAACGGTTACCCAACCAAATACGTGCCCACTGCATTTGATGATTTTTCGGGTAAGCGAGGCCAAACTGCTCTATTTATTTATTTATTTATTTATTTATTGCATAAGACAAATAGTTGAGGTGCAGGTGTTTATTTCCACACCTCATCTCCATAGCATTGATCGGAGTTTAGGATCACATTGGGTGGAAGAAACCTTTTTTCTACTGTGTCTCTACGTGCCAAACACTCATTCACTTCCACTGAACTGTTCTTCAACTTTGCATGTTTTTAGAGACACCCGCCCGTTTTGCCATTTCCCCCTGTTGTTCCACTGTTAAAACACACATGTTTGTGTTTCCTATTATCTGTCCTCCATCACGCTCAGCGTACATGACTTATCTTCTCTGATGCAGCCAGGTTTCCATTTGGCACGTTTCCACTTTCCACAGGAGTCTCTCACTAGTCCCAGCAAGTTTGGTGTGAAGGGTCCTTGAAGGGGGCACTAGCTTTAACCAGATGTGTTGGTACAAGAACATACACCTTTGACCTGTTGATCACCTTTATTGCTTGAAGTTCACATATTCAGAGATGTGTCTCTGTGGTTTTTCTTTAGAAACTGTGTAAACTTGTGACTCTTGTGATGTGACTGATAATTATTATTTAGAATTAAGGAAACAATAATTGACTTTGTGTGCGTCAAACTGACTTGTAACTTTAAATATTTTGTCAATAATTTTAATTGAGCAATAACATGAACCACTTGGCCAAATCAAATCCCCATAAAACACTCATGAGAACACACACCACCCTCAGACGAGCGCTGGCTCAACACTCCCATACAAAAAGCACAGCGTCTGTGGTTCATGGGTTTTGGATTGCACAACCCTGCCTATTGTTGTCAGCCTTGACCCACGAGCCCTCTCCTCTATACTGGAATGGGCACATCTGTTGCAGTGACTCTGAGGCAGAGATTGTCTTTCAGCCCGACCTGACAGAGAGTGATTGTGCTGTCTGGGGCCCTAAATGGTGATGTCATCTCTCAGTGCCGAGAATCACAGCGTTCTCTTGAAAGCCGACTTCTGAGCAGTTATGCAACGCCACAGGTGGAGGAGACAAAGAGGAGGCTGGGAGTAGGGGACGATAAAAGGGAGTTTTGGTCTAGAAAATCAAAGGGGTCTCATATGTCAGGGATTAGGAAATGATTACACAGTGGCAGCTCTCTCTCACTTTCTTTTCTTTCTCTCCTCCTGCTCTTTCTTCTTGCTTTTAGTTAAAACCAGGGTGCCATGATGCCTGTCCTACATGAATAGTTCCAGCAAACTCTTTGATCAGGTGGTATGACCAGCCACACACTCCAGGCGTATTGTAAATGTTTCCATGTGGCTGCTGTTCTGCATTGAGCTCACTCTTCTAAAAAGAATAAACGGCCCTACAATGAAATTTGCTGTAAGATGACTCATCCACTTTTTCCAATCTGGAAATGAGGCCTATTGGAAGAGAGTCACTGAGCAAACAAAATGTGCTTTTGTTTTTGCCCTCCTCTTAGACAACCTTGGAACAGCCTCTGTCAAAACACAACAGAGAACAAAGCTCACTGAGTGGTCCAAGCGACAGTAAAGGGTTATGGTCTCAACAGTAACTGGCTGAGTGGGTGGGCGAGACGGAGCAGAGCAGGGGGGCTTTGTGTTTTCAACTGGCAGGCTTTTGTTTATTCCAGAGAATATTGTGGTGGGTAGCTGTGTGTGTGTGTGTGTGTGTGTGTGTGTGTGTGTGTCAGGTGGGCGCTTAAATTCACGTTGACAGATGTGACTTATTGCTTCCTCTTTTTGTCTCTTTCTGTGTCCACAGCTGTTGTTCAGGTGGATGGAAAACCAGTTAGACTCCAGTTATGTGACACTGCAGGACAGGTGAGTTTTGCTCACACACAAACACATGTTGTGTTAGCCCCAGATCATAGTGGACGTATGCCCCCAAGATTTCCTGAACCTAAATGTCTTGACTGGTTGATCCAGATGGAAATATCTCAATAACATCTCACCTCTTGGATGGATTGATGTGAAACCCGCTACTACTACATTTACTGCATTCTTTAGCATTTTAATATTGCCATTGTGAGCATGTGATCTGGTGAACCACACCTAAAGTTCTGGGGTAATTATCCCAGTATTTGGAGTTTTAATAAATTCTAAGGGTTTAAAAGCTAAGGATGGGTCCATATTAACAATAGTAAAATAATCGTTTGATTTGTTGCACATGTACTGTTTTTGTAGTTTCCCTTTGCTTTATTTCTTCCCTTTACATGTTATTTCAGGTAGTTGATCAGTGTAGACATAAGCAGCAGAATTCCTGGAATGTTCTCTCAGGTTTCATATGAACTAGAAATAATATTGTTTCACACGGGTATAGCTACATACAGTGGTGCAGTGTCAGTGTGCAGCAGGAGGGAGGGGGGCAGGTAGATCCAGACTAGAGGTGATGCACAAAAAGAAGGAAAATGATTTCTGTCTCCAGTGTTAAGAACAGGGTGGTACAAAGCAGAATTTATTGGCTCATTATTATGTTGGTGGGGCAATTTTGAAAAAGAACAGGTTGTGAAAGAGTGTTTATTTCTCCAGGGCATGGGTGATTGTTTCATAATCCAACTCAGCAGCATGTTTGACATTCACAAACACCGCGAGTGCACTGCCAGTTCTACACAGAATCAAAGACAGTTTGGCTGCAAAGTGGAATGAAGCATTTGAACAAGCTGCTAATATGTGTAAAACCTCACAGCATGTTTCAAGTTGCACAGTGTTAAAACCGTATACACACACATGCACATAGACAAGCTCGGGCAAATACAGGCAGATAAGAATTGGCAACCACTTAACGTACTTATGCAATTTCATAAGAGGGAAGCTCGTGCCATGGCAGCGAGGTAGAGAATCAGTGAGACAGACTAAGAGCCAAAACAGAAAGGCTGAAAAGATCTGGAGAAAAATGATAACAGCTGCCGCCAACGTTGATAAACAGCATTGCTCCTTAGCCAGACATGTTGATATGTCTGTATATAATGCAGATGGACCTACGTCATCAGATCGCAAAGCAAAGCCAAGGTTTGTCTGGGAAACTGGGAAGTGCAGTTTTTGAGCTTCAAACCCATGTTAACAGTTTTTTTCCCCTACTACTTTAAGTTGTGTTTTAAGTGTGTGTTTTAGAAACACACAGCATTGTTTAGGCAGGGAGGGATTGGGAGATGTGTGCTGGAAAAGACAGGGTTTTTGTTGAGTTTTTACCAACCTTAATCTGTGGACTCAAAGGTGTGGGAGGCCCTTGTTAGTCAAAGCTGTGTGGCTCCAAAGTGTTAATTTTAGATATTTACTGTAGACGATATAAATGTGTGGGTAGGGCTCATGCATACTGTGTATTGGACAAATATAAACACTGTTCAGACAGTTTGTTATTGAGCAATTTCCTTTTCCTGTGTTATATTCGTGCTTGAGTGTGTTGACCAGTGAAGTCATAACTGAACATGCATCTGTGTGTGGTCTGTCTGGATGAGAAGTGATGGGAAATTGAAGATTTTGAGCAAAGCCAAATGGAAAATCTTAAGACATTTGTGATTTAAATCGTGGACATATTGTCTCAGTATCTGTCTCTGTCTCCATCAGGATGAGTTTGACAAGCTCCGCCACTTCTGCTACAGTCGGACCGACGCCTTGCTGCTCTGCTTCAGCGTGGTGAGCCCTGCTTCCTTTCAAAACGTCTGGGAGAAGTGGGTCCCAGAAATTCGACGCCGCTGCCCACTCACGCCCATCCTCCTCGTGGGCACACAGTGCGACCTACGGCAGGACGTCAAAGTGCTGATCGAGTTGTCAAGGCGGCGAGAGAGACCGGTGCCAGAAGAAGATGCCAGAGCGCTGGCAGAAAAGATTGGGGCAGTGACGTACATCGAGTGCTCTGCTCTGACTCAAAAGAATCTGAAGGAGGTGTTTGATGCGGCAATTGCTGTAGGGCTGCGGCAGTCTGATAGGAGAGTGCGCCGGGAGAGGAAGGTCCGCAGCACGGCCGATAAGATGAAGATGCTTTCCAAGTCCTGGTGGAAGAAGTATGTGTGTGTCCAGTAAGGAAGGAGGAGCTCATCTTTCACTGACTGATACTGCATAAAACTGCTGACTTGCTTGTCTGAACTGGATGTAAGGACTTCTACTATTACGTTGAATGACACAACTGAAGATGTGCTGTGGAGAAAGACTTTAATTCAGTGAGTTCAGCAGAGGCCCAGTGTGCCTGCATGAGCTGTTAAGTGGGTGCCGGTTTTGGATTTGGATGGTTTTAAGATCCTGAAAGAGAACACGAGTCTGTCAGCGCAACTGTCTGCTCCTCAGAGTCAGTCTGAACTGTTAAATTTGACTGCGACCAGCTTTCAACCAAAAATTATGGAGCTAATAAAAGTTTATGGTGCATGAACTGCATATCATACTGCACTTGTCCAAAGGAAATGTGAGCTGACTTGAAGGGGAGGTGTTCCATCAGTGATGATATGTACTAAAAGTATACACCTCCTCACTGTAACCTATCTTTAACAAAACGTATTATTTTGTGTGTTCTACACTGTAATTCAGCCCCCAACACCTCTAGTAGATTCTCAAAACCAAATCAAATATGTGATAATTCTACTGTTGAAAATCAAGGCTTAGATCAGATCAAATGTATTTTGACTCATTCTCTTTTGGATTATAATCAAATGTATGCGAGTATAAATTTCACAAAGAAACAAATCTTTATGGCTAATTTGAAAAGCTTATGTTGTACTATGAGCTGACACATTAGTCTAGCTCTTCACTGTTTGTTAAACTGCAAGCTAGTGTAGGGTCTCCACACCACATTTTAAAGCTGTCACACCAACCACATCCTTACTCACCAACTAATACTGGAAGAACACGTCTACTGTAGTTTTTGGAGATTTAGAGTTTTAGTTTCTGAAGTTCACTTCGACTGAGACTCTTCACCTGAAATCAAACCAGTTGTTATGATTTCAGAACTTTTTGTTACTGTCATATGATCTCAGCAATAATTTGGGTGGTGCCACTGTACATTGCACTTATCACACGTAGTCCAAACACATCACAGAGGTCTTGCCATGCAATGGCCTTTGGACCAGTGTTGTGGAAACTTAAGAATTACTTAAGAAATAGAGCATGTAAATGCATCACAGGTGCTTGAGAGATATGTTTACTCAGTGAAACAGAAGAGGTTGATCTGGTTTGGATGATCACAGGGTTTTCTTTGTCATTGTAGTCAGGGCTTTAAACAGATAATTATCCTTCTTTGTCGGTCAGTATATTGGAGATCTGTCCTCCTTTGAAATTATACAGTAAATGAGGTGAAATCACCAAGACTGATTCTATGTTTGCTTCTTATTTTTCAGAAGCCTGTTATTCACTTTATTTATCTGTTCCTCATGGGCCAATAACTGATCAACAGCAATGCACAGTATGTATGAAATACGATGTCTTATGTATGTTACATAGAAATCATTTATGATGTTTGTAATGTCATCAGAATAAATGTGTGTGTACATATATAAGTGACTCAGTCATTGGCTCTAAATGGTACTTAACAGTATGTGTGTTTCAGTTGGTGTCTGATTGTGGCTTGAGAGCAGTTTGTTGAGCTATATGAGAGGAACAAAATAAAATGTGAAATATTCAACCTGTTTCCACTGTTGATTCTTCTGTGCAGATACATTATGTTATCTTGTCTGTCACACTGTAACATATATACAGTTGATGATGAGTGAATGACTGCTTATAACATGTTTATTTTTTAGGCAAAGGTTATTAGAGTATGACTAGGTGTTGTCAACTATATGCTTCAGTAAGAAAAAATGTTATACATCAAATTGCCAAAAAGAATGAGAGGCCTAGTCTCTAAACACTAAGGTTTCCAAATGAAATGTAGGTTAACAGGCTGCTGCCAAAACTGCTTTTACAATTACAAAAGCTGAAAATGCCTAAAGTGGAAAACCCATTGAACTTGGTGAATAAAAAGCCACTGTTGGAAGAGGGACATGATAAATCCAGAGGCTTGGAAATCTAGTTGGTGCATATAAAACAGCACAGTTATTGTGTCAAAACTTGCCATCTAGTTTAGTTTGACAATAGAAAGAGGACATTAAATCACACACAAATGGCCATTAACCATGAGCTAGTTATCATTCACTGTTAAGACAGAAAAATGTTAGATATACACTAGTGGCCTAAGAAGGTTTTAAAATTTACCATGTAATTCACTACAAGGACCTTTACACAGAGTTTTCTCTATTTGGTGAAAAATGAATTTCAATTCAGTTCAACTAAATTTTATTTAAATGGCTTAAAATCACAACAGAAGTCATCTCAAGGCACTTCATAGGGTAGGGTTTAAGACCTTACAGAAGTATATACAGTATATATAAGCGAATAAGTTCAACAATTTGAACCAGTCTCTAAAAGTAAGAAAAATATTTTACAAAAGTTAGGAAAGAGTTAAGTTTGACTTAGCCGCAGAGGTTTTTTTCGGCATCAAGACTTCTAACTATGCAGGATCAGATGATTATAATTGCCTAAAATAGGTTTTTCGTCCTATTCAAAGCAACGTGTCTACACCACAGTATACAACAATGGGCAGATGCTGACAGTTAACTAGGTATCCTGTGCTTGTTTAGAAGGTATAATGATAGAGTAGACTGCTAAAAGAGAGTTTGTGTCGTCTGGCAGACTGTAGATGAGTATGTTGTCCAGCCTCAGACTGGGTGAAACTAAAGCAGGAGTGGTGCCAAGTGGTCTAATTATGACAGTCAGGATGGCTCCACTTTCCACCAGTATTTTAGCAGGAAACCCCATTGCTGTGTCTTAGTGAGGCAGCCATATTGCATGAAATGTGCTGTGATTAAGCATTGTGGCATGCGTGTTTGCCTATAATACCTACCGGTCTGTTAGTACAGGTCTGTGGCAGGAATCGTGCTGCTGTCAATAACAAAACTTACAGACAGGATACACATTTTACCGTCGGTGAGGTCTACACATTTTTCAGATTTTGCAATGAGATTGTTTGACCGTATGTCCAAGAGTCACTCTGCCCCTGAAATAGAAAAGTGGATAAATACCATATAAAACGGAAAGCTCAGTGTTAGGCAAGTCATAAATATATGAAATCAAGAGCCAACATCACAAAATCCCTGAAAATGTGTAGTCTAATCCAAATTACAGTTTTCTTACAGGAGCATTTTCCTGTTCACATGCTCATTGAGGCAAAACCATTTCAATGACCTTTGTGTCTCAATCAGGTGGCTTCCACTGTGGCAGATACTGGGTTCAGTCCAAAGACTTGTGCAGTTTCTCTTCAGCTGGAGCTCTGGCATCAAGAGGACAACTATAACCACTGATGTGAATAGGCCCATATGCAGGATTATAGATATACTGAGGTCACATGAGTCCAAATTCCCGAAACACAGTTTTATCCACCTAAGAAATGTTTTGACTAGTTACCGACTAAATGTATTTTTGCAATGTTTGTGCCTAAAAAGACTTGAAAAAGACTTGTGGGGCTCTGACCTGCACATAACCCTCAATAAAAACCTCAGAATTCATGTTTTACAGTTATGAGATGGTCCCAAACAATTAAAAAAATGTTATAATACCAGATATGGTACTGGTAGTATCACAGCTGAGTGAAAAAAAGTAGATATCTCTTTAATTTTTGTTAGGTGCCATGATGGTGTAAAATGTGTGGCCCAGAAAGCTGTAGCCTGCCTCAGTTGTTAAAACTCAGATGGTCATTGAACCTTTCAGTACCGTAAACTCACTTTCTTACATAACTTCTGAGAATCGTTTAGGTAACAGCTGAACTCTAACTCCACATGAAAGAGCAGCTCCATAATCAGTTTTGATGTCTTAAAGTTGGTGAAAGATTTCTCCGGCACCCCTTGGATAATTGCCAGCATAATGACTGGAGCTCAGCCCATGGGACAGGATTACTGAGGAATATTAACCACGTCAATCGGGTCTGTGGGGTGGGATGGGATCCAACCAGTAGACTGTGGTCCACTTTGTACATTGTCTTTAGGATTAACTGTTGCTCAAGCTCTTGTAATGCAATGCAATATGTCTGGGGCCCTGATTAAAAGACACCCACACATAGGTTTAACTTGAGTACAGTTCTTGACAGAAATCTGCTTTCAAAGTATGTTCAAGTCCTGTGTAACCCTACTGTTACAAGAGTTGTTCTCATCTTCACATTTGTTCACAGCTTATGACACACACGTTTACTGAGAGGTGAGAATGGTGTGAAGAGTTCATTGTGCTTCAGATAAACTGGACATGTGACTTTTCAAAAATAAAATCCTACGGGTGTCACTTTAGGTTGAAGGTTGTGTCAGAGGTTTGTTGAGACACATGGACACATTTTATTTTTGTGTAGATTGTGAAACACAGGGTAATCGAAGGCAAACAACAACTGAACTATATCTATCCACTGTATTTACTCACAAGACTCTGTCCTGATTTACTAATCAACTTTGCTTTGCAAAGCAAACAGGAACTGATTTAAAGTGCCATTTGCTTTTTTCATTTAAAGTTTCCCTAATCTATGTGAAATAACACTAGAAGTTATCTTCAGACTCTCTGTAGTTCATGTCAACCCTGCAAGCGCTAGTTTGTACTGCTGCACACTGTACAGTGTACAGTTCTCACCAGTTTTTTTTAATGTTGCGCACCACATAAATTCTATATGCACAAATCCTCAGCCCACATTTCTGAGGACTGACAGAAGCCACCAACCTGCTGTTAGCCAGCACTCTGGTTGCAAGACTGGCCCCTCTGGCATGCTACAGTATGGCGTTGCTAGCAGGATTATGTTTTAATAAGCTTATATAAACACCCCCCACAGTGTGGTCTCATTATGGGAAGCTAATTGAGTCGCTCCGTTCCAGGGTCAGCAGGGCCTCTTTGAACCGCTCAGTGTTTTGCTATAAAGAGGCCCATCTCAGCCTCCAGAACATCTGTCCTGTGGTCTGTGGAACATGTGTCTTTCCTTCAGGCAAACTGTTTGGAGGTGCACATCTCTGCATCTTTGCACATGTACATGTACACATGTAGTGTATTTATGTCATGTTTGAGGTCTGACACATCTTGACACTGTAAAATTAACTATAAATTACAATACCTTGCTATTCAAGCAAATTCTTTGGAGAGAAATGTAGCCATTGGTCAACATATCTTTGTTTATGCTTACTCCTTACTCCTCTTAATTTCCTGTATGCATTTATGTTTAAATTTATATTTAATTCTCACTCCAGTGGCATGATATACCATAATATCAGATCTGAACAACAGCTGGGTTGAAGTCAGACAGTACAGCCTATTCACATATAGTAGATGATTAATGCATTGCAAGTTGCAAGTTGACATTAGTGGTTTTTAGTGAATTATCTCTAGAGCTGTTTGATGCATTTCCACAGAATTTGATTCAGACATTTATGTTAACTACAGGATGAATTGCAATAACCTTGATGGTCTCCTGACTTTTCATGTAACACCACCAGTTGAAATTTTTATTTGTCCAGAATATTAATCCACCTGGATTCAACTTGGTTTGAATCCAAGCAGACTGGCAGGAGTTTTCTGTGTAGAGTGTGAATGACTGTCTCTCTACATCAACCCTAGTGATCTGTCCAGGCTTTACTTTTACCCTTTCTTTTCCAGTGACCTCTGAGATTGGCTCCAGCACACCTATGACCATGAACAGGACAAGTGTTTTAGATGATGGATGGATTCAGTAACTCACCGGTGTAGTGCTTTGCTTTATAAACAAATACATGCAAAACTACAGACAACCTCAGCTGTATTTTGTGTTTGAACATGGTGAACATAGACTTCTGTGATAAGTTCATTAGAAAAGGATTAGAGAAATAAGCTTCAAGCCTTTTTTTTTTATTGACTGGGGAGCTGGGAGTTGACCCACCAACCCCTCAACTGGTGGATGATTGCTCCTCCTGACCATAGCTGCCCCAAATTTTATTTTAATTTATTCGTTTTTACTCAGAAAGATAAAAATTTTCTGTTTTGGTCAACAATTTTCCATGATTCCATCAGGTGTGAAAGTTCTGTAGCACAACTAACTTGCTACTGTCAGTAGTTCATGCAGTTTCTTGCTTCATTCACAAACACACACACCTGCGTGTATGGGTTCATCACGTGTGACCTTTAAAATACTGTTCTTTAAAGAGGTAAAGAGAAAGGAAGGTTGTGTCATTTCACTCGGTTTATGGTTGAGCACACAGCTGAAATTGCAATGAACTCGTTTCAGATAGAATCAGATAACAGCAGTGACTCCATATCTGGAGTACTGCCACACAATAAAAACTTTCCATTGAAAACTGTAGTTAATAATTCACTCGAGTTATGTCAGAATTTCACATGTTGTTTCAAACACACAGCTGTAAACATATTGGATGTTCCAGATACGAACCAGATGCTGTTTGCTTCTTGATAAGGAGAGCATCTGCTGTTTGCACGTCTCAAGTTGCCTGCACTATGCTTCGTTTTGATATTTAGTGCCAAATTGTATCTGAGGCATGAAAAGCAGTCCTTCCCTGACTGTAGAAACTGATACTTCTGATGAAACCAGGAGAAGAGACTTTAGGGTCTAATTCAATAAGGGTTTGAACTCCAAAAAGGAACCACCTTTTTACAGTATTTCTCACTTCCTTAGAAGATCATATTCCTTGGTTTGAATCCAACTGTACATCTGATGTCACTAACAGAGCCTGTGATTGGCTCACAGCTGCAGCCTACTTGGCTGATGTTATCTGATTGGCCTCCAGAGACATACATTGTTCTCTGTGTAGAAATGGCTCATGGGTGCAGTGACCTCATTTACTCAGGGACATATGTGAATATTTTCTTCCCCTTTCTCTCTTGTCTCTCTCCCCTTTGCTCTTGTTTATATCTCTTCACCCTGTGCTTCTCCTTTATTTCTGTTGCCTCTATCACTTGCTTGCTCTTTATCAGTTTATTTTGTTGGCGTGCCCTCATTCTCTGTTTGATGGCTGACAGCCTGTGGTGCTTTGATCTCTCATATGGGACAGATAAGGGTACAGTGTGTATATGTGTGTGTGTAACCTTGTATCCGTATGCACACACACACACATTTATGCCATGTTTTCCCTGGCCTTGATGTTGTACTGTGGTTTGTCATTGTTTGGACTGCAAATCCAATAGCCTTCAGTTTGACTGATTTGCATGGGACAAAGATAACATATGCGTTTCTTGCTAGTTTTAATATTGATCACACACCCTAACTCAGCATTTCCAAATATCAATGCAGGACTGATGTTATCAATAAAATTGTGATTTTATTCCAAAGTAAACAGATGAAAAAGTCCACAGGTTTAGTGGTCACTGATAATGCTGGAAGAGGAAGCTGATTATTTACCCACCCCTGTGACTCATTATTGCCCTGACAAGCTCAACAGGAGCAATGGACCGAAGTGATCCTCGCTGCCGAGTAAACACACAGATAGTTTTGTTCCACACGTGCATGATTGATTTGATTTGTCATGTTAGCTAAAAAGAAAAATTGACACTGTCTTTCCAAGAAAAAAAGAGTCAACATGTGCTGGACTGGGATCAGATTTTATGCAGAGGTTCGCTGAAACCCGACTAGTTTTTATCTTTAACTTTGCTTCTCTTTTTGTCTAGCACCTTGTATCAAGCTAAACTTCTACTTTGTCCAACACTTTACACATGTTGTAAAAACCACAACAAGGACTTATTATAACCCAAACCAACCAAACAATGTTTTTACCTAAACCTAACCAAACCTTAACCATAGCTGTGCACTATAAAAATAATTATGTATGTTGCATTATGGAAGATAACTGACACATTTGTTGCTTAATTTGTTTTCTTACACAGTAGTTGAAACTGTATAACTTAAATAGTACCGTTTTTCCTCATGTCGTCATTCTTTCATCTTGCAATGACGCACAGGGATTTAGATTGCCACAGCATTTGTTTCAAACTGTTTGAAATGAATAAGTGGATCAGTGTATTAAAGTGACCGTGGTCTCCCAGTTGTTGGCATTTGATGAACACATATGCACACTCTTGATCTGACTGAGGACATCCATCTTGGCAGGAAACAGAACCTTTCATGGCGACAGACTCTCTGTTCTGCTCTCTGCTGTAATGTACTTACTGATAGACACATGAAATCTGGATCTGGACTCATACAGGTTTTAGTGCTGCAAGCCCAAACCCAAGCCAGCTGTTGGCAGTTACAGGGCCAGTTACGTAAGCATGTTCCTCTCTCCCTATGCGTTTGAGCTCCTCGGCTCAC
>JAUBNQ010000005.1:18639665-18653256 GCA_032353495.1 Ctenopoma kingsleyae | reverse complement strand
AAAACAGCGTCACTGTTCAAATATGTTTTGAGTTCACGGAATATGAGCGGGCACATCTCTGCCCTACTCCATATTGTCTCCAGCATTCCCTCAAAACAAATAACATCCAAAGCGCACTGTTGTGAAAAATCAGCATTTCGTCAGCACCTTCCTGTTTGCAATGTGACCTCTTACAGGACACACAAACATGTGCATTCGCAGAAACACGCAAACACATGCACGTGTTGACAGAGAGACAGATGCAGGCACATAATTTAATGTTCGTAATCAAGCAACGTTACTCGACACTGTTGTGGTTGTGCTTGTAGACCACCTACTGTCAGCGTTATGCAAGATGTTTAGTTTAGACGTTTATTGCTGTGTATGCTTTTCATCATCACCCTCGCCCCCGCTTCTCGTGAGTCGTTATTATCATGAGATCACTCTGTTTTAAATTCATTACATTTTACACATGAGGAGACAAGCGAGCTGATTATCTGTTATCCATGTGTGAAATCCATGTGTTGAGCTACTTGCACCTGATTCAAGGATTCAGAGAGGAGTGAAGGCTCAAACTAAAGACTGATTCTTTCATCCTCCTCAGATGTACTGTAGCTCGGGAACCCCCTGACAACTGGCTATCTCTGGTTCAGTCCTGTACACTATCACATGTCGCGTGCATGTATGCACACACATACTGTAAGATATGCACATAAATAAGAAAATACGCACATACTGTGTTCCTGCAGCTGCTGTGGGTCACTTGTTTTTGACACTGTGACCCATGTCTTCTGTCGCTTGGGAGAAAACCAGAACCCGTCTCAGGTTACATGGAAACATCTGCCACATTTGACGCAAATCTTTCACTCTCTACCCCTCTCTCTCTTTCTTACACACACACATGGAGGTCTCAATCTTAAGTCGGAAACACCCAGGAAAACATGTGCAGGACATATTTAGACATCCAATCAAATTCCAAAACCATTGTAATTAATGAATAATGAAGATTATGATGTTTTTTTGACTTTTCTGCCGCTAATTGCACAAACTATGCTGCAGGAGTGACAGTGAGGTCAGTCAAAGATGCTGTCAGATGTGTCTTGGCTCACAAATTCATAGATGTTGGCTCCGGTTAACGGTAGAGGTCTGTGCAGACCAGTTAAGTTCATCCACAACAAACTGGGAAAACTGTGTGATTATGGACCTAAAGTAACTTTGTGTGATGTGTGTTGTATTGTTGAAACTGGAAAGGTTCAGGCTGCAGCAACAAAGAAAGTTAATTTAATCTTATACCTTGTTGCGTCCTTTAATCTATAGCATCAATCACATTTTATAGGATTATCATATGTTTTGTTATAATTGTGTGCAAAAAAATATAATTATAATATTTACAGCAGTTTATCAGCTACATCTATGATATTCATGACTACCTCTCTGTGAGGGTTCAAAGAAAATCTTGGGAAAGTCTTGCAGCACCCTTGACAGAGCAGACAGAGACATGAGATTTTGTTTTTGTGGGATTTCTTCTACATTTGTTCAGCTCATTTTTTACAACTTTGGTGCTGTTTAATCTGGACACTGATCTGCACAACAGTGTAGTTACCACCAAAATACAAAAATTAAATCTAATTTTAAAAAAATGTGCAGATTTACTATAGCTGTCATGTAAATGCTGTGGAGCAGATTTTTGAAATGTCATAGAAAGTATAAGTAGCAAGAAGTGAACGGAAATTAAGAGGGCCAACTCTAAAATTTTAAGAGAGAGAAAAATATTAGAAGCAGAGTTTCTCTCTGCTGTCAAACTGTTCACCAAAACCTTCATTGTTTCTGCAAGGAAATCCCCATAGTGTTGATTCTCTATAACAACACCCACTCCTCCCCACAGTCTGCTGAAATCAACCGTTTCGTCATCGAACTCGTGTGATATGAACCATTTAGTCTTGTATACAGTCATCATAATGTCTGTGTCTAAATGAGATGTTTGTGTGTAATGAAGAAATCCACAACACATCATTACATTATCTTCTCTCTGTATCTGTGCCAGTAGACACGTTAATTCAATCTGTTGTTTTGTGTAATTAAAGAGCAGCTGTATCACATCATTTCAAAAATAGATTACACAAAAGAGGAAATAACATCTTTCAGACTTTTACCCAGAGTATGTAACTTACAGGTATCTTAAAGATCAGTGTTTATTTTAGAACACAAGTGACAAAAATCTGAAAGATTTCCTCCTCAGCTTATCTTTGCATCAATTAATCAGCAGTTTATTTCTGTTGCACACACACACACACACACACACACACATTCCTGTGCTGATATGAATAGTGGCCATTGATGTGTCTTCCTTAAACTCATGCTCCCTGCATGTGTGCTGTGCAGAGCAGGTAAGTGGTGGTGGGTATACCGACCGGCCCCTGGGCTTTGCTACACCCCACCCACTAACCCAACCAAAGACACACACACACACACACACACACACACACACACACACACACACACCACTACTATTGTTCCCCTCTTCATTTTCCCATGTCTCCAAGCTTCCCGGGCCCCTGCACTACCTGCCGGCACATTCCTCCCCCCTGCCCTGTCAGATCTCTTTATGTTCACATGCTTTGTTACTGTGTTTCCACTGTCACTCTTCTTTTATTACCTTGTTTGTCTGTTCTTCTTTTCCCTCCGCATGCGTTATCTGTTAGGCTTTGTTCTCTGAACATGACGTGCCACAGAGTCAGGACAACATGACAGCAGCTGTGTGCAAGCTCTGATCAAATACGATCACTGTTTTGCAAAATCAGACATTCAAGAATAATTTTATTTGTCAATTTTTTTTTTTAAAGAAGAAATCCAACAATGCTTTAAACTTACCATTAAGTCTGATGTACTGTACAGCAGCTTATTCCTCTGTACCACAGAAATGCTAATGGGAATATGAACACTAATGAGTATTTACTTGCTGATGTGTCTGCACATTCTGGCAGCTTTACTGGGGCTCCTTCCTGCCGGTGTGAATGCCCTGGGACCATTATTTGGTAGGTGATAAAGGGAGATTTACAACGCAGGAACAGAGTCAGTCTATCTTAACTCCATCAGTTCAACTCACTCCTGGACTAATTTTGTCATCTCATTCAGCAGCATTTATTGACTTCAGTGCAGTTCTTCTTCTCTCAGATATCGAGTGGCAGACTCACACAAATCACCCCCCTCAGGTAGTAAGCAAGTTTCAGTGGGACCACTTTCCCAGTGGGAAAGTCTTTAGCGTTGCTCTGTCCTTTGGTTGTTTGGTAAAGTGTATAGTGACCTCTACACCTATTCACAAACTTTAAAGCCCCTTTCACCCCTCCTTCACAGTTTTTCCCCATCCTCCGCTCAATTCCAACTCTTCCACCACCACCAACTACACGTCTCTGATCTTCTTCCCCTTCCCTAACCTAGTATAATGCTGTCCCCTGAGGTCTTAGCCCCACACCCCTCAGCCATCCTATCCCCAGGGGGCCCCCTAAGAGCCTGACTGGGTGGTCCCTCCCCTACCCCCATCCAACCCCCCTTTGTAGGGTCAGAAGTCAGAGGTGAACCCTGGCTGTATGTGAGAAACGTGCTGTGTTGTGCAGGGCCAGGCAGGGAAGAGAGGAAAGACTTCAGGCTGCCCCATTTCCTCCCTGGAACCTACTCACATTGGTTAATGGGGCTCCTGGGGTCAGTGGGAAGAGAAACACAGGCGAGGTGCTGGTGTCGGTTACAGTTTTGATTTATTGAACCAATTTCTTTTCCAAACGTGAACTTGTTTGGCTTTAGAGGGAGGCAGAGCAGACTGACTTAGGCTGAGGGGATCAAGAGAGACGCCGTTCAGGATGATGGGGGAAGATTGTGTGTGTACTTGTCTCTGTTCATGTGCTTATGTGAATAAATGTGTCTGATGTCTGTATATGTGTGTGGCAACCTAGATCCCTTGCTGAGTGTGTGTTAACTTGAAGCATTTATTAGTGACTGTCTAAGCCAGTGTCGGGTCAAAGAAGCTTAGAGTGATTTATTTGAATGTCTAGTAGAAACTGATTATTTGACTGGCAAATTGCTGTGTATTTTATAAATGATGGCCTTGATTCTGTCCAGTGGAGGATAACAAACCTGGTTGGCAGATGATACCTGAGCTGGGTAAAAATCTGTAATAATAACAGCTTCCGACAGGTAACTCAGATGATATGAGGCCACTTTTAAAACATTTCTGAATAGAACAAATAGACAGATTCAAGCTGGAGACACAAATGAAAAGTTTACATTTCCCACCTGAACTTGCTGACACATTACATGTGCCAACGCTTAAATATGTAAATGTGTTTTGAAAATGAATGATTACTAGAATGATGCACTAATATTATAATAATCCTAGAATATACTGTATGATATACGATACTATTTAATTTCATTTTAATCAGGGTAAATTAGGATTTAATATAATTAGAAGAAACGTTTTGGTTAAACTCTTAAAAGTTATTGTGAACCAACATTAGCTGTTTGAATATTAACAGGAACGTGTGTGTTGCATATTGAAAGTTTTACAGTCTCTTTTTTTTACCATTATTCTAACACTATGAGATTGTTGTGACAGAGGTTGGGAAGGTGGGGGGTTGTGTTTGTCCAGTGTGTATTTATGCTGTGACTTGCAAGTACTGAATGTTTGCATTCCAGTGCTAGTCCAAAAGTACACATTATATACAACTGCAGTAGTGTGTACATTACCAGCTACATACTTAAAAATGTGTATTTAAAGATTAATTAAAAATATGAATACTAACATCCTGTAATGTAAAAGTATATTGTTAATATATATTGTTATAACCCCAGTGATAATACAAACTCTATTCAGCTCATTATTGTTTTGGATTTCTGGTCCACACAAATGGGTGACCATTGTTCATGCAGACCATGTTAACTTGCAACACATAAAGCTGCAATAATAATAATAATTGATACTTTCTTAATACCCTAGGGGAAATTCGTGTGGATATGCAGCTGCATTACAGGCACCAAGGGTACGGGGTTCAGTGGGAACCGGGAGTTGAACTACCAACACTAGGTTTTGTAGACGACTGCCGTACCACAGCCACAGTCGCCCCAAAGCAGCTGTTCTCAGCAAAGCTCAGTGGTCACCTACAGCCCAACTTCAAGACAGGAAATAGGTGGAGCAAAAGCAGCTACAACCAGAGTGAATATTGTTCAGTATACTGGGCAGAATTAGGCTTTTTAATATGTCCCAACATATTACCTGTAAAAGCTCATAAGTTGCAGTATACCTAGGCTCCGTATTGTATTTGTATCGCTCTATAACCAGGTGTATATGCACATGTACAATCTCTAAACCACACACACACACACACACACACACACAAAGATGCACATATGAGTATAGCTGTAAACATACTTATTATTGCAACACATACCCTAATTCAAAATTGACGTGCTGATAGATTTGTGGCAGTGAAGCTGACATGCTCCAGTTCTGTAGTCTTGTTTACAGGAAAACAAACCTCCATCACAGCCTTTTATTTATTGTATTTCATCTCTTCTTCTGAACACATATATATGCATTGTGTTGACAAGAATAGTGTGTTAATGTGTTAATGAACCAGAAAGTAGCTGAGTGTTTTTCAAATGATGTGATGTTTCCATAAAAGAAATTGCTTCAAATTATTGATATTAAGAAAAAGAATGTAAACCAATAAAGTAAAACAGGTGTCCCAGAGTCAGTGGTTTACTGTAATTATACATATGAGCTAAAAACATGAAGCTGGAGTGGAACAATTCTGTGCAGCAGTTTATTGCCTGGAATTAATCTGTAGAGCCATAAAATTGCATAGTTTCATAATGATAAGTATTATAAGTCTCCACCAATGTAATTATAGATACATCATGATGTGTAACAAAGTAAAAAAATAAATATACCAGTGATTTAATGTAGATACATCGATAAATACATTACCGTTATCACACCATGAAATATGAAATATGCTATGTAAACTGTAATGTATTCTGGTAAATGCAATTATGCTGAAGGTTTGTTAGCAATGAGTGTGAGACTTTTCTTCCAATATATGTCAATTAATGAACTGGTTTCTAAGCTTCTCTTTAGACCATCCATATTTTGTAAGATTTTAACACTTATTTATCCTGCTTGGTTGGGACAAAACAAAACCTCTGTGACAAACACAATCTGTGGAGGCCCACAGTAAACTTCCTGAGATTCTCTTACCATTCTCCTCTCAACCACACAACAACAAACACTTAAAAATAGCAAGATGTCATGTGAGACTCGCCACAGCTCTCCTCAGTCACGTGCAGTGGTGTTTTGTACAGCTTGAATTTTAACATTAACAGAACATCTATTTGATTTCTCAACTTTTTTTCAACTGAAATGCCTTCCCAGCTCTTATTACAACATTACTCCTACATAATTGCTATTCAATGTTAGCATTGCAGTGGATTAAATTATTCTATCACACATAACAGACTTCACAGGTTTGTGTGCATGCGTGTGTGAGGGGATTCTCAGATGGGAAGTGACATCATGGAAAGAGATTGCTGTGCAAACAGAGGCTGCAGCCCCCAGGTGGGCTCTATGATTAGGAGATTACACAGGAAATGAAAGAGCTTCAAAAACACACATGCATACCAGTGTGCACATGCAATACCTAACTCAAGTGGCCGTCTAGAAACTTGCCCGCCTGGGCCGGCAGTCACTCGCAGCTCTCAGTCAAAAGAATGGCGGGAGCTGATTCAGCATGGCTGCAGGCAAACTAACCTCAAATAAGCCTCCTCCTACATCCATTCACATACACATCAAGAAAGATGTGCAGTCTCCACCTTACTTTCCTAAGACTCACCTGAGAGCACCACCCAGATCTGACATTCCTCACCTGAACAACTTTGCTCCATTGTATGAAGATTGATTAGCATCATATGCTGTGTACTCTGTTGCTATTAGTTACCTCTGCCCACACTTTCCACTGTAAGCACAACATCATACTGATGTTTAGCTTGGCATGTAATCAGTACCGCATTTACATGGGAGACTATTGAAAGCATGTACACATGAGGCAAAGAAGCAGGCATCTTGTGAGGTACGCTCCACATGTCGTCCATATGTTCTCATGTCGGTTACTGTAAGATAAAGTCACACTTTAAGCAGAGAAACACCAAAAGGTTCTCATGCCTTCAGCTGCTGGACACGGGAACATGATCAGCAGCTCTTCACCGCTGAAGCCTCCTGCTGAGAATCACAGAGGAGGCTATTTGTTTCTGGCTCGAGTGGGGGACAAGGGAAAGGGCAGTGGGTGTCCTGGTGGGGACGGTTAGGGATGTCCATAGCCTTTAGGTGGTCAGCTTCTTTTCTCAGCAGGTCAGTCAGAAAGGAAGTGTGTGAAACTTGGTGAGAAAAGGTGTGACATTATAACGTGATGTTTGTTCACACTTGTGTGTGAGAGAAACACTGTTGTCATAGTAACTACAGAAGGAATCATCTAAATTGCCCCTTTCCCAGAACTCAAAAGGACTCCTACCCACCTAGTCAGCCTCAAAATTTACCACTTCCACAAAGGATAAATGATTCCACTGTGTCCTGTTCAGCAACCATTCATGGCCCTGGAGGCGAGCCACGTGGGGCGGTGTGATCAGCTAATCTACTGAGACCTATTGTTGGGCAAAGATTCAACTTTATTAGTTGAGTGTCCTTTGCGACAGTCCAGCCAGTCCTGACACTCCAAGGAAACAAAGCTTTTAGAAATTATCCAGGAAAATGGTGACAGAGACAAAGAGCGAGTGAAGACGGGGATGGACAAGTGCAGCCAAGTTTACCCTTTTAATTAAGCCAAGATGACAAGTCTGTGGCTAATGTTTGCAGCAGGGACACAAGGCTGAGAGAGACAATGAGAAGGTGGTTAAAGGGAGGAGGTTCAGCAAACACACCAAGGCACACTCCTGCTGGAAATGAGAAACAGTTTTGTTTGCATAGACCCCATCATTTGAGGCGTAGAGCAATGACAAGTGAGAGGAAATAAGGACCAAATTCCAGCTGGGCTCTGCAGAGGAGAAACTTATCATCACCACCTCACCACAATAAGATGTTTTTATCTTTAGCTGGCCTTGGAGAGGTGATAGGCCAGAGACAAATTTATCCCATTTCACCCTTTTAATTAACTCTTTTATTATATGCTATTACATTATTTTGTTTAGACTGTTTTAAATCTATAAACCTTCCTGTAGCCCAGTCAGACAAAAAGCATAGCTGTTAAAAAAGCACCAAGGCTAAATCAAAATAAAATCTAGTCAAGTCACAACAACGTAACAGAACTTTAAGCCTCACTGAACAGTTTTTGAGTTTATTAGTATTATCTGTTTTTGACTGAGTGTTACAATAACTATTTTCAGTATATTAAGCCCAAGTCAGGTAACCATTACTCTCTGCATACAGTCAAGTACTGACCTGCAGTGACTAATGTCAGATGAACCCACAAACTGATTATAACCCAACATTGCAGTTCTGTTGCTGTTTTTAATAGTTTTTTTATGCTTCAAGACGCGTTTTTGGTATCAGTTACCTTCCTACTGAAGAATATCTGTGACTAGTATTTATCTCTAAGTTCAGAGCATACAGCATGAGTGATGCAATTCACTGGTGCTAATGCACAGAATACAGACCCACACCTTCTTTGAATTGCAAAGTCTAGCAGAAAGTAAATGGAATCATTCAGTCCGTCATCCACCAGCTGCGCACTGGAACAGTACACATTCCTCTGCATGAGAAGAAAGGGAAACGGTGCAAAGGGGAACGGCAGCTTGAGGTGGGGCTGAGATTGTGTTTTGGAGCTTATGGAGGGGATGTGGGATGAGAAGACAATTATAGGAGCTTACTGAATGACAGTAGTGGAGAGAGCAGAGTGGTGAGGAGGGGATAAGGGTGAGCCACCACTCACCTGCACGAGCGGTTTGACTAAAGCACAGGTGTTGCACACCTGGGCCCTTAGGTGTCTCCATTAACCATAGATTAACCTGCCTTACTGAGGTCAATGACCCTCTCTCCTGTTACAAATGGAGAGGGGATTTTGTGAGGTGGAATTAGGACACATTAGCAGGTTCTAGATATGACAGCACCTCTTGCTCATCAAAATGTTCTAGGACCTAAAGTCATGTCTTCAAATTGTTTTTTTTTTTTTTTTTTTTTACAAAAAACAATTAGCATTCTGAACAGTCCAAATATATGAGTTGTTCAGAATGATAATTGTTAAAAAGCAGCAATCATAATTAATCATTTTGACTAATTGCAAAACCACATAGCTGAAAAGAGAGTGAGAAACTGAAACAAGAATAATTGAGCAGTTCAAGTAAAAATATTCCAATCTTTGGACCCATATGTCTACAAATCATCCATCATCCATCATCGCCCCTGACATCATCCTTAAGGGGGAACTGTTTTCCTTCACTGAGACATTGTTGCAGAGCTGGTCAAGGGCATGCCTGATCTTGCAAAGGACAGCGTTTACATCCACACTTTTTGATTTCCATTGACCTAGATTGTTCATTCTTTAGGTCTGGGACAGAAACGTCTGATTGAGGTTTGTTTTAGAAACATGTCTTCATTTAGATGTGAAACTGTTTAAGAATTGACTACATAATTATCCTTCCACGGTGGGATTTGTGGGACATTCACACAGTATAATACATATAATAGCAAAGTGTGGACTAGAAATTGTCCTTACACAACAAAGTGTGAGAATCAAATAATTATAGGATTAAACTGTGACTGTATGGGAAGGATATATTCTCATGCTTTCTGACAAGTGTGAGAGTAATGGAAAAGACACAGAAGGGTTTGACATATGTCTGCTTGAGGGAGGTATATGAGCCTGCTGTTGGAACATGAGAGATAACCTCTGAGACAGGAGAGTTAGTGTCAAAGAAAGAAATTCAGCAGCAAAGTTCAAATCATAAAGACACAGACTGAGTAACTGATAATTATGCTGTGATGTTTTTGAGTTTGTTTTGTTATATCTGTAAATGTTATACCTGTAGGTAAAGATGCTTTGAAGGTAGCAGGGATTTCCTCTCTCCTCTGCTTACACACTGATACAATGTAAAGGGCCAAGGTTTTCCTTCCCAGCAAACATCAGCCCTTGTGTACGTGCAGTCTGGCATATTCCTAAAAGGTCTGATGTTCTCTGGAGGGATCTTTTTGTTGAAAGAGGAACTGACAATCACATTTGCAGAGTACCCCTAAATGAAGAAATATGAGTTCTGCTTATAATTCCAGTGCTGGAACTGAAAAGAGGACAAGCACTGACAGTCAGCTATAGAAGAGAGGAGATGTGGCGCCTCTGGCTATACTTTCACTTTTTACCCCGGGGACCTGCAAGATGATCTTCGCAGCAGATCTGTATGAATTCCACACATTGTGAATTACATCATGCAAAGATTCCTTAACAAGTTGCATCCAGCAGGCATGCAGTGAGAGCAAGTGATAAGACCTTCCATATGACAATATGTGTCACATTGTGAGGCAAAAGACTGTGATTGATTATTTTAATGGAGCTAAAAAGAAGCCACATCAGGGCATGTTGCTAATTGAAATATCGTGTGGCAATGTTTTTTCCCTCATGATTTCAGCACATGACTCCAAGCTCTTGCACAACTGACTGATGCAACATATGAATGTAACAAATTGCTGCTGGTTGACATTTCAGTGAATCTTGCAGAAAACAGACTTTTTGCACAAGGGACAAACATGCTAAGCAAGACAATGTTGCATTGTCTTCTTTCAGGATGTATACCGCACTCGCTTTTCTTCATTGTTCACTTTCCTTCCCCCAAATTACTCTCTCATTCCAACTCAAGTATGCTACAATGCTGTTTTTTACTTTCAGGTCTTATTTTTACATGAAAACATGAACTCCTCCATGATAGATAAAAAACATGCTGTACCCTTATTCTTCACACACATTATAAGCTATGATTATGCATCCTAACAAATTAAATTGAGTCATTATTCATTCTGTTATTTCTAATCTCAAAATGTTTTTGTTTAGGATGAGACTTAATTAACACCTACAGCCAGATGGAGAAACATAGACTGTGGCTAAGTTGGAAGCTGAATATCTTTAACCTAACATTTAATAATGTTAAACTTTCTTGTCACTTCTAAACACCAGACCACAAGCAACTTTTTGCTGCCCTCTTTTTCTCCTCCAGGCTGTGGTGTGACAATGCTAAAAGTGGAAGAAAAGTAGAATTGGTGGTGTGGAAGTGAGGAAAGCTTAGTTTGTGCACTCGGAATAGAAGATGTATTGAGGAAGCTGCTGGCGTTTAGATACTGATCTGCTACTGAAGAGGTCAGAAGGATTCTCTCCACTAACATTATCAGGACCGTCCACACTCTTAACCTCTGACCTCTCTTAACGTTAACTAGCCTCAGCCTTTTGACTGGTGCAGAGTTATATCAAGCTCTCTTTAATGAGAGCTGAACATTGAAACCAGTAATGTAGGATTTGTTGCAGGACTATTGTATTAAACTGCATTAATATTGGTTATACTGTACAGTACATCCTTAATATAGACAACTGGTTGTCTTACTAAAATTCAGTTACATTAACTACAATCAAGTGTAACTCCTGATCTGTATTTGCTGCAATTTCTTTTTGCAATCTGTAATGCCTTCATTTTATTTTTACTTATTATCCCTCACAATAAGTAGAAATTACATAATTTTAACCAATTTAAAATTATTTATATGGTGTATGACAGATGACTGTGGGCCAACAAAACGCAGTCTTTTTAATTGTTGTAACAATCATGCCTAGACTGCTTTTAGCTCTGCTATGACTGTTTAATTACTGTTTTTCTCCAACGTCTTCATTATCTTTTTTTTTCTTTTTCAGTGCCATATATATTTAAGATAAACATATGAAGATATAGCCTCCAGCACCCCACAGCCCTTGATAGAAAAAGCAGTTAGGATAATGAATGGATGGATATGAGGATATGAGGGATAAAACATGTCTCTCCAATAGTATTGGAAAGGCAGGCTTTCAATCCAGTTGTGTTTGCTGTACACTGAAAATATTTGGGTTTAAGATAAACAGATGACCGTGAGGTGAAAATTCAGAATTTCACTTTTTATTTGATGTATTACACAACATGGAACATTACACATTTCGTATTCGATGACCCAAAAAGGTGAGCAAAACATATTGAACCATGTCACTGACAGATGTTTCTTGTGAGGAGTCATTTGAGACTGATTGTTCAAACAGTAACTAGCTCTAAATGACCATTTTTGGTTTTAGCCTTTTACCTGTGAAAATAGCATTTATTGCTAAACAAAATTAACATAACAACCTATGGGACAATAGCAAGCCATTTTGAATTGTGGTGATTTGGAAAATCAATCAAAGAATTCCAAGATTTGCCAGAAAAGAACAGAGATGAGGCTGGAAGATCTGCAATAAAGTGTTAAGATTAACCTAACATAACATACAAAAGCCGTTATGTTGTATGTTGTTTATAGGTTGTAACTTATGACTTATGTTCATACTTAGATCTTAAACCCAAATGTCTTTAGTGTATAGCAAACATAAATGAATTGGCCTTGCCTTTCTAGTTTGGAAGGGGACTCTAGGATAAGCAATATAAATGATACAAGACATTATAAGACCATCATCCCCTTTGTTGTCTTATTTTTATATATAAACTGTGGTACACTGAGCTGAAGTCTATTTATAGCTGGCTGTAGTGGACCAGCAGCATCAATATGACTTTGAGAGATTTTCTTCTTATTCTTCTTACTTATTCCAAAGTCTGCACTCCCTCTTTGTTAACGTGTGGCTCCCATTCCCTCTACTTACACTTATTGAAATAGCCTGGGGTTTCTGGTGACCTACTGTGGGTTTGCTGATTTGAAGACTGCAAAGTGAAGTACAGTGAGGTGGGACAGAAATTGAAGCAGATGCCCTGGTGTGCAAACAAACAGTTGCACAAGCACTACTGTGCACTACTAGGCACATAAATACACCCCCTCAGTCTGAAACAGAGCTGTACTGTTTGTCCTCCACCATAACACATAACTGTCTGTCTGAGAGCCACCTTGAGCTTTTAACAGTTGGGTTTAAGATCTGAAAAATGTTCAAACCTCAGATGCTGCACTCACAGCGCCTCTGTGGGTGATGTCTGTTGGCTTGAGTAAATACTTTTGCCTTTACAGAATTCTTGAACTTGTTTCAACTCATTAATGAATTTACACCTCATGGCTATGTGTACAGCGCCATGTGTCTTACTTCACAGAATCCCTTTTATTTCTGCATATAAAACAGGAGGTCGTCAAGAACCCCCTTGTTTTACTGCGTGTGTGAGGTGATGTGACAAACACCTTTGTACTTTCAAAGATGCCAACCAACCGCACAGCTCACCTGCCTCAAGACGTAATTCACTCAAATTACCCTGTGGAAAATGACTCATTGTTTGTTGTAAACATTGTGAATGTTGTTGGGTTTGTGTGGGGCTTCCCCAGTGTGCTCATCATGAACACATTTGTTTTGATCTTGGATTCAAAGTGTCTCAATAGGACAAC
>JAUBNQ010000005.1:18568995-18639565 GCA_032353495.1 Ctenopoma kingsleyae | reverse complement strand
CGGAAGCCAGAACTCCCCTCTATTCTTTCTGCCTGCTGCACACCTTTGAGGCCTCATAACCCACCTTAGGAAAACATCCGCGCCCCCACACGACGCTGAGCCTTGTGTTTCCTTCTGTCTTTAATCTCAGTGAAAAGAGCTTTTAACAAGGCTAGGGAGGATGAGGGCATCTGCCAAAGTAGAACAAAGGCAGGGAGGAACTCAGAGAGATAGTAACAGAGTGGAAGGCTCTGTGATTTATCACCTGTTACCCTTGGGCGGCCCTGTACTCCACACCCTGGGCTCTGTGCGAGTGTGTGTGTGTGTCAGTATGGAGAGGTGACGAATGAATAAGAAAATAACATGAAAACAGACATTCCTCATTCCTCCTAAACCTCAAAAGATATTGCCTTGTGCAGTTATTTCCAGGGGAAAGTAGGCATCTCTCAGTTCAAGATATTATATTTATGCATAACACGCAATACACTACGTGTTTATATGCTGATTTTTTTAATCAAGATATAGGAGTTGGTAGATTTAAAAGCAGTGTGCACTGGGTTCTGTTGTAGATTGAGTGCATCTACAACAGTGTTACATAATATATGAAAGAAAAAATACTGAAAAGTGAAATATACCACAAATGAAATTTTAATTTAAATATCTACTGTATATAGACAGACTACACTTTGATTGTCTGTAGAAAATTCAGTCCTCAAATCAGTTTATCTTTGCCTGCCACCTTGTGGCAAACTATTGTTCATACAGACACGTACATGTAGATACGACATTATTTCAATCGTGTCTAATTTTAGCTTGTAACACGAACATAATCAAATTATTCTGTCAACACTAACATTGTATTTTATAAACAAAAACTATATGAGCACTGCCTATGCAAATATTATGATATAGGTTATAGGATATAGGTCTAATGTTGCCTTTTAGGTCTCTAGTGAGCGCTTCGTTTTTGGACCTGACATTGACTTGTAGCAGATTTAAGTGATTTATCTACCAAAGAAAATGGAAAACACAGTACAAACAATAACTTTTTCCTGTCTTTTGCTCACTTTGAAATGGACGGGCAGATTGATGTGTGCATTTAATTATAAAGTATCTAATTTATGTTCTATTTTACTTAAGCGTGTGTTAATATTGTGCAATACAATTAGACAATGAGACCTTTTTACGCCACAACTCATCAAATGTCTGTTATTCCACATTCCAAAGAAACTATAACTTTATCAGGACATTAGGCCACTCAAAGGGTCGATCGTGTTTGCCCAATTAAAAAAAAAAACTGCATCGTCACCGACAACACTTGAACGCCGCACCAGACGACGAATGACGTAGCACGCAGCTGCGGTGTTGTGGTCGGAGCAAAGGAAGCTAGAAAGGGATCAAGGAAACATCTAGCATCGTAGATAAACACCTTAAGGAGGTGCGAAACCAGCGAGCACAGAGCTGTCCCAGTATCAAGAGAACAGTAAAAAAAAAAAAAAAGAGTCCCACTGAGTCCTCCACACAACGAGGGTCAACATGTCTGAGACATACGGTATGTTTGTGCGGGACGACAGGCTCTAATTTCATGCCTGCTAGCTGTTACACACACTCTGCTCGGATGCGATAGACTCTTAGGCTCTTAGCGACGTTGCTAGTTAGCTAGCTACTACTTTGCCTAGACTAGCTGCTGTTTAACCTGCCACCTCATCATGTCTGCGTGTTTTAGCAGCGATAGCTAACATTTAGTGATGATATTTCATTCAAACAAGTGTACGTGCTTCGTGTACATTAACTGACACCTCTCTCCTGCGATGGCGGAGTACGTTGCTTACTTAAACGTTAAGTAGCATGAGTGTTGCGTTTCCAGGTAAGAGTTGGCCAAAGTTCCGTCACAAAGATACAGAAACGTGTTGATACATGAACGGTGTGTTTGCAGACGTCGAGGTAACCTGAACTTGTTGAAATTGTAGTACAGTGGTTCCTAAACTGTGTCCTCGGGGCCTCTGATTGACTGAACACACCTGATCCAGGTAATCAGCAGTGTGAAGGGCAGGGATAGCTGGAAAACAAAAGCAGGGCAGGCGGCCCCGAGGACACAGTTTGGGGACGGCTGTTGTAGTAGATTGGATGAACTTGCAAGCTTGGAGAATGTAACATTCAAACCTATGTGCTGTGCATTTACTCAAGAGGAAGCAAATAGCAGTAAGGCCTAAATGAGGAAGTGAGATAGTTTTGACTGATCACCCCACAGTTACCTGTAGAACAGCAACCTGTTAGTTGTGTCTGTAGGCTCCCATCCTCGACCAGGGAACTTCACATCTCTGTTTACTTCAGTTCTGATGGAAGATATGATTCCACTTGTCTGTGAGCGCTCACATGAAGATCTGCCTTCAGTACTATTGACAGAAATGTCTTTCTGTACTGTGCAGAAATGAATGCAACATGCCCGATAATATCAGTAGCTCAATAGGCCTGACATAGTAGACCCGGTTGTTTTGAAATGCCACACCATCATCTTCTCCTGTTGCACTCTCTCACACGCGCTCTCTCTCCATCTGTTTCCACTCGTACCCTGTCTTCCTCATTCTTTGTCTGAAACTTCATCCCACTGTGCAGTATTTATGTAAAAGTGCCAGCACTAATGTTGGCTGTAATAGCCTTTTATTGATTTCTGTCTCAGTCTCCTGTGCAGTCTCTAGCCCTGGAGAGACAGTAGTAGAACTGGCAAAAAGTATTATAAATTAGAGATACAAGGATTAGCTGAGTAATTGATTTGTCAAATGACAGACAATTAACATGCAGCTATGTAGCTAATACATAAAATTGACAGCATTTACTGATAATGTTTGTAATAATATGAAGGTAAACATATCTTTGGGTTGGTGACACTTTGGACTGTGGGAAATACAATTTTACAAAATTAACTGTTAGTTGAAGCCTTAGGGAATACAGTGAGTACATATGCATGTGTTTAATACTTCCCAGATAAAATTCATTGATTTTGTTTCCATTTCTTTCATTAGACCTTTGTGTTTGTCTGTATGTGGTTTATATAATAAAATAGACATAGATCATATTACGTATCTTAATTTAACAAACTATATTTGAGAACATCAAGCCTCATGTAATAGTACTTGGAAGAATATTATAGTTAGCCATATTGCAAGCTATAAATTTACTTTTTTCTGTTTTTGATTAACTTATTGATTAATTCTATCCTGGTTTATTCATCCTGATATTTATACCGATTTCACAGACAGTTGTTTCTCTTGGCATTGATTTTAGCCTTGTTTGTTACACATGAGTTGTAATATAGTCTTTTACTAGTGAAATTCCATACAGTATATCCGGTTTCCTTTACTCTCTCTGCTACATGTGCATTAAGGCAAATGACTCATGACACTTTAAGTGCAAATGCCCTGTGCACCTTATCAGTAGGTCAGAGGACACACAGTCATAACACTTAGGTAGGTCCTGCCTTGAGTGTGTTAAGTGTTGTTACAGTGCAAATAAATGCAGATAACAATTCAGTCTGCTTCCTCGGGGGTTATTTAATATTGATGTGTAAAGAAGATGGCAACCTGAAAGGCTGCTGTAGAGAGGCCAGTCCTGCCATCCTCTTTCCCCATTGCTTTGACATATTGACAGTTTGATTGTTGTATGCAGATCTCGCTTGGGAATTTGTGATGTCTGGGAAGGCGCTGAAAAGCTGAGGCTTTTAAAACAGAGCTGTTAGCCTCTGATTCTGTCAGTTCTGCTGTCACTGCTGTTGACAATGTGTGGTTGATGATGCAAGGCTGACTGCTGGTACAGGAGGAAACTGTTCATACTTACAGGCACCTTTGTTTTGCTGTTCCCATTCTGTTTCCACGAATTTGACCTCTAGCTTGTGTTGCTTGAGAAAACACCCGCTTAAACAAACCAAGCACACCATGTGGAGGTGGTGTATGTCAACTGATGAAGGTGGTTCCAAGAGCATTAGCATAGTTTAAATGTCACACAGGGACTACATATCAATCCATAGCTCTTTTTTTTTTTCTAAATTACTGTTTCTGTTTACTGTGTGTGGAGCTGAGTATTCACAGGATGTTCACCTGGCTGCTAATCTTGACAGTAGTCTCTAATCATTTGCCAGGCCAGCACTTCTACTTGCAGAGTCAGTGCTTAAGCTTTAAACCAAAATTGCACACTGTCTTCAGATTCCAGCTGAAGCACACTCTTAGGAGGAACAGTGTAGTTTGCAATCGTTATTTGCTCTCAGAGTCTTAGGAGCACACTTTCACACTCAGATTTCCTGTTAATCTTTTACAACATTCACCTACACCCTCTGTGCATTAGTCACAAACAGAGAATCACTTATGATTCTCACACACTTTGTTTTTTTCCCATCTCCTCAGTCATCACATTGTTTCATATACGCCTATGTAAATCCCCCCACATTATCCTTTAGTTACAGTTCACAAAGGCTGCCATTACTGCAGACAGACTTGTGCGTGAGGGGTTCAAATTATTTTGGATCATACGCGTGGGTCGAGTTGTACTCTCCAGAGCAAGGGCCCACTCTCCACAACAACATCTGTATACCCAGCTGGCTGTGGACATTCAATCCCTGAATAAGGCAGTCGTCCTAAGTCATGTTTATTAACTCTAAAGCTGTGGCTTTGCTCTAATTGTGTGCTGATGCTCCTTCAAGACTTGAAACACAGTCACTAAGACAAACAAGCGTATTAAATTAGAATCATGAGTGGCATGTTATACTCATTACATACAAGCCTTTGTGATTAGCAGGCTAATTTAGGGTTGTTGGATACTGTGAATGTAGTAGCTCAGTGGGATTAAGAGGAAATCTAAGGACCATTTCTGAGAATGGAAGTGCAACGAGCAGCAGGTCCAGATTCTTCCCTGATGTCAAAGATGCATTGATCTTAACGTCCTCTCTTGCGCTTCCAGACTTCCTGTTTAAGTTCCTGGTGATTGGCAGTGCTGGGACGGGGAAATCCTGCCTCCTCCACCAGTTCATTGAGAACAAGTGTAAGTTTTCCCTCATTAAAACCCAGTGTGAGTGAGAGTTGACAGTGATTTCATAATTCTATTATTACACAGACGCACAGAAATTGACACGTCCATGTAATTAGTTCCCTTGGTGAACTAATGAGTTGTTTCATGCCACACACATCAATTAAACCTTCTAACTGTTTCAGCCAGTTATAAAAAACATGTTAACCAATTCATGAACCCCTGAAACTGAACATGCTGATGAGTAAACCATTAATCACTGAAGATGGCTCATAACTGAAATGTGTTTGTTTTTCAGGTAGTGTGTGTAATAACAATCAGCAGTCTGATTCTTAGTTAGTGCTGATCTAAAAATCCACAGTTTTACATTTGAGAGTAATGTGAAAAAATGAAAACTAATGCGCATACACACACATGCTTGTATTAATTTGATTAAAGATGTGTCACGCCTTGTGCTGTCAGTGGGGAGAGAAAAGGAGGGAAATCTGACAGCGTTCATCTGATCTAGACTCCCTCTAGTTTCTGATGTGAATTCAAGCTGTTTGAAGATAACAGCTTGGTTTTTTTAAACAAGCACAACACACTAACATGTTATAGATTAGAGATATAATTCTGGGAGTAGAGTTCAAAGTGTTGTCTCTATAATAACAGTGCACACTTGTTGGTTAAATGAAGAGGCTTCTCTTTTAACTCCACATAATTTTGCCATGAATTACTTAAAGAACTGTGAAGAGGTTAGTTTTTATGGTGTGCTATTATTTCATGTTCACTCCCTTTTCAATCTCTGTGTTCTCTCTGTGTTCCTGTTGCAGTCAAACAAGACTCCAACCACACCATTGGCGTGGAGTTTGGTTCCCGAGTGGTCAACGTTGGCGGAAAGACAGTCAAATTGCAGATCTGGGACACCGCTGGACAGGAGCGATTCCGGTAATATTTCCTGCTTTGGGTTTGCCCAACTTTTTAATTTAGTACAAGGTAAACATGAATTGCTGATATATATCTAAATTACTTTTACCAAGATTTCTGCACTCTCTCCACAGTTCAGTTACACGCAGCTACTACAGAGGAGCAGCTGGAGCGCTTCTTGTCTATGACATTACTAGGTAAAACAAGTGCTGCATTTACCGCCCCTCTGCCTTTTCACTAATTATACTTCTGTATGACAGAATGACCATTTCCAAAAACAAAAATGTTTTGTCCACACAAAGAAATAACACATATACACTATGCATGTACATGCAGTAGCTTGATAATGAACCCATTATGCCCCATTTTGTGTTTTGTTTTCCTTCCCTGTCTTACAGCCGGGAGACGTATAACGCCCTTACCAACTGGCTGACAGATGCACGGACACTGGCAAGCCCCAACATTGTTATTATCCTGTGTGGCAACAAGAAAGACCTGGATGCAGACAGAGAGGTGACTTTCCTCGAGGCCTCACGCTTCGCTCAGGAGAACGGTAACTGATGTTAAATCTGTCTCCTTTAATTCTGTACCTGTGCTTTCTTTTTTTCTGTTCCCTCTTTCACCCTTTTGTTCTGTTTATACAGAATTGATGTTTCTAGAGACCAGTGCTCTGACAGGGGAGAATGTCGAGGAAGGTTTCCTGAAGTGCGCTCGCACCATCCTCAACAAGATAGATTCAGGTACTCTCCTTTGTTTGTTAATGAGGTGTGTCAAAGTTTGCAGACATTAGCGTGTTTTTACTGATCTTTGTGCATGAGCGCATGAAGCCCTCGGTATCTGAGGTCTAGAGTATTTGTCTATATTGTCTCACTGCTGTGTGTTTCTAAGGTGAGTTGGACCCAGAGAGGATGGGTTCAGGTATCCAGTATGGAGACGCTTCATTGAGGCAGCTGCGACAGCCGAGAGGCACTACCACACAGAATAAACAGCAGTGTAATTGCTAGGAGTTGGGGTCCCCACCCTCACCTCAACCCACAGGCCCACACAGGCAGGACATCCCCTACAGGTCAGTGTCATCAACTCAGGCTGTAACAGTGGTACGTTTAAATAAGACTACCTGAGTCATTGTTGATAGTGTTAATGAGAACATGTCAGTGATCCTTGTCTTGTTTTCCGTTGGCTTCCCACATTTTAGCTCCAGGTGTTTTTGGGTGTGTGGCACCCTTCTCTCTGCAGTCTCACACACCTTAGATCACCTGGAAGAGTGGTAATGGAGATTACTGCAACCCCTGACCCCTGACCTCTGGTAAGAGCCTTCACTTTTTACCTGAGGGGGTCAGCTTTGCCCCTGTGTCTGGACAGGGAAACCCCTCAGTGTGAACATACTGGGATCACAAAGAAGAAGAATCCTCTTCTTTAAAAACTGGTTTCTCAGTTGCTTACCAGACAAGGACAAGTCTGGGGTTGTGTGTATGGGCTGCCCTACTATTGTTTTATCTCTGTGCTTTTTCATTCTGGTTTTAGTTAACATCTACACGCTTTCTGTGTTTGCACATCATTGCTTGTAAATTATTATTGGTAAACTCTTCTGCTCATATTCATTGTTCAGCCTATCCAGATATGATTAGCATTCGTTTGGTCAGAGCTTTTAAGTTTGAACGTTCACAAAGACACCTGCTGATATTTAGCTTTTTATTCATTGTTTGAGTTAAGTGTATTTTCCATAAATCCATCCTGTCATTGATATTGACTAAGTGATAAACAGCCTGAATGTGACCTCTTATAAGCAATATAAAGTCAACTTATTATGGGTTAGAATTAGGGTATACAAATTTAAGCCAGACGCACTTTGAGTCTTTACAATGGATTCTGCAGTTGTTTTCCACTAAATCATCTCATCTGAGTAGCAAATCAGTGGATTTAATGGTACTTCAGGTTTTTAAATTCAGACAGACCCACATGTAGAGGCCAGAGTCCTCTGAAATTCTTGTTTGCTCTAAAATACAGTGAGTATGATGTAGAGTATTGCCCTTTGTAATATACCAGATATTGCTTCAATCACTCCCACTCTACCTTCATATAGACAACCCTTTGGGTCAGGTTGAAAGCACAAAAAGGGAGAATTTGCTCTTTATTTTACTCCAAAGATTGTTGAGTTATATAATCAGATCCACACCATCTTACAGTCTGTCTCTGATCTGAAGTCTTTGCTAAACTAACAATGTTTTTGACTCTTTCTGCTAGGCTTTTTCTCTGTGACCTCCCTTTGATTCATGCTGCTCTACATGCACATACTATGTAGAAGGGACATCAGAGGAAACCACAGTTAGTTTTGCATCAGTGCCATGTTTGGGGAAACGTTCATACCGCCCATCCAGTTCCTCAGAGGCTTGACATTGTTTAATCATGCAAGGTTGTAAGTGCGGCATGATAAATGTCAGGACTCTGGTTTTAACCTTCAGTACATTTCACTTCTCTTTGTCAAGCACAGACGTATCTCCTGCCCTACTGCAAAATTGAGTCTTCTTTTTTTTCACTTTTGGTTTATGAACCAACCCAGATGTTTTCCTTAGAACAGACCCTGTATATACCCCTGAGTGAGACAGGGAATTTCCACTGAAACATGGTTTCCTCTTTTCATGTTACACTGAGTGCGCGGTTTGTGGTGCCGCTGCAGGAGAATAAGGTTGTGGTCCCCAAACTCCCACCCTGCCGTTGAGTCAAAGGCACTGCTTCTGTCTGAACCACTGAGAGCAGGTCATACCGACCCAGCTAAGAGGGGACCAAAACAAACTGCCTGCAAACTTAATTTCTCATATCTTCTCCTCAAGTGTTCACATATGTCCTCCCAGACAAGCATATGTGTTTAAACTCCAGTGAGCCAGCACACTGAAGGGAGCAAGATACAAACACAAGATAGTATAGGATATGAAGAGACAGATGGTTTAAAAAAAAAAGAAAAAAGTTTTCAGAAAATATTGGCATTGTGTGATAGTCTCCTTCTGCAAGTGCACTTTTACTTTTGAAATTTCATTTTTGTTTTGTTTAAATGCTGTAATTATAGAAATGTACAATTTATTTTACTTGAACTGTATACTGTAATAAAGGTTTTAATTGTAGATGTTATCATTTCTTACTAAATAACAACTGAGATGGATAATTTGATCTGTGTTCCTGCTGTCACAAGGCAAGTGCGTTGTGGCTGCTGTCTGAGGTTTTGATTTGTTTATTGCTTGCTGCTGTCATGGAGGTTGCTGATCAAAGGATGTCGACTTCCTGAGCTGTCAGAGGACATCAGCAACAACTCTGATGAATCATATTCACAAGTTGTCAAATCATCTAAATAGCCGAGTACTGTTGAAGCAGATAGGCCTGCATTCATCTCTATGTATTTATTGTACAGTTCATAATTAGCACTAATCAAAATAGCCATATAATTAACATTAGTTTGTCACTTCATCCAGTCTGGATTCAATCATGTGATGAATGCAGTCAAACTCAGTTGTTTCTTAGTAACTGATGTTATATAATTAACCTAAACACCACTGTACATCCTAAGTAATGTATGCTGTAAATAAGATTTGTCTATTGTCTATTGAGGGTGAGTGTTGCTCATTAATTGTAATGATTATGCAATTCCCAGTAAACTGCTTGTTTTTTCAGTTAATACCTTTCACCTGCCTCCTGGATGTTAATAATGTTGAAAACTGTGTCTTGTCTCTAAACTGCTGTAGGCTCCTGTTGAAATTCTCAGTTTGTGAATACTGGTTAATCTCACTTTCCCACTTCTCCTTTAATCACTGATGTGAGCAACAAGTTGATACACATCTGGTTTATATCCTGACCTAACAGAGCCTGAAATTCAACAATAGAATATGTGCACATGATTCATTTGTCTCATCTCTCATTCTTCAGCTGAGTCATTTCTCTCAAAGGCACTCGGGGAGGTTAGGATATCAGAGGACTCGTATGGTGAAGAGTAAATGCCCTCTGTGTCCAATTGTCTAGATTTATGTTGCTGGGTCGATGGAGGAACGGCTAGAGTGGTTTAATGTTGCTGAAGTGGACATATTGACTGATTTATTGATTCTAGACAGGCTGTCAAGATGACCTCATAACCAAATAGCATAATTTACTGTAGAAGAGCTGATGCTTTACCACTAGATGGTGCTAAAATACTGGAAATTAAAAACAAAAATTAAATAATAAGATTTAGTTTCAGTGTTATTAAAAGCCAATGCATAGTCAATATTTATAAGGCCAGAGGCAAAAACACTTGATATTCATGTATCACATCATGTGTTTATTTTATTATTTACATATAATGGGACATTGATGTGGGCAGTTAAACTGGAGACAAACACAGGTGGATTACAAGGGAAGCAGTACATATTTCACTATTACCTAAAAATAAAAAATACAAAAGTCTTAACAAAATCATTTGTGACTGTATGTGGTTAAAATTGACAAATAGGTTCAAGCATTTAAAGTCCAGAAAAGAAAACAAATGAATAAAAGTGGATTTTTTTGTCTAAGTTCATGAGGCTTGTAAGAATTTAAGTCAATTTCTTTTATGCAATACTAAAGTAATTTATGGATGTTAAATATACTCTGAGCAAAAAACACTTCCTGGAATTAATATGAATTTCACAACATTCAACACACGCTAGATACACTGTATGTACACCATACAAAGCAAACTTCACAGTACTGCTTTATGTAGAATATACTATACTTTGTTCTTCCAGGAGACCTGGAAGAACAGTACAGTACAGTTCTGTCTGAGTGTGTTTGTGTTTTAAGAGTTGTGTGACCAACAAGCACCATTAATGTAACGTGTTGCATCAACTAATCCAGAACATTTGAAATAACTACAGCAGCCATCTCAGCAAACACAACCTAAAGCGTTTATCATGAACAGCTATGAGGACGACAGATGAAGCTCAGATTGCCATAACACACCGTCAGAATTGCACTCATCCTAAGTACACTCCATTCAATTATGAACTTGCAGTGCTGGGTCAATTGCTCTATAAGGGCTTTCTAGTTGTAGTTTGCTTGTACTGTGATCCAGATATGAAATGTAGAGTAGCCGTGGGTAATACCACAGCGCTTACAAGGTCTTTTTGCATTTACAGAGACGCCTGCGTGGCAGTTGTAAGTTCTCAATGCACGTGAATCGTCATAGGTGGTCTCTCTTTGTACATGGTGCTTGTTAGTTACAGTAGTGCCATTAAATGAATGCTGAGGTTAGAGAGAGAGGAGGGGACAGTGGTGCCAGTGTTTCCACACTGCACAGAGATAGATGCAAAGACTCACAGGTTATTACATGAAAAAACTTCATTCTCCAGCCTATGGCTTTGGGGAAAAGGAACACAATATAAAGTTGATGGTAATTCAGACAACATAAAATGTCCTGCCTTTATACTGGGTGACTTCATTAGCAGTACGACAGGTACAGAATATTGCAACATACAGATTATCACATCTTCTATATTATATATCCATATGTAAACAATATTGTGCATTTCTGAACACCCCCCCATCTGAAATTCTGATGTGTAAGTGTTAGAAATTCATAGGGGGTCCTCTGACAGGAATGACAGGAACAAGGAGCAGGTTTGTTTAGGTGCCAGGACAGCAGATTAGTGGGCAGGAAGGAAGGATGGCTGTTTGGTTACTACTCGAGTGACTGGAGCATGAGGAGTTGCTTCAGGACTTTAGTTTGACTCGTCTCCCTGATTTCTCCTGCAAGGAACATCTCATCCACCACTGTGTAGACCTGGAGGTGCAGCGACAGGCGGGGCATTAGAGAAAAGGGAAAAAAAAAAAAAAAAAAACAGCACTGAAGCGACAGAAACATTCACTTTATCTGGGAAACATGTCTGACACATCATCCAGCCTGTGGTCATCATTACTCAATTCTACATATGCGTCATCAAAATATAAAAATACCCACTAGATGACCAAACACACCGAGTTACTAACATAAGCACACATGAATTACGCTCATAAACATGGCAGGATGAATCAGTGTTTGTTGCTAAACATACCTGAAAGAAATGGGCTTGTGGAACAGTTTTGGCCTTTAAGCAGCAGTTCTGTTGTTCACATTGCCAAAAAATTGTTTAGTTATCTTATTTGTCAGGGTCTGGTTGTAACAAGGCGTAGAGCGTGGGTGGTGCTTCGTTAAAAGTTAAAGCATGTGGGTGGATGTTCAGTCGCCTTGGCTAATTAGCAAGAACACTAGCAGCAGCGGCTGGGGGTGGGGGGTGGGGTGTTCAGAGATGTCTGTTGCTTAGCATTTCTCCCTGTGAGAAATATATATCCATCCCCCAACTGGGATGAGTTTGATGACTCTCACTAAATGTCTGCTCTAGTTGTGAAAATTACATCAGTTGCCATGGTACTGTACTCACAGAAACATTTTTCATATGTTTTTTGTCCTCTTTGGTGTCTTCTGTCTGAGGTGTTTCTAAACTAATTTGAAAATCTCACTGGGTAAAAATAATCTAAATGTCCTTACCTTGTAGAAGTTGAACACAAGGTCCAATTCGCACACGTTGTGAAAATACTCATTCAGCACCTTACAAAGAAGAGAGGAACAGTTAAAAAAATTAAACTTTCTGGCTTTCCTCTGGCTGCTATCTGATTGATAGCAGCCAGAGGAGAAGTCTACTTTAAGGAGACACAGAGGTATATAGAAATATAATTGGATGTCTTAATGTGATGCAGCAGTGCAGAAATAACCTGACAGTAGTAGCAACAGAAGCCACTTAACAACCATGTAATAAGCTGATTTCCACTACAAGGACATCCATCTAAAATAGGCCAAATTAAATGTCGGTGGTTGTGGTTTCATCTTGATTCAACAAGAGATCATTTTATGCAGCGATCTAGTGTCATTATTTACAGAGGCAGGAATTACGGATCCCTTGTTAAGAATTTAACAGTTGTATAACTGAATGTTCAAATGAGTGCCATGAAGTCCTGTTGGTGCTGATTTGTCCTCTGCAGTGAGTAAAGAAAAATAATCTAAGACAAAATCATCATTATATTGATTTTAATTAGGAGAAGCTTAAAAAAATACAAATTAAGGCTGTGTTGAACATTTCAGATTGCACACGCATGCATTCCTTCATAGTCAAACATTACATCAAATGACCTTCACTCTTGAGAGCTCTGGACAGAAAATGGTCTACTGTTTGTCTTAGTCAGAAACAAACAGTAGATTGTACTTTAAGCTCAAAATTTAAGTTGGCACTGTTTGATGTATAGTACAACTGAATGAGTAGGAAAGAACAGGAAAAGAGAAAGCTGTTAAACAGCAATTAAAAGAAGTGATAGAAGATGTACTTGTCCAAATAAGAACCAAGATTTAGAATAGCTAATGTTCCTGATTTAGTAGTATAGTATACCGATTCAAAATACAGTGGAATCTTGGATTGCGAGCATAATTAGTTTTGCAAACATGCTCGTAATCCAAAACACTTGTATATCAAAGCGAATTACCCCATGAGAAATAATGGAAACACCGATGATTTGTTTCACAACCCAAAAATATTAGTATAAATTATACAAAATATAAAATAAAACCAGCCAAACCAATATTCACTTTCTGGACTGAAACGCTCTGGTCAGCGCCCTTTCACTATTTCTCTTATTAATGAAACCTGTTTCTGTACATTTGGCGCGGTTATTGTGCAGATGTAAATATGCAGACATCCCGCACGCAGCACGAGGACAGCAAACATCATTTACTGTTCTGACCGATCCTGACTAATCATGAATAATTAATTAAGTGACTGATACTGTTGACACCTGCAGAAATGCACACAGAAGTTCTCACCATGGAGATGTTTCATATGGATCCTTTTACTGAGCGAGGTCTACAAACTCACAGGAAATACTTCTACACACAGCTGGAAGCTACAAACTAAACTTTAGTGACTTATTAATGTTAATTAATGTTCTGAAACAACTCAAATTACGCTGGAATGAGGAGACAGGGGGTTGTGAATCGCAGCCGGGGGTGTTGAGTTGATTGAAAAGCTGATCTCTATTGTGGCGATTCAAATGCTTCTGTATTATACAGTCTCAAACGTACTTTAAAGGCCACCATCATTTGCAATCGCCAGCAATTGACCCTCTTGCCACACTAACATGCTCAATGCATCAGGCATGTTTACAATGGAGCACAGACGTCAGACTCTGCCAGTCTTTTATTTTGAAAAGCCAGAATATTCTTTTATTTTGAAAATCCGTTTGTGAACATGCCTGTGATTGTTTTAAAATAACAGACTGTGTCGTGTGAAAACGGAAATAAAATAATTATTTTCTTTATCTGTGGCCCGGTACCAAATAGAGTTTTCTAGGGGTTTCGCTTGGGCTTTCACGCCTCTCTCCGCGAGTTCACTTCCCACTGCTGTTATTCCGGTACAAAACAAGCATTTGCTAGGAACATTTTCTGGATGTGTGGGGGAGTGAGCTGTCTGCTGTGAGAGGCGAAACTCGAAGCGAAGTACATGCTGCCTATTTAACGTTAGAATCTATACTCGATAGTCATGATATAGACATTTACTATATCGCACGTGGAACAAGTCGAGATACATCAAGCATAATCAATATATCGCCCACCCCTAACAGGAAGCTGTGATACACTGTGTATTCTAACACCTGTCAGTCATGGTAGCATACCATTTTCCCATGCTGACCCATGCCCAACACAGCTTTAACACCACCAGGTGGTGATGATTTAGATACAACTGCATAGTTAGTGAGGGAAGTGCAATATACTTCTATTAATGAAAGCTGTATTGCCAATAAACATGAGTACTGAATAATAAACCATTAATTCACTTTCAATGGCAGGCACCAATAAACTTAATGTCATCTTATGGCACCCTAGCCTTCTCACAACAACAACAACACAGTTTTGATATTAAGAAAACTGCAAGCCAGCAGAGGATGGGAAATTTTGATGGAAACCATTAACAAACATTCCTGAAAACTATTAGACCATGAGAACTAAATCATCATAGTTCACTTGCTAAGTCTGTAATATCATGTGTTGTGTGTGTCAGTTACCTCTACAAAATTGTGGATTCCCTCAAGGTATGCCAAGTTGTTATCAGTCACGTCCACACAAATACAGAAGTACAGACCAGCATAACGCCGGTAAATAATCTTGAAGTTTCTGAACTGTGAGAACAACACAGAAAAATAACTCTCAACAGCTTTGTCTCTCATATTATGACAACAACAGGAGCTTTACGTGGGCTTAAGCTATGCTTATTGGTAAAACATACACAGTACACCTATAATAATAAAACTGATCAGCAGACATTTGTTTTTTTTGTTGTGAACTTCTCTAGAATACCACCCAATAGCTGTGGTTGTTTTTCAAATTGTTTTACGAAACTGTAAAACTGTTTATGATTTGCTTAAGTAGCCAGTGGAAAATGCTTGTAATACAGGATCCACGAATCACCTAATTATTTTACTGTGAAGTAGCCACAACAGAAATCTTTAACGACAGCATGTTTACAGTCATTTTGTTGTGGTCCTTAATAGGATTTTTTTAAAGTTCTAGTTCAGCTGGTTTAACCCAGTCCAGTCCCTGAACCACCCAGGAAAAAAAGCCATATACCATACCACCATATAATCACTGACTAAATCCATACCTCCACAAAGTTGGTGTGTTTGGCATCCCTGACAGTTACCACAGCATGGACTTCCTCAATCAACTTCTGTTTTTCATCATCATCAAACTGCATGTACCATTTGGCCAGTCTCGTCTTTCCTGCTCGGTTCTGAATGAGGATGAAGCGGATCTATGTGATAAAATCAGAAAAAACAGACACAAAATGAGATTACATAACATAACAGAACATTGTGGAATGTAGCTAAGTACACTCACTAACTTGAACATCTTCTTTTCATGCAACTTTATATTTCTATTCCATTACATTTCAGTGGGAAATGTTATACTTTATATGCCACTAAATTTATTTCCTTTTTTTTGGAATCTTGAATCTTAACTTGTAGGTTTGGCTACTAGTTGCTTTGCATATAAAGGCTTATGCCTACTAAACACATAGAGACCTACAAAAATATTCAATTTTTTATAAACTATACAATAGTAAATACAAGTTCAGCTGAAATCATTAATCGATTAACAGATTCACTGGCAAATATTACCACTACAACACTTACTTGTAATGGAGTATTTTTGCGCCGTTACTTTATTAGGTACTGATGGTCGTCACCTTATGATTTAGATAACGTTACAAGTCTTTAATCTTGCAAATCGATTTATGTACATGAATATCTCACTTAAGAGTACATTTATTCAATTTAATTGTACTGACAATGTTAGCTTTAGCTAGCTAGCATTAGCTGAACCGCACCCATTCATTGTGACAATATGTGCAACAGCGACAAACCCACTATATTGATATAAGCTACTTAAAGTTAAGTGTAAGTTGGTTCTCTAGAAAACACTGGAACTTCACATTTGTGGACGTACCCTGTTATGGTAAGTTAGCTAACTAACTAGCTTTGGCTAACGTTTTCAACTGACAGAATGAAGTGGATATCTAGCGAACTCTCAAATGCTAGCAAGCTAGCAGCGAATATACTTCTATTAGAAAATAGAGCAAACTTCATCTATGACATATTACCATTTTCGTCTCCTTATTCTGACCCTTAGAAATTCCAGAGTAGCGCGTTCCTCAACAATTATACTACAATTTTACATAAATACATCCGTAATGCTTTCGACCGCTCGTCCGCTATCTTCCCCGAGCTAACAGGAAGAGCAAAACTACGCTGAGTTGCATTGCATGATGGAGAATGTAGTTTCTCACGCCATATTTCGAATCCGTTGAAGGAAATCTGGCACTACAAGAACCAATGTCCCCCGGCGGTGGTGAGACCTGCTTTGGATCACATGAGAAGCAAAAGTGTCGTTACTACCGTTTTCTTCATGAACGAAATATTACTGTAGGAACATTTAATCCGTTAACAGAATAAATGTTCTGTGCCCAGTGGTGTTTTTATCAGTCAGAAGGACTGGATATATTCATGTTAGGTTGTACTGGGTTACAGATCACATACTGATTCCAGTACAGTTGGACAAAATGAATGTAAAGCCTTTTTAATTATAGGTATCGTGGGACAACTTTTAAATATTGCTAACAAAATTTTTCAACTGAATTTCTTTCATTTTAGAAGGACAGGCCCCGCAATGAAGCGTGAGCAGCCATTTTGCCTACAGAAAACTCAACAATGGCTGCTTTGCTTGAGTTTCCTAGCCCATCTAAATTTTCATGTAAAAATAATTAAATAAGTGAGGCTAAACCATAAATACTGGCATGATCACAGACATATTTTGCTTGTTTAGCATTTGTGATATTGAAAAAAAACATTAAGGAAATTGATGGTCTGATAAATAGAATTTATGCTAAAAATTTTGTTTCAATGTGTGTTTGCATACACATAGGCTTGCCACATTTGCCACACACCTCAGATTTTCAAGCACAATGCAGAATGAATGAGTGGCAATACTGTATATACAATACTATTTCTAACCTCTTGGATACATTATTTGTGGCTATTTTCTGCAGATTCAGGGCTCAGAGTTTGTTTACTGGTCTGGTTGGGAGGCCAAGTCACCGCAGAACATTGCCCAGACAGCTTGGACAGCTTGCTTCTCTGAACGTGCTGGGTGTTTAGGGAGTCAGAGGGGGGGATGGGGGAGCTGTGATTGTCAGGGATTGCACAACTGTGAGTGGAGGAATGTGCTCGCCCTTGGGACCCAGAAATATTTCAGCTGCAAATACAGAGAGAGTTGAGGTGGGATGGGGAAAAGAAATACAATGCAATGGAAAACCAACCAATCAGTAAACAATAAGGGCAGATTTTTTCTTCCATACAGTGTTTGCAACTGTGTTGTCATACTGGTGTATCCATGCAGAGTTGGTAAAACACAACAATGTTGTGTACACTGGCAAGAAAAAGACTGGAAACACCAAGACATAATTTGATTTTTACACTGAAATTTTAAAAAATGAAAACCAAAATATAGAAAACACATTCCTCATTCATGTGAAACTTTTTACTCAACATTTAAACCATGGAAAACTACTGTTTGCTAATAAATTAATGTTAAACTTTGCAATTGTGTGGATAGTCTTAAATTGATCATGCATGCCCTCCCAGATTTTAAAATGTCTTAAAATAAGCTAATGTCCAGTACAACCAATACGTTTAGTTTATATTTGGCTCTCTCTTTCATAGTGAGAGTGACTATTTTCAGCGTAAATTAAAACTAATAATGGCCAAATAAAAATAGCTTTCGGTACAGATTGTTAGTCCATATTTGTAAAATTACAGATTTCTTTAAATGGTGTACATTGTAGCCTCTGGAGATGTGCAACAACTGGATCCAATCAGGACAGAAGACACAGTGGAAGACTCGAGTGCATCTGTCTAAGAAGACTATGAGACCGGCCAGCTGGACTTATTAGCAAGAAAAAACCCTATTATAGTAAGGTTGAGAAATTGGAAGAAGAAGGCTGCAGTGGGCCGAGATGCACAAACAGTGAACTTTAGATGACTAGAACCAAGTCTTGTGGACTGATGAGTCCAAGTTTGAGGTGTCTGGATCCATGTGAAGAACATACTCATATGCAGAGCTCATATGCAGAGCTCATGGAAAGATGATACTTGCCTTCCTCCGCCGCCCACTATGACCTTAATTATAAACATATAGTAGAATTATCACCTTTCTGATAGTTTCAACAAAAAACGAGAAATTCTAACCTTGTAAAAGTAGAATACATGGCAGTGTTGTGATTGTACAGGTGTACCTAATAAAGTGACCAGTGAGTGTATGTGAATTAAACAGCATAAATAGCCATCTTTGTGATATTCTAAAAGTCTAATGAATAAAACTTTTAGCCTGGCTCATGCTGACAAAACAGTCCTGAGAAAGGGATGTAAAACAGAGGCACACTATTCAACAGAAACTTTGACCCTGGTTAATCTTGCTCTGTGTGATTGGGGTCATGCAAATATTGCTGAGAACACACTGGCTAATGTGATTGGACAGAAGCTTGTGGACTTATTTAAATGGAGGGCAGTGCACCCTGAACCCTGCCCAACTGTGTATTTAGTAGTGGGTCACATTTCAAACTGTCAAAGCTTACATAGTATGCTTTATAATTTTACATATAAAACATAAAAAAAATTACTTTTTATTTTTGGTTTTGCTATTCAGCAGCTGAGGAGACTGAAGATTGTATTTACTGTCTTCAGTGAGTAGTGCTTAGCACTGTTGCCTCACGGCAAAATGGAACGGGGTTCCATTGTTTTCCTTGCTTCTGCATGTGTTTTCTCTGGGTACTCCAGCTTCCACCCACCATCCAAAGACATGCAGTTAGGTGACTCTAAATTACCCATAGATGTGAATGTGAGTGTGAATGGTTGTCTGTCTCAGCATGTCAGCCCTGTAATAGACTGGCAACTTGTCCAGAGGGTATCCCACCTCTCACCCAATGACAGACAGAATAGGCTTCAACACACCTGCGACCCTTAAGAGGAAAAGTAGTTACAATAATGGATTAGCTGTACCCTGACTGTAACCTAAAAGATAAGCTGATAACATGATGTCTGTATTATTTCCAGGGTGTGGTGTTTCAGTCTTAAGTATGTTGTAAAGTGTCAAATTCCATTTCAGAATCAATAAATTGGATTTTACAATCCTATGAAGTATTTGTTTTTATGTCTCACAGAGTACCAGTTTTGAATTGTTTGTTAAAGGAAATTCAAGGAAGGACTTACAAGGAGAGAAGGGAGAATTCCAGGATAAAGTCCCAGTGCAAGACATTAAACATCTGTTTGAGCTGTTAGTACAGGCAGTTGTCTTGCAGACATTTCTCCAACTATGTGGAAGTAATTGCGTTGTCTTTCTGGAAAAAAAATGTCTGAAATGTACCTTAGGAGCTTAAATGTTTTATCATTTGTGGCAGAAATCATAAAAATCAGACAGCCTCACAGTAACTCTTTTACCAAGCGGATGACTCAGTGTACAACATGTATAATTAGGAATAACCTTTGAGATGATTGATTTTCTCAGGAGAAGTGTTAAATATTTTCCTTCTGCTGCTCGATAAGGTCTGAGATGGAAGTCTTCGAGTGAACACACAACAAATTTATTACACGTGATGTAGAACAGAACATTAGACCCTGTTAAGTGATGACGAATATTTAATTTTGAACAGGGAAACTCAGTTGTGATGGGAAGTGGTGTGTAAGACATAGAGCCATGAGGGCACAGAAGGGACATAAATAAAGTCAATTAGTTACAGTCATCATGACATGAACACATTCCTATTTTTTTCTATAGCTCGGAAATAGTGTTGCAACAGAACAGACCAGAATAGTCTGACATCAGTGACGTAGTAACACATAAACAACAAATACCCAGATATCTGCACTTGATTATCATAAGGTAAACAACTGCCAGTAATTATAACTAAACAAGAGCTTGACTGGAACCAACCTCAACCCCATTAATATGAAAAGAAATCTGTACGACTTTATGACATAACATGTACTTTTGTCTGTTTGAAACATATATACAAATTACCATGTTAATGTAGGCCTACACAAAAAAACCTAAACAGTATACAGTCATCAGTGGTACTTAAGCAAAAGTACAGATGCAGTAAAGGTACTGAACTTAGGTATAATTCTGAGGTACACTTGTTGATTTTGTGTTACTTTTACTCCACTACACTATAAATAAGAATACTGTACTTTCTACATTTAGCCCATTAGACAGCTCTACAATTTCTAGATAAGGCACCTTTGTGAATATAATAACATGCATATTTAACTTTCAAACTTGGGTCCTCTACCAGAGTCCAAGGTGCTTGAGGGTCCTGTGCAGTATCTTCTTCTGGACAGAGATCTCGGATGTCGTTCCTGGAATCTGCTGGAGCCACTCTCCCAGTTTGGGGGTCACTGCCCTGAGTCTTCCAATTACCACTAGGACCACTCCATATATATATATATATATATTGTGTGTATATATATGTAAGGTCTTAAACCTTACACTGCAAAGTGCCTTGAAATGACTTATGTTGTTATTTGGCGCTATATAAATAAAGTTGAATTGAATTTAATATGTACAGTATACAGTATTTGTGAAATTATTCTGTTCTTGAATCTGTACAACGTAACAAGGCCTTAACATTTCTGAGGGATATGTGGAACAAATCTGGACTAGACTTGTACATTCATGTTATCATATCATGTTATCAGTATGCTTTTGTTGTGAAAATACATTTTAGAGCTTGTACATCGACTAGTAGTGGAGTCATCGTTCAGATAATTACGTGAACATTAATTTAAGTAGATGTGTACTTCTGACATATGTGAAAATAATATATAAAAATAATATATTTTTAGTTTATTCATTTGTCCACTGATAAATGTAATAAATACAAGTAGTCCATCAAAATTTAAAGGAAAAAAATAATCATAGCGTAAAGGATGCTGATAGTTTGTCCAAAATAAAGTCTAATATGAGTGATTTTTCTAACAGACATCTTTAATGTGCAGTGAGACAGTGGTATCACAGTGTGCGCTTGTTGTAATTGTGTCCATGAACCGCTGGGCGAGCCTCTCTCTCTCTCTCTCTCTCTCTCTCTCCCTCTCCCTCTCCGTGTGTGCGCCTGTTCTCCGTGAATAGGAGGGGAGATGCTGGATTCGGGAGAAGGTCCGCCATTATTGGGAAGCTGAAAAAATAGACTTATACACACCGTCACACATTTAGCCTGTAAGTGGCTTAACATTACGCAGGGACATCGGACGGGTTCGGACGAGCTGCTGTGCGCTAAAACAGCGCTTTGCCGAATGAAAGCAGAGCTTGCGAAAGCGTTTCCATACGGACTCTTTAGATTTTTTTTGACACAACAAAGGAAATAATAATTGGTCAAAACAACGTGGTGGTGAACCAAGAAGGAAAAAACACACCGAAACAGCGCTTTCCAACGCCTCCCCCTTTTTTCTCCTGGTTTCCAACCGTGCTGAAAACGACTGGACTTTCAACAACATTTCTTCTTTTCCTGAAGAGAATTTAACTTGTTTGTTTGTTGTTTTTTTTTTGTCCTCGTCTCTTCTCAGACAGAGAGATAATAGAGAAATATGCACCTGAAAACTTAAGACTGCTGAAAACGAGCACTAAACGTGGGAAGCAATGGACAGACAGCGTGTTTGCTAACAAGAAGAAAAAAAAAAAAAAAGCGGAAAAATAATCGATGCGAGTGCTTGTAGGGAGTGTTTTTGTCTGGTTTTTAAAAGTCTTCCACCGGCTGTGAGTCGCTGAGGAGCAGAGGGAGAAAAGAAAGGAGTGGACGAGGGAGGAATGCTATGGTAGGTACAGCTCCTCTGTCTTTACACCAAATAATCCACGTGAATGGACAATTTGAGGAATGAAATCATGTTAGAATAATGTTTTTAAGGCGTTCACTTCTGCCAACGTTGCAGCTTGGGCTGATAGGAAACGCAGCGAATAACAAGAAACTGGGAGTCAACGCTCCCCCGAGGGCTCTGCTGATTTGACGCCTTTAATATTAATAATAATAACAATGATTATTCTAGTGATCTTGCATGTATTGGTGGATATAAAAGAAACAAAGCTGTTCTAATATATGTTAGGTCGGGGTCAGCGTTTGCTTGTTTAATGGGATGTTTACATAGGAGAAAGGGGGTCATAAAATGGATCTTGTCCAAACATTAAAATTGTTTGTACAACAACACCTGGTCTGCATTGGTCTTGTCAGGTCTGGAGAAACTCCCCAGTATGCATTGAATATAAAGAGACTAAAGACTTTCAGTTGGTTGAGGAGGGGGGGTAGGATGTTTGTGTTGGACTATGGGACTGTCAAGCAACTGTTTGATGCTGTGTCTGCATGTTTTGCAGATCTTTCTGATCATATCCTGGTTAAAAGAAGGACAATTATAATTACTTCCTATTTGTAGCTACATGGGGTTTTAGTAGTCACAGTTCACATTGTAGTAACCACAAACCTTGGCCCTCATCAGATATTTTAGAATATAATCTCTTCAACATAAGATATTTTCTTCATGACTGATCGTTTTCTCTAATCTTAACAGCTCCACTAACTTTGTACATGTCTAAGCTGCATGAACAGGGCCTCCATGTTGACACAGTTAGCTAATGTGCACTGCACCCTGTCAGGAGGTAACTTTGCTGTTCCCTTTTTCACTTAGCTGTACCTGTCACACAAATCAAACCTTTCCACACAGCGTGAACAGTGTATGTCTAGCTGTTTTTCCTCCAGTTAAATATTTCACGTGGGAATATTTACCATGACTCTGTGGATCCTGCATGTCCACCCCTTTATTGCTCTATGATAAAATACTAATAGGCTGATTACAGTGATCGAATGATAACAATTTATCCAACCATTACTTTATTTTTGTGCCAGAATTAGTCACCTGCGTGTCATATCTTAATCTCACTGCTACTGCAAAGTTGTCATTGGCCTGCCAGCCACTCCCTTTCTGTCAGTGTCCTTCCTCTGGACTTTCATTTCAAAAGTGATCTTTCTACCTGGCTCTGGAGTATTAATTTAAGACTGACTGTGAAAGATTTCAGAGGGGGAACGTCTGTGAAGGTTTGTGATATGGCCTTAACACAACAGGGCTTTTAGTCTGCACTGCTGTGTCACTGCAACAAAGAAGGGACTTTTGAGCAGTAACTTTGTCATTTCATAATGGACACTGTTACACTGAGGATTTCACATCCTTTCAAGCAAATAGGTTGACTCAAAACACGTGCGTTTTCTGGCACAGTATTCGATGTGTTTCTCCCTCTTTGATCTTAATCAACCTTATTGGATGGACCATCCTACAGAGGAAGCAGACACACATACACACACTTGCTTGGTAAGACAGTTTCTTTGCTCTCAGGTAAATGTGTTAGCAGCTGTCAGCACTTCTGTTCTCTTCTTGATTGGGCCCTTTGCAGTGCAGTCACATTTCTCCAGGAAGCATCTTCTTCCCTTAATAGCCATGCCATTTGCCCAGGCAGCAGGCTATCAGCTACCAGCATACCCACTCACCCCTGCCCGTCTGCCTACCTCTGGGCTGCTGATCGTGTCGTGAGTTCCTTGACTAGAACATGTACCTGGGATTAGAGGAGTGCAGACTTTGCTCATAAGGATGTAGACCAGAGATGCAGATACATCCTTTGTTGAGGATACTGCAAGTGATATTCTGTCCTATATAATGAGGACAGCTGAACACAAGGTTTGGCATGCTTCATAATGCAAACAGTGGTAGAGATATCTCCTTCTCTTATCATGAGTTCTCACTTGACTTCTCAACACAGGGCCAGTAATGAAATGAGAAAGGTAATTGGAAACTACTTAAGCCCTTTCGTCTGAAACATGCCGTGAATCAGTAAGCCCAGCTGAGAGCAGGTTATTTTAATAAGGAAATATGTGTGTCTGGCTTGTAATGCTACTCAATTTAAAAACTCGCCCCGTACCATATTATTTCCATGTCAACCCAGGCTTTTATTTCCACAAACCACTGTGCCGCTGAATGAAACGATGGCCTCTCACCTGCTCATTTGCAGACTTCACAGCCAACATACCTGTCAACCCAGGGTGACTCCATATGGCAAAGATAGGACATTTCCCCCCCCTCATCTACAAATGTGCTGTTCGCTAAATCTCTTCTCTGTCTTGTGTTACAGGAGAGGTTTGCTTGTGAGTCGGTGTAAGCCTGTGTTTGATGGAGAATGGAGCTAATTATAGCGGGCAGCTTTGGAGTTTGGTGGACCAGATTACAGTCACTCTCCTCTCAATGGCTTCCTTGTTCTAGTGGCCGATTATTAGGCAGAGAGAAGTGCATTCTGGGATGATTGTATCTGAATTTCCATTAGAAAGTGTGCCTGCCTCGGTTGAACTGAGGTTCTCTTCTCTCCCCGCTGTTTCAGCTCCCTTGCTCATTACAGATTTGCAGATGGGGACAGCTTGATATAAAGGCCTCTGTAGTGTGCCCCTATTCTGTTCTAGATCCAGTTTAACTCTGTATCCTGAATGACCGAATTATGTATGAGGGAACTGACCTCTGATCAAAAGTGTTGGCTGTGTTTAATGTATGTGTGAGGGACCAAAATGAAAAATGTATCACCTGTATTCCTGTGTGTAAGCCCCTTTTATAACAAATGGTTTGCCCTAGAACTTTGAAAATAGTTTTCAATAAAATCGATTAGTAGCAAAGATTGAATTTACTCTATATCCCAATCCCTCCATATTATGGGATTGCTTTTCCGATACAAATGCATTATTAATGGATAATGCTAGTGGAGAGTAAGGGCTCTAGATATGATGAATGGTGGCTGTAGGACTCTGTTAACTAGCCTTCATATTTCTTTGTGAAATACAATGACACTGTTTGGAAGCACAGTGACCATGGAGATAAAGGACCAGGATGTAAGCCAAAGAGGAATGGTGACCTCTGGACGTGACAGACCCAGCTTTGCTCTTCTGCATAAAAGGGTAATGGGCTATGGTAATTTGGAAGGGGCTGTAGAGAGGGAACATGAAGGGAGCACCGGGAGAAAGTAAGAACAGTGAGAGTGACACAACAAAGTAGGTTGTCAGTTGGAGGGGGAGAAAAAAAAGCTACAAGAATGAGTAAAGTAAAATGCGAGCAAACTGCTGGCAGTTTCTGCTCCAGGCTGTGTTCCTGGTATGTGCCCTTTCAGCTTTGTGCTCAGGGATCAACCAATCAATGACAGCCATAAGTAACCCTGCTCCTTGGCTATTGGCCCCAACTAAATTCCATGAGTCAGCATGTCTGTAGATAAGATGTTATGGTTGAGCCACTGCCAATAAAATTAGGCCACTGCTCAGAGTTCAATAGGTTGCTGTAATTGCGCACACAATGTTTGTACCACTTGTGTATAATGCCAGTATGATTGTTAACCCTAATCTCTATGTTTTGTGGATAATGTAAGGGACTAGCCTGAAGAGAAAGGTTTGTCATGCATGAATACATACTCCAGTACATTACCATGTTTTTGAGTGAGTCAGTGTTTGGTTGTACTTGGGATTCTGAAAGGCTGCAGACACTGGAAACCTCTCAGCCTCAGAAAAAAAGAGTCTGCCCTGAAATCCACCTACACAAGTATTAAAGGATAACTCTAAGCATGTTTGCAGTCTGTGGATACACACACACACTCTCTCTCACGTTTCCCACACTAACCCAGCACTTGTTTTCATTTTTGTCTTAACCTGTCGTGCTGACCTACCCACATGTCATTCGCAAGTCTCCAGGCTTCATTGCCTAAATTGGGCTGGAGTCAGGAGGAGAAGTCCCTGTGTGTCATTGTTTGACTCTCTGGAGAGTCTTCGTTGTGGCGCCCCTGGGTTTCCTGCAGGAAGTCCACCTATGATGCTTGGTTGTGTGGGGGGAAAATGGGAGGCTAGGAGAAGTGGATAGTGTGGAGAAGTGGACAGCTGAGGGTCAAAGGTGAGGGAAGTTAGAGTAGGGCAACAATAGAGCCTGTTTCATTCTGCATATAATTACATGAATAGCCAACAAGAAAAACATAGGCCTATTGTACTTTTTGCTTTTGGGTATTACGTCTATGAAAGAGTTCAACACTTGTAAATGGGTTGCAATTTCCTTTATTGAGATTAGTTGTAGGTCAGACTGCAGGCGTGTGTCTCAGCTTGTCAAACATACAAACAAAGGCAAAAACCAGTTGTTTAAGTTCTGTGTAATGATGTTCTCATCGCCCTGTTGCTCTGAGACGCTGTGTCTTTGTTTTAAATAGTGACATGTGCTTGAACACTGATCACGACATAAAAAACCTGCTTGCAAGTCTAGTATTGTCCAGATAGTCAGAATAATAGCCAAATAAAAAAGAAGAAAAATGTATGTAGCCATCATGATCAGAACAATCCAGACACCAACTTTATGCAGATGACAGTTTCTCACTTATCTGCTTTCTTAGATTATTGTGCTTCATCAGAACTTTATTGACAGTACATGTATGTTTTTCTCAATCATAACAGGTGCTGTGGGTGGCACACCTTATTCCATTTCGTAGCTGCAGGTGGGGTTGTGTGTATTCTGATACAACTTGTTGGTTCAGTAGGAAGCTCAGCAGTCAGACAATAAGGATGCAAAGTGCTCCATGAACGTTGATCCTCGGTCATCCAAAAGTAGAGAGGCGGACTGCTGGATTTAGTGCACTGTGCATGATAGAACGTTTCTCTCTCCTGTTGCCTGCTAACACCTTGTCATTTTGTTTCGTACTGGAGTTAGACTTTCTCGGGAATCATTATTCGGATTAATTTAATCAGGAAAAGAAAAAAGGCTTCTTTAACAGCAACTTGTGTGCGCTTAACACATGTTTGTGGGTGTTGTTATCTATAAAGACTGGTTGTTCCTGTTGGATATAATGTTACAGCTTAAAAAGAAACATCTTAACTCCTCTCCCCTACTCAAATTTTTCTGTAAACATTGTAATTGAAAGCAACAGAGTGTGTGACTAGCTACAGCTATTTGCTTTTTCATTTCATTGTTACACATTCACCATAATAAGATTAGGTGTCTATTTAAGTATGGTGCAGGAATGATTTTACTATTTGGCAGTATATAAACAGCACAGTGTGTGCAGGGCTAGGAAGTTAGGTTGTAGTGATACTTAAATATAGTCTCTGTCCATCTACTGAAAACTGTGACTGTCTTTTTGGGTTTAGATTTGCAGCTCATCAAACTGTAACAACTTCAGTGACATGCACGTGAATGCTCATGGTTGATGAGTATTGACACTGGTAGAGCGCGATGTTTATCTTGTGTGCTACCCAGCGTATTGTCTCTGTCATGATGTCTTTTTTTTATGCTGCTTCTGCCCGGTGTTTTGACTACTTTATTGAGTGTCTTCATACACCTGCAGCACTCGCACAGAGGTAGAGAGAGTTGGAAAACGGGAGGCAAAGAGGTGTTCTGCTTGAAATCTATTCTAATTAATGTTGGCAGGTTTAATCACTGGCTAATAAGCATCAGAGAAGAAGGAGAGTGACAGAAATAGAGAGGAAAGGGAAGAGAAAAGACTTACAGACCCACAACCAGAGGCCTTTGAAGGAACCTTACTTAACCTTAAGGTTTACTTACTTTTCTCGAACTGCTCCTAAACTCGATCGATCGCTCTTTTTTTAATCTTGTCTTTTTCTTTCTCACTAATTATTTTCTGCTTCTTTTTACTCATAGCTCCCTCCATTCTTCACTTTTCCAACCCTTGAAGCACAGTGCAGTGTTATTGTCAGCTGTGGTTAAGGACACAGGAAGGGCACCACCTTGTCACTAAATGTTTGTCTCAGATGCCACTTCTGGCTACTAGTGTGGTGGCCTTTAGCATCTCCCTGGTGAACTTGTGCTGACAGGCTCTCTCCCACACATACAGGGGCACACAAAACCTCAGACAAGGGACATTTTTACAGATTAGGTATTCTTAACTTGAAGTTTGCCCCAGGCATTTTAACATTTGCAAATAATTACCTTGCTGTTATTGTTTAGTATTCATGGTTGATGCAATTCAGCTACAAAAGTTTGGAAATTGGCCCTGGAAGTGGCTAACTGCTGTTTCCAGCCATAAGGGCACCAAAGTTGTCTGATAAAGTATGTATACTGCTCTACACACAATATGACCAACACTAGCTGACCTCTCCTCACCTCCTCATAACATAACTGTCAGAGTGGTTCTGGCCGTTAGGCAGCTGTGTGACAGTGAACATCATATCCTCTTTAAGGTGAGAAGATAAGGTGGCTGTTCCTAGCCATTTGTTATCACAGGCAGTGAGCCCCTGACACTTCCACATCCCTTATCTGGCCCAGCCTCAGTTTCTGGACCAAGCAAGGGCTCATGCAAGCCCAGGGCTGATGAGTAAGCACAGCTCGGCCAGTGGATGGCTGGATCTGTCGTTATCGATCGCAGCACCGCCGCCTGTCATCTATCCACTACTTTGCTAACAATGTCCATACTATAGTCTCACGGCTGGGAATATCGCCATAAAATGGATAGTGGCAACTAACGTTGGCGCCGAAGAAAAAGATGGTTTTTACCGTTAGAGGAGGCACACCCTAAGCAGCCTGAGCCAAGAGGTATTTTCTTATAATATCTTAGAATGGTAACACAGTCTTTCTTATTACTCCTTGCACTCTCTCTGTCTCTGTCTCCTCCTTTTTCTCTCTGTTGTTGGCTGTCTCTATTGTAGTGCTGGTTGGGCCATCTGTATGAAATAAAGAGTATGTCTGCCAGTCTCTGTGTTGGCCTGGTTTTGACCTTGTTAGTTTGATTGTTAACGTTATTGGGCAAACAGCACATTTGTGTGTGCTAAATAAATACTCGTAGTGATGAATCACCTTGAATCTAGAGCCAATTAGAAAGGCTGCTGTAAAGATGTATACAGTATTCACTGACAATGCTTTTAAATGGGTTTTATACAGAGCTGGGTTTTCATACGGGTGACCCGGGTCATTTCGCTTTTCAATGCCACTCAGTCATAATTTCCCAGGATGCAGTAGGGACCCCAAGGTCCATAGCTGTTATGTCAGAGTTCATTTCCTGTTGCAGTGCTTCAGCAGCTCCTGATGATCCACCATTTTGTAACATTCCTTATGAGAACTGGAGAAATGTGTCTTACGTAGGGTCAGCTGATTCAGTGAGTGCTGTACAGAATGAAAGAGACACCAAGAGTTTCTCATAAATGAGCTACAGATCGCTTAATGTTGCTTTACAGTGAATAAACTGTAAGTGTAGTTGAGGTCATGCTATGCCTGATATAGTAGAAGTGCAACATTGTGCATCATGGAAAACATTAGCCTGTTATAGTTAGTGTTGATAAGTTACAAAAGTGACACAGTTAAGTGTTAGAATGAAGACAACTTCAAAATAGTTCTTGCAGACCTTTCTATTTCTAATAATACTGGTATGTATCATCATTGGTTGCAATGTGCCACAAACTGCAAACCTGAGTCTGCCTCTTCCTTTGTTGCAGTGCTGACTTCCATATATGTCCTAAGTGAAGATAAAAGTAAAGGAAACATGGGTGAAGAATGTAAACATTTCTAGGAGCTGTTTTTGGTCTGAGGGTTGTTCAAGGAGGACAGCCTAACCACACCACGGCTCTTATTAGTCATAGTTATCGGAGAGAAGAGAATGCAGACCTTTTTGCCCAATGAGGGAAAAGGTCGTTGGGAATGTAGTTTGTCAGGTCAGGACGAGCCGCTCCTGGTGTGGCTTAAATTCATGTGACTGCCAGAAAGAAAATGAGATATGTGAACGTCAGCTGGAATTTATTTTTTTGACAGACCATTTCTGTGTGCAGTTTCTGTATTTACTTTTTCCCTTCTCATTCTGTTTGAGTTATTGGATGTGGATTGTTGTTTCAGTTTCAGTGTCAGTACTCTCAGATTAATACAGAAACCTTACCTTTACTCTATTGGCAATGTTACGAGGTAGTGAGACTTATTTCAAAAGGAAATATTTTCCTCTTGTCATTACATTTAAAGAATAACTTAATTTAATCTTATTTCCAACATCCCCATATAGATAGTAAAACCAGCAATAAATGGCTATAAGTCTGCAACCTGGATTGGTTTATTTGCCTGTGCTATAGGTCTTTGTTAATCTCCAAAAATGATTAAAAACACATCAGCCTGACACAGCGCTCCACTGGATGACATGTTTTTCAAAACGCCTGGTTGATAAATTTTCAACAAATATTGCCCCAAATGCTCTCAGTTGCCATCATTTTGTATAATGGTCTGAAGTAAGACTGTCTGCATTGCATGTGCAAGATCTCCTGTGGAATTATGGTGATTCACAGTATTTGGGGATTTTTTTTATATCTTTGTTCTCAGTTTGGCTGATGCATTTTTAATCGTTTTGGAGAACAACTTAGGTCTTAAACACAAGTATATAAACTAATCCAGACTGCAGACTGATGGACATCAGCTGTGAGCAGAGACAATTTATTAAAGTGTCTGTATTGGGATTGTTGGAAAATATGATTAATTTTAAAAAATGACTGAAGTTATCATTTAACTGATTTACAGAATTAAAATATTATTATATTGTTCAATGGCATTGAAGTTAACCAGTCAACTGAGGCCTAACTGGGCCCCAACAAGGGTGGAAATGGCTTCATACTAGTTTGAAGCTACTGGTTGTCATGCGGGTGGGAAAACCTGTCAGTGTTTTCTACATGCAAGTTGTTATGTTTTCAGTCATGCACTTGCTCCAAAAGGCCAGGTAGTTAATCACTAATGACTGTCAATGACTAATGGGGTATCCATCCTGCAGCCGCTGTGGTAAATGCTGTTTAAGCATTTCTTTTGTTCTCAGTTGTTGATCATATCTGTTCATTGAGAAGTCATTATTTCACAAGTGTCTTTGCACAATCAAGAACGACATTAAACGAGTTCTGAGACATCATTATGTTGTCACTGGAATTTGTCTGTGCTTAGATTATATCCATTGTAGATTCTGAAATGTTTAAGATAAATTATGCAAAAGGATTTTATTAGACAGTGAATGGGATTTTGCACCAGAAAGACTTAAATCCTGCAGTTGAACAAAAGAAAGTACAATCCAAAGTATTTTAGGGGGGCCCCTAAAAATTTGGAGCTTCTTTTTTAAGACCCTAAGCTGACTTGCATTTTGTCAGTTGAATTGCTGCACTTACCCATTAGTTGTGTTATAGTACACTGAGCATTATACCAGCGACAGAGTGGCAAGTTGTAAATGTGCCTAAAAGAAGATACTAACTCTTAAGTACTTGACAACATGAGGCAGCACAGTTGACTGTTGACTGTTTCGACACTTCGCAGTACTGGCTTTCAATGAAGTTGGCAAAACAACTTTGGAACCAGACGCAGGTACAACGTCTTCTACTGCCATTCTAGTTTAACTACCTCCTCCAAAAACCATTCTGTGTGACTGAGTGTTTGGCAGACAGCACTGTCAACAGCCCAGCAGGAGGGATGTTCCAAAGTGTGCTATGATGTTAGAAATGAACTATGACTAGGATGCACACTTTTAATTCCTCTGACAGTGTGGAAGTGTGATGTCTTCATCTCACAGACCATGATGATAAAACTTGGGCCTCGCTGAGACTCATTTACTTATAATCAGTGCCTATATTGCTAATGCAATTGTGTACCACTTTTAACATGGTAAATCAATTTTGAAACATTACTATCAGAAACAAATAAGACCATCACAGAGAAAAAGGCACAAGCTCCAGTTCAGTGTATTTGGATGTGCGCAGTGTAAAGTAAACTTTGGTGTCATGAAACCCACACTTCCTCCATTTATCTTCACTGTTCACATTTATCTTCACTTTGCCATTCCTGCCAATATGGCGGAATAAACAGAACTAGTCACGTGACGTGCTGAGCTCCGCTCAAACCTCATTCCCCATGTTGGTTCCTTATGTTGCAATTCACAACGAATACTCATGGTGATGGAATGGCAGAAACATTCCCTTTGTGACTCAAAGCAGCAGCAATTATAACAAATGTGATCATAAATTAGTAGAGAGTATTCAAGCTTTTTGAAATAACGACTTTAAACAAAGCCAGGCGTGATTCTGATCATGTCTTGGACCTGTGATGGAAATGTTTTCCACTGTCGTTGTTGTGTTGGAAATGAACATTCAGAATCACTGTGAAAGCAGTAATTGCCAATTACCTCGCCATTGTGAGTTTACTGTCAAGCATCTGACAGAATTCACACAAAAACTATTATTATAGCAAGTTTGATGCTTCCATTATTTCTGCCACATGCTGCGTATATGGTGTATGTACATGTCAGAGAGTTTAGGAGTGGGTGATTTTATAGGAATACTACCTAAAAAAATAATAGAGCAGAAATGTAGGAGTAGAAGATCAAAAAATGTATCAGACACATCATCAACATCAGCGCATATGTGTTGACCTAAACATGTCAGATCATTTGAGCCATGCTGTTTTGGTTGCAGAGCAATTTTTGTTTGTGTGCGGTTCAGTAGAAGGAACCACTCAAGTGCCCAAGACAAGTTTAACCTGCTATTGAACTACAACTTAAGGCATTACACATGAGCACACTTAAGCAAACTATGTTTCAACATGCTGTACTCATATATTACTGAGACTCCCACCTAAAATATTTCAGTTTCTGCTTCACAACTATGTAAATATACCCTCTCCCTGTGTCTGTTTGACCATAGCAGATCAGATTTTAGGAAATTGTGTAACTCTTTAAGATCACAAAGCAGAGCTTACATCTACAGACTTCACTTTTTCCTCTCCTTCTGCTCTTGGCTCTTCTTTTCCCTCCTTCTCCTCCAGAGGTCACAGTTGACAGGAGACATGGGTGGCTGATGTCAGCCCTGTCCTTCAGGGATTTGGGTCCTATGAGATTGGGCAGCAGCTCTTAAGAGGAAGTCAGGAAATTGTGATGGCAGACAGAGGGAAGGAACAGCTTGCTGTTGTTGTCCTTTGTTTTTTTACATGTCAGTCTTAAGAGCGAGACACAGGATGTCGATGGTTAGGGCTGTGGATGTGTGCATATCTAAAAGTTATTGAAACCATTAGTTGACTTTAGGGCGGGTTTTGAAAATAAGTATTGCACATGTTCTTATTTTTCCTTTATAGACATGCGTACTGTATATGAATTTAAGATTTGTTACTTTTCAAATAAAGGGTGTTTTAGTGCATGCTGTGACATTGACTTATTTTCAGGGTCCATAATATACAACATCATGTGTTCAACACTTGTGAAACGGTTGTCAGAGCGTGTGGGGTGGTGCTTATGGGGCTCCCTGATGATGGACCACGGTAAATAGTTCCCACTGCTTGCACAGCTGGGGCACACTTGACGGGCCTCTGCAGTGCATGTAGAGATGGGCGGGGAAGAGCCAGACACAAACAGAAAGAGAGAGAGAGAGAGACAGGGAGAGGGGAGGAAAAGAGGAGAATAACTGGACCGATATAATAGAGGAATTCTTTGAGGGCCTTCAGGGCAGGATACAAACTGCAAAAAGGACAAGCGAGTGCAGGGGAAACAAGAGCGGAAAACTGATTATAAATGACAAATCCCGAGCTAAAACAGGGTTAGCTGCTGTATCCTGAGGGTGGGAAAATGCAACAGTAATAGCTCTGATTCCAATCCAATCTCCTGTATGTATTCAGCGCTCATGTGTGTGATTGTTTGTGTATGCGGCCTCCTTAAATTCAACAGACAGAGACAGGAAATTTTGCCCCTCCCCTCCTCTGTCCTCCCCTCATCCTCTGCCCCGTGCTCGCTCCTTGCCGCTGATTGGCTGGAGGGGAAAGCGAGGGATGAGGTTTTGTCGTCTAATCTGCCAGCAGATCGCCACTGATGGGCCTCTGTAGAATGGCTTTAGTAAATTACTGTTCCAGGGAAGGGCAAATCCCTTCTATCAGATAGCAGCTCTCTCTTCAGCTCTCCCTCCATTCCAAGTCCCACACTCTTCTTTCTCTTCACTACATCAGTCAGGCTTTGACTTTATCTCTTTATCGCTACCTTGCCCTCTTCTTTTCTCTGTAGCTGTCTCCATATACTTCTCTCTCCTTTTTTTTTTTTTTTTTTTAAATGTCATTTAAACATGTTGTGACGTGGTCCTTTTCGAGTTTCTGCAGTAGACCTGTTCAGTTTCCCCTGGTCTGAATTTTAACGAAATAGACCAGTTTTCAGGGTGGCCATTTTGCTTTGCCCAGTCTGAAGGCACACAAGATATAAAACTTTGTATCTTGCTTTAATACCTTGGAGATGGTGTTTGTGCATGAAAAAGAATTTTTTTGTGTGGATAGTTATAGTTTTGCATAAGTACCTGTCTCAAAAATCATATAAGCCAAGTCTTGGCAGAAATAACGAAAACTAAGGAGTGAGACAGACACTGAAAAAGAAGGGAGTAACTCATTAGATGAGGTCACTCTTGCCTGAGGTGGGGAATGCTGTCTTGCATGTAAAGCTGAGTGGAGCCAAATTCCCAGTGACCTCCTGCGTTTTGGTACAGCTACCCCAAACCTCTCCTCAATCACCTCAAAATCAGTCGACAACATCATGATTCTGCACATTCACATCTGATTTCATACAAAGCTGCTGTCACTATGATGATAGACAGAGAGCGCGCGTCTGAAAATATGTTGTGTCAACCACCAGAAAAGCAACTAAAATATCTGCGTCCAGGGTTGTGTACAAAATCTGTTAATTTGTCATTAAATCAACAACGCTGTAAACCTCAGAGAAGCACTAGCAAACGCATCTACAAGTCACGTCTGACTGAAAAAAGTGGAGCTTTTTCAGTTTAACCAGAGGATGTGGAGGGTGGCGATCTTAGTTTCATACATTCCTGGTATTCCACAGTATGTTTGCGACTAAGGTTGTGCAGCAAATTGCTCGTGTTGCCACCTCTGGTGACAACTTTAGCTCGTCAGCATTTGCAGTAAATAGTTGTTTGATCCATGTCCAAACTTTTTAAACCAAAGTATCTCCAGACAACAGACAAGCTAAAGTCCTTCCATGTCATCATGTTCAACATCATCGTCTGCTACAACACAGTAGTCCACGAACCTGGTACTCCGTTACATGCATGTTTAGCGGTGTAGCAGTGAAAAAGGTCCCCCTTAAACAGTTTTCCGCTGTGCTATGCTCCGAACATTGTTTAGGCTATTTGAACTGGTATTACGGTAAAAAATCCATATCATAACAAAAAAAAAAAAGGTTTTCAGTATGAACTGTATACCGCCCAGCACTATGTTTACATATACAGCTTAATCCATATACTGGGTTTAATTATGTTTGTGAGAATTGTTTGTTTTGTTCTAATCCTTGTACATAGTGTATAAACTGATCTACAGTTGTAATCATATACTGACTGAGTTACCTTCAGTTCTTGACGATGAACCCCCTTTGTTCTCAGCTTGTCTGGATACTTGTCCTGCTTCACCATTCAATTTCCCTTTCACATTACAGATGTCAGACTTCACTGTAAATCATCACTGGGGTTGCAACAAGTAATTATTTTGCTCATTGACAAATCTGCTCACCGGTATCTCAGTCACTCTAGTTACTATTTAGTGTAGAAGGTGTAAAACATTAGTGAAGTTCCAGCATTTATCATCAGATTGTTTGATTTATGAAAGTTAAAAACTACATAACAAGAGGTCACATGTCACATGATTTTCAGGTATCTGGTAGATGATATCAGGTTATGTTAGAGGTGAAACATATAACTAGAATACAAATACTGTTGTGCACCTACTTAATATTTTGTTGTCATCTTCGGCTTATGCAGCTGTTTGGCAACAAGTCATTTCTAAATTTGAGTGTTACCTGTTTGGTGATGTCTTAAATTCTCTGTTAATGAGCCGACCGTTCGGCCTAATTCTGGCTCTTGTACAAATACTAACAGAATGACAGGAGGACTCGTGTTTGGTGAACCCCACCCTTCTTTATTGACTCTTTCCCCCCGCAGTTGCAAAAGACATCTGTCTGCCTCCCCACTGCTTACCACACAAGCTCTCTCTCCACAGCCCACACTGCTATCGCTGCGGCTGCTAGCTATCCAGCTCGCGCTGATGTCAGCGCCTCTAATCTCTCCAGCATAAAGGCCATGCAAAGGGAATTTATGTTAGTTTGCCACGGGAAGAAAAGGAGAAGCGGAGAATCGTTTGAGCAGGTTGACAGATAAGGCTCTTGTGCTTTCTGTGTGGTGCTTTTTAAGCCATGTTAAGCTGCTTAATTAGACATAATCTACAGACCCCAGACTGAGGCGGAACTAATGAAGTTAAAAGACTCAAATCCCATCCTGCCATCACACTTTCCTCTCCTTCACACCATCACTTGAGCCTCTCTGTCTCATCACTGCTCTCTCCTTTCTGCTGCCTACCATCACATTCTCTCCTCCTCGCAACACACTCTGCCTCGTCTTCCTGCTTAACATCCCACTCTTTTCTTTTGAACAGCATTAATGTCTTCCATCACACCTAAACACGCTCTCCTGCCTACATTACAGCCATCAATCCTTTGACCACAAAAACCTAAAAATATATTATTATCTCAGAGTTTTTACAATTATGGTAATAGAGTTGTTTCATTAGAGCAGTGAATTGTTCCTTTTTGGGCACCATCATATCATCTGAGCAAGTGAAATGTAGCATGTTGAACCTCAGCAAGGCTCAGAAGTGGATCAGTGTACTTAAACTAACATTGGACAAAACACGCGAACTGTATCTGTAACCTTAGTACCGATGAACATGTAGGAGCATATTTTGGAGTATCCTTGTGGACCAGTTTCCTAAAGGAAAAGACGAGGTAGTTTTAGAGTTTATTCAAACTGAAAATTGGGAGACAAATTATGGTTAAATAGTAAATAAACATATTGTAGGATAACACTCATATAAAAGTGCACATACAACACTAGTGGTATATACTGTATCTTAGAATATTTTTAGGAGATTGTGGGCACAGCCCGCTCGGGGTGCACGAACTCATTATTTCAGTCCATACTAGCTGTTGGTGTGAGTGAAAATGAATCAGAGTTCTGTTGGAGTTCGTCAACAGAAAAGCGCAGAAAACAACAACAATATAATGAGGGCTTTCTGAGATTGGACACTAATGGTTTAGTATGATCAAGACATAAAAGGTTGAAACCAGAATGAAAACTGAAGGGAAGTAGTGAGAGTTACAACAAGATACTTGGAAGAGTATGCTGCCTTTTAGCACATATAACTCTGCAGCAGTTCTGCTTCCACACACTTCCTTACCTTGTTCTTAAACCTTCCCCTTCCTTGTTACAGTGAAAAGAGGATGTGTTTCTCATATCAGTAACACACTTCTCTCATCTAATCCTGGCATGGGGTAAATCTCTGTTCTGGTTGTGTTTATACATATTGCTGTTTAAGATGGATGACGTTTTGCCAACTTACGATGCACAAAACACCGTCTGTTGATGTTCCCGACCGTTATCACTGGTAGCATGTTTACGTATTTCTCCTATCTCTGCATCTTGCAGGACATGCTTCTTTGTCATGATTTAGAGTTTTTTCCTAAAGCACTTATTTTCTATCTTGTAAGCGCCTTTTCTCTGTCCAGGACGAGATTGCAGATGACCATTGTTGGGTTTCATCATCGTCATGAATGAACTACCTCACTTGTGATGGCCTGTCAGAGAATTTTCGGCACCTCATTATCTTTCTGCCTCTCCTTCATGTCCTCCGTTAGTCTTTCTTCCCACCTCGTCTTTATCCGTACCACTTACGGCCTTTTCAAGTGTTAAATTCATTCTCTTCAGCATGTCTTGCATGTGCCAGAGTATATTTACATTCATTTAGATAAGGCAAATGTAAACATTTGGGATGTTTGGGATGAAAATTACTTTTAGCTCTGACTTTTAGCTCTATCAGCTGAAAAAACTTAACAGTTATTATTGCCCTGTATGTATTTATTCTCCTCTGCCTCTTATGTTTCTTGGCTGCCTGTCTTCCTGATGTGACAAAACTCCCCCCTACTTCCTCCTGCTTGGTCCCACTGCTGCCCAGTATCATGGTGCTGTTGAGTGGATCTGAGGGCTGCTGCAGTCTGGTCTTGCTTGATTAGCTAGTGTGTGATGCTGTAGGCAGCTTTGTTTTGTTGCTGAATGGGCTGTTCCACTGAGAGCACCGGAGACGAGGAGCAGAGGAGAAGGGTGGAGTGGAAAGCAAGAAAATGCTGGTGGAAAAAAAAAGCTAGATTGCTAAAGGGGGAGTGATATAAAAGAGGAGGTGAGGAGTAGATAAATGAAATGGGAGGAAAAAGCTAGAGCAGAAGGGGAAGGGAGAAATGAGGAGAGGACAGGATGGTGATGTATAGAAAAAAGAAATGACCTCTCCTCCTGTGGAGAGGGGAGATAACTGAGCATTTAGAAATGCTGAGGTGGATAGAAACCATATCTTCCTCCAACATAGCACCTGTTAGTCTGCCTGCCCCCTGTTATTCATTGACCGACTTTCTATTGTGTGTATTTGTGTGGTTATGTGTGTCCTTCTGCCTTTGGACATGTGTGTATCTATGCATGCACATTATTATGCATACAGTTAGCATACCACTTTTGTTTCCGCCCATGACATAGGAGCTTGAGAGTTTGTGCGGGAAACATGTTAATACTCAAGACAAGACAAATCCCTGAATCCCTGCACTGCACCACTTTAATACATGCGTTGTCGGCTTTAATAGCTTTTCTTTTAAATATGGAAGGAGGTCTGTGTAGTAGTTTCTTTTTCATTGTCTGCACATACATCAAATAAAGCTCTTCTGCAAACCAATGGGAGCATGGAGTTCTTTCAGAAGTCTCTTGTAGTCATACCTCAGGTCTTGTAGATAGTGGGCGTGGTCACTGAAGATCCACAGTAACATACAGAGACCAAATTTTACAGCTGAGCATTCTGAAAAATTTGATTATTTCTTGCATTTTTACTTTATTTATTTTCAAAATTGTTTTATTTTATTTATTTCCAGAAATTAAATGACCCGTCTGTATCCAAAGTCTACAAAATATGAAATAATGCTAATATTTCGCATTATCACTGATCTTGTTTTGAACATGAATAAATTCAAATAAAATAGTGTAATTCACACTGACGTTCTTCAGTAATATTCCAAATAAATAATGAAAATCCAAAATGGCTGTAAATAACAGCAGCACTGTTGTAAGAATGACAAAGTGCTGGTATCAGACAGATTGCATTTAATGCTACAGTTGCAGGGCGGCACTGTAGCTGCATTAGCTAGCGTTAGCTTCACTGAGTACTGATGAACACGTAGGAGCATATGAGTTTCTATATGCAGTTAAGTAGAGTCTATTGTGGACTAAATTAATTAACTACAGCAGAGTAAATTTGCAGATAACTGTTGTCAGCCAGTAAAGTCATCTTTCCTGGACTTTCACTTCCAAAAGCTTGTTATAAAACTGTTAATTATAAAAGTTATAATTAAGATTTCAGCTCTTGTGATTTACACATTGCAGCCTTTCACAGTTTCAGTATAAAGTGAAATGCACTATTCAGCCCTGCTTTATTGTAGGTCCCCAACCTTGAGACTTGTAAGCCTCCAACTCAAACAAATACATGCAATTATAAGCGTGGCCTAGAATGCTCTGCAGCATCCTCACTAGTGTCACTGCTTTAAACGCAAATCCTCACCTGCTCTCCTAACCCAGCTCATTCTATCCTCTGTCTGTGTGACGGTGTTTATCTGGGCCTAGACAGATGGAGGATGATGAGAGAGGCTGGAAAAATTTGGGTTATTTTTTTCATTTCAGTTTGAAAAAGAATGATTTTGTGCTTTCCAGGCCTTTCTTCCTGAGATGTTTTTTGTGTGAGAGTATGTGTGTAATTCTGGATGCCAGTGCCAGCGAGTATGTTTGGTTTTGTGGAAGCAGACTGCGTTGTAGATGGAATAAAGCCCGCTGTGAGTGTTGACAGTGTTGGCTTGTTAGTGCTGATGGGGTGGATGAATTCTGAGTACTGTGGGCTAGAATGGGGAGGCAGATCTGCAGGGTTTTCTTGTACTTTATGTGTCTGAATTTTGCAAATCTCTCTTGGTAAATTCAAGGTTGTACACTAAAATGAAAATATGACAAGTATAAGCCCCCTTGAGCTCCTTCTTTGCCATCTCAGAGCCTCACTTCCTGTTCAGTTGCCTTTCTCTTTTCACTTTCTCTCATTCCTCTGTCTGATAACTGATCCCTCTTTTCTGCCTCGTTTTGTTTTCCCTTGTCCTAGAAACCCTCATGCTTGATTTCTTGGTATCTCTACATGTTTCCAATCATCACTTTAACTAATGCGCTATTTAATACACGATTGGAAGAACACACACATGCACACATTCATTCAGACACAAGCAAAAGACTGAAATAAAGAAGCCCCTTATCTCTCCTACCAGAGACACTTCATTCATGTGCTCGCATGCAGATGAATAATATATGTGGAAGCAGGCGCACACACACCACACACAAGTAACCCTGTTCGATTGGTGGTGATTCTGACATGGGCTGTTGTGTGCTGTGCATTTGTGCTCTTTGTAACACATCTGCGTGCACGCGCGTGTTTGTGTGTGTGCGCTTTGCTGACTACTGTCAATGTGAAGGGATGTAGAGTCTCCAGGGGCATGATGATGAATGGGAGTGTTGTCACTAGTCAGGTCCTGCTGCCTTTGTGCCGTCTTTGTGCTGCATGTTCTCCTATTATACTGCAAGCACTGCATGTTTAGTGTGTCTCCACAGAGAGTGAGTGAGTGTGGGTGGGTTTTGTTTTAATGTGGCTTGAAACAATTCTCATGCTGGAGGGTGTTGAGATATTCACGTGCTGTGTATGGGCGCGGACAAGGTGTTAACACGTAGGAAATTTGAAAGATGTTTATAAGCCACAGGAGTTCTCCTCCACATCCTTGTCTGTAATATGTGGACGTCTGATTGCAACACACACACACACACACACACACACACACACACACACACACACACACACACTGCAACAAATAAAATAGCTGTGCCCTCTTCATTTGCATGGATGATTATGTGAACAAGTCTGTGTCTTTGGCTTGCAGTCAGTAAGAGAGGGTGTCTCCTGTGCTGGTGTGTGAGTGGTGTGCTCTGAGAAAATGCTGTCAAAGCAGAAGCTGAATAATTTGCCTACAGAAACACTCACGTGTGTGTGCATAAATTTGCTTTCCGCTATACTACTACATAGTTTACAGATTGTGTGTGTATGATATGTGAAAATCCAAAGCTCAGAGGCCTTTTTTCTCTGCTGGTATATACATAGATATTGGTCTCACTGGGATCTCTCCCAGAAGAGTGTGCACACTACATACACACCACATTACACACACCTTCTGTGTTTTATGTGGATGAATAAGCTTGTTTTCAGTGGGTGTGGAAAACAGGTCATTCTGGGATGCGAGATGTTAATGTAAGAAGCGTTGCCCTCTGCATAGTTTGACCAAACATGTATGATGGTCGATGTACATTAATGTGTAGTTGTCTCAAAATTTTAAGTTAGCTTAACACATACTCTAATAAAAAATTACTTAATGCTAAATAATTTAAATGTAGTTAATGTAATGTCAGTAGAAAACGTCAAGTGGTTGGATGTCAGTCAGATATAGGACAGCACCATCTCAGCTTTGTCTTTGCAGTCAGGTGATGTAGGCAGAGCTGAAGTACTGAGCAATTGAAGGAATAAAGACATTGGTAATTGTGCTTCAGTGGCTGGCTCTGTGGTCTGGAAGGCTTCACTTTGTGTCTAGTGGCAGTGGTAGTATGTGTTAAATGTCACCGTGTATGATTGAAATCTCATCCAGTGCGGTGAGACTCCTTATCGCTGTAGATTCATGCACTTTAGAGGTAAGATTACCACTTTTCACTCTCTGTTGTGCCTCCTCTTCCTGTCCGGCTGTGATGGAGATTCTCCTGAGCAGTGGACTTCAAATGTTGCAGAGATTTCTAACATAAGGGATGCAGAGTTTCCTAACTGTGGCAAACTGGCAACAAACATTTGTATGCTATAGTAGATTGTGTACCTACATATGATTCAGTATGTTTCTCCTTGTAGATGGTGCAGAGCAGAGATAGCACAGGCTTATCAAGTACGACAGAAGAGGCAACTGATGGAACTTTGAGCTGCATTAAGACACCACATCCCAGGAGTTTGTGTGCTCACGCTGTACGGCCTTTCCGTGCTCCAGCTCTTGCAGCATCCTGTTAATGTCCTTGGATTTGAATATGCCGTGTCACTGGAGCAGGTGGAGGATTGTGTGATTCATGTTGAGCAGGCTCATTTGCATGACCCCACATTCAAACTATTCACTGGTTTGAATGTGTGTATGCTCCACACCTACCTGAAACATTAAATTACAAAGCACTTTCATTCAGTCATTTTATTTAGTTAAACCTTTCTAACCTTATTATTTAAGCTTCTTTCATTTTCAGCAACAATATTCTGGTGCAAGGCAGGAGTCAGACTAAACTCACTCACTCTGCTGTTTATTTTGAAAAGCATTTAACAACACGTGATAATAACAAAATTACAGCAAGGCCTTCTATTATTGTTGGACACACTGACACACATGGACTCTCTCCCCTCTGCTTCTTCGGGAATCTAAATGGGAATCTGACTAGAGGTAAACATGTCATTGTGTAGAGTAGCCCAGCAAACAGACAACCTGACAGGCCAGTTAATGGGGAGATGAAGGGATAGGGTTTAATAGCCAGCGGGGAAAGAATAGTAGATTTATTTAAACAGGGCAATATTTACCAGCCTGGACAATGTCAGATTGTGTTTAAATTGGTCTTGCCGTTCCTCGCTGTGTCATTTGTCTCTACATTCATCTCATTTAATTCTGCTCATTCATTATCATACTCCCCTGATGGTGCCAAGAGTTTGATTTAGCTTCTATCATAAGTTGTTTCTACTGAGGCAAGAGCCTCACTTGAAAACCTAAACATCAGAGTGGACTGTGGGATGAGAGCCAGGAGCAGTCAGCTGCTGCTGCCATGCACTTCAGCAGCTGAAGGATTTTAAAGGTTATTGGACGCTTTAAACTAATATGTTGGTACGCTGTTTTAAATCAGAGTTGTTACGTAATATTTCTGGTTTTGGTGTTTCGGCTAATTGCAGTGAACAGTTTGTGTGGTTAAGTTGCGAATACATGTAGTAACAGGTTTCAGTATGTGACTCAGCCACTTTCTTTCAAGTTCTTCCTCTCTACCCTTTCTACCACCATGGCAGCAAGTCTCCAGAGTCCAATAGGAACCAGGCCTTATCTGGCTTAATTTGTTTATTCCTTTCTTTCCGGTCTCTTTTTCTCCCCTTTTCTCAGTAGATTTTATCACATGTAGATGTTTGCTTGTGCTCCTCTGTGATTTAGGTTGGCTTTATGAATGAACCCACTCAAGGCCATTTGGTCACTGTGCCTGTTGAGGCCTTGCACACAGAGCTCACACATACTTCCTTTATCTTTTGATATATAAAACCCCTGAAACTTGTTGACTGGGTTACACCTCCTTCCATCCCTCCCACCCTCCTTCCCCTCTCTTTGCTCAAATCCCCATGGAGACAGGAGAGGAAGAAAATGAAACAAAGTGAGCTGGAGAGATTGTAAGAGAAAGGGAGAGATAAAGACAAAAGAGAGAACCTTAATTCCCCTGATGTGTGCTGAGTGGACGCTGGCAAACTAATCCGTCTTTACCTTCACACAACAATCACAGTAATGACCTTAGCCTGTGCTCATCAATAGACAGACTTGCATCTTCAGAGAAGGGGCAGGTGGATGTGTGAGACAGTATGTGCGTGCCCCCCTCCTTTGTCTGAGATCAAGGATTAGAAAGGCTTAAAGATGGTATGCCTAGCCGGGTGTGCACGTTTCTGTGTCTTTCTGCAAGGCGACTGTTATCTAAGATGACGTCAGCACTTAAAGGGGATGGTGTAACATTTGAGACACTGAAGTGCAGATGTTGCTGGACCACTGGACCAGTCCTGTGCACAGTAAGTTTTATAGACGGGAACACATCATTTGTTTTTATTTCTGCAAGTCGTCTCTTTACTTGATTCAGTGTTTTTAAATTTATGAAACAAATTTAAATTCTTACTTAATTTCTTATAATAATGTAGATTTGCAGAAATGGGGACATTTCTAACCATTTCTGAATACATTTGTCAGCAGTTATATCTTTCCTAATGAAGAACCTATAATAAAATGCTCCCAATTTGGAAATTTGGATACGTATCAGCTACCATTGACTGACCAGTGGGCTCACATGAGAACCCTGGGATATGAGGTGGAGCAACAGTGCCAGTCAGAGGGAAAAGAAGGGATGGGTGGAGAGTGGAGGGAATCAGTGGAAAGAAGTCTTAGCGTGGAATTTAATTGTGTGTGCATGTGGGTGTGTTTTGGGAGGAAAGGGTTAACACTTGGATTAGGGCCAGGACAACTGCTGTAAAATCCAATCTGATTCCTTTCCTGTTTCAGCACTGAGAATGGTCTAATTCTCACCCCCAGCCTTTTCCTGAGACTTTTTCTTCCTTCAGGACTGGAGTGGGAAGAGTGGGAACAGTGCAGATACAGCATAGAAACTACTGAAGACTAAATAAAAAAATATAGTCGTAACTTTCAGAAATGAAGAGGAGGAGGAGGTCAACAGAGGTCAAGATGGACTTTTATTCTGTATGGCTACTTCTGAGTTTGTGGTTTTCCATTTATCACGTTTTAGCAGTTTCTCTCTTCTAGTCTGCTAAACTGGTCCACAGCTTGTCTTAACAGATCCAGATATGTAGTCCAGATTACTGTGGTGACTGCTAGTGGCCTTCAGAAGCCACTCTTAATGCGGACAGGTTTCTCTCTTGCCCATGAAAAAATAGATGTAATGATTGATCATAAATCATTTATAGAATTAGCTAGTTTTAACTAATATGACATAAATTGACGTAATAACTTTCACATTAGTTATCACAACTTTGGAGCTAGAATGGGTGATTAGCCATGATTAGCATAAAGGTTAGCATGGCATGGAGCAAGCCTATTATATTGAGCCTAAATATGAGCATTGACACCTAAAGATAGTAATTATCATATTCTATCTTGTTTATATAATCTGTACAAAAATTACGTGCTGTGGTTTTTGGGAGTGAGCAGAGCTAACTGCTTAAATAAAAATTCTTTTGACAGTAACACAAATTTGAAAAAAGTATTGTATCTGGGGTTGATGTAATTTCCACTTGCTGTCTCCACCTTTCCTCAGTATCACTTCCCACACCAAAACTGCCAGCAAATTATAGTACAAATAATACAACAGTGAGTACAAGAGTGTACTGACAGTACTGCAGTGACCCCCAAATTACCATGTTTGTACTAGAATATTAAATAAGACAGCAAGACGGAGATTAACGAAGCTGGTGTGGTTGTACGTGCAAAAGGTCACAGTTACAAAATGCCCTGCAACCTGTGAAATGTTCATCTCACTGCAGTAATACTGATCCTCACCCTGAGAGACTGCATTTTTCTGTCTGCGATGTAGACAAGACCAACTGGGCAGTGAAGTGATCCTCGGCAGGCACAGCTCAGCCTTGGGCCCTAATAGTACTGCAGCTGCAGGCAGGTCATTGCAGAGCAGCAAAGTCTTGAGCTATAATGGCGCTCTAGTGTCTGTCTAGAGACTGATTTAAAATGGATGACCAAGCATAACCCCTGCAACCTTACAGCTAGTTGCCCCAGAGCTCCTTCCAGTCAAACTGCAGAAGAAGCTCAGAGGTGAAACTCGCACATCTGCCCACACAAGCACTGCTAAAAGCGTGGTCAAAACTAGCATTTTTACATATGCAGACTGATAAATCTACATTACAGTACAGTACAAGCTTTATTAGACTCACCATTTTTTCATATCAACCATTCATCTTTGCATCTGAATTTCTTGTCACAGAAGAGACAAAGGACAGACTATGTTTTCAGTTTATTTAGCTGTCGAAGCATGGAAATGGTTTATTTGTTTGGCTTTCTGTTGCCACCGCACGAATTGCACTTTGGTGGAGCACACAGGAGGGTGAAAGAGATGGTGAAGCTCTTGGAAAAAATTAAAGCGACAGAGGAAGAGGAGGAGGGAGGAGAGGAACGTTCTGAGAAAAAAAAAAAGCCTCTGCAGCCATCTGCCTTTGTGCCAACAGTTGGTTACTGTGGCAACCAGTAAAAAGTCATTATCTTTAATTGACACTGTGGCAGGTTCAGGTGTTTTCAATTGTATCATTAGCTTTTTTTTCTCCCTCTTTGTGGTGACTCACTCGTCTTTGGCAGCGGTCCTCCTCTTCATTCTGGGGCCCTTCATGTTTTTTTCACTGTGTCATCCTTTCTTGTAACATGCAGCGTTTAGCTGCCTCACTGGGTAATTTAGGATGGGCGTGTGACTCGAGCACTTGTCTCTCAACCTCACTAAGGTTAACCTGTTCCGAGGGCGTGCAGCATGATGCTAGTGTGCTTGTAGGTGGCGAGGAGCGCTGCTGTACGACTCAATGATAGAGAGAGCAAAAAGTGACAAGAGAGCGATTTAAAGGGACAGAAGATGCAAAGACAAAAACTCAACGGCCGTTGATGCAACTGTGTGGACGGTGGAGGACAAAGAAGTAGAGAAAGTGGTTGTCTTTTTAAGAGGGCCTTATTTCTTTCATGTTGAGGCTTGTCAGGGCTGCAGCAGCAAATAGCGCAGAGTGATCGTAAAGTAGCCCTGTCTGTGTACCATTAGCCAACCGCAAATACTAAGCACTTACCAGAAGCTACTTGTGTTAACCTCCTCCTCTCCTCCCCCAACAATAACTCTCTGTCTCTCTCCCTTTCTTACTCTCCACTTGGCTGAAAACTCTTCATGTTCTCTCATAATATTTGTCATTGCCTCGTTTATGATTTCAGACGCTCCCCTACCCTTCAGAATACATCCACATCCAATGTACTTTCATCTCTCTGTTTGATAGTAGTATCGGACCCCCGAGTTCTTGAAACGTTGCATTTACAGAAAAAAGTTTATTTTTCTTTGAGCCTCTCAAAATAATAAAGGCAATTTTGCTGTGGTTCATACAAACAATACAAGCCTTCAAAAGCCATTTGTAGTTTTCAAATCCATTTCATTGTAACAAGACATTTCATGCTGCCATTACTTGCTCAGTCGATCAGTTTGTGGGCACAGAAGGCATCAAATGTGATGAAAAATAATTACACCAACAAAGCCAGTATTAGGATGTTCTCTCTACAGCTATTGTTTGAATCTGTATTGTGCCTTTAACTATGGAAGAGCCTGTCAGAACCAGTTGGCAGTGCACTGTCCAGGCGTTGCTTTTATTACTGCTGGCTGCTTTATTAGCCTTCTGCTGAGCAGGGAAGGATTGAAAGGATTGACTTGAGATGCAAGTGGAAGTGACACCTATTGACTAGTCTGTCTTTGTGTGCTACTGGCATAGTACGATGATGCTATGAGGATACAGGCCAGCCTATTAGCACCTTAGCTCCATACATGAGAACGTGACAGGAGCAGACCACATACAGTAATGCATTCACAGTCGCAGTGATGTACTGTAGCTGCTGGTATACATTATTTTTACAGCCAACACTTAATGTTTATATAAACCAAGAAATTGGTATATGTTCTTTTCTGTTTCCCTCCCGGCCTATCCTTGCCCCTTAATTTCTGTCAGTTTCAGACTTTATTGGTCTCAGAATTCAGCAGTGCGTGAAGGTTTCTCTTGGCAGAGAAGAGAGTAAAAAAAGTGTTTTTCAAAACACAGTTTATTTAAACCTTTGCCATTTAAGCAGAGAGCAGGCAGCAAGTAAGAGGGCACATGTGCGTGTGAGATGTAAACATGCTGTATCTATGTTAGAGCATACGGTGTAGATGTTGGGTGGCTGTTTTTGTGTGTATGAAGACCATCTGTCACCTAGTAACAGACTGGCTGATCTCTGGTTGATGTAAGATCTCCTTGTAGGGATCATAGCACCTGATTATATACAAAGCCTGCAGGTTACAAGCCCATATGTAAAAAGTTCAGCAGCATTATGCTTATATTAAAGTGCTGTGTGTGCTGATCAGAAGGAAAATTACTGGGTTGCTTTAATTTCAGCCAAGTCCTTGTATTTAGTGTAATGTGTCTTTATCTTTGATATATAATTGTACTTATTTGGGAGGAAGATTTTCCTCCTGAAAATCCTTATATGTATCTAATTTGGGATTTAAAGTCAGTTTGACCTTTCTCTCCTGTCCTCCCACTACCTGCATTGCACTGCATAAGACACAGGTGAGCACAGGACACACTGTATGTTGCACAATGGAAGCTTTCTATTATATTAAGACAAAACACTGGAAGCTGTGAGGCCACAATCAAGTAATTGTTGCAATCAAGTCTGTGCCGTGAGTTTTGTCTGACGGTCGAAATCTTTGCAGCAGTGGATAAAGTGATAAAAATTCCACTCTGGTGGCAGCAGCATCGTTCCACGAGTGCGCACAGCTTTCCTGTCGCCATCTGGAAAACACATCCAGGCATCTAACAGGCACTCACTCTAGCAAAGGCGAAGTGCTCCAATGAAAATGGGTTAATAATGACAGTTAGATTGAAGGTAATGTCAGCAGTAGATCTTTCACTCACAAATCATAGTATTTTATGTGGATGACTTTCTCTGCCTGGGATGTAGAATTGTGATTTTGAATAACTGAGTAACCAAGTCAATTCAATTAAAATCTTAAGAAATGTACAACTGAATTATTTGTTTCATTAAGACTTTAACTTAATTCATGAAGGTTTTCCACTCACAGGTCTGACTCTAAAGTCCTCTACTGTCATTATTCAGGAAATAAAGAAGAAAGTTCTGTTCAGCAACTGTTCAGTTGTATTATTCCTCCAACAACTGCTTTTCTGGTTTATGGGCTCTTTTATTGAGGAAATCTATTGTGCACTGTAAACAGAGAGGATGTGCTGGAAGCTATTTTCAGTTGACGGTCATCCACCAAGACATGAACATGTGCATTAGAACCGGCGAACATAGCATTTTCGTTTTGCTTGTAAAACGTGCAGATGTATGCAAATATTCTTCAAATTATATCCAGCCCCTGCTATTGAAAGATGAATGGTATCTGCAATTACACACATCCAGTACTGTTCACACATAGCACTGCTGTCAAACCAGTTACACTAGCAGTTAGAAGTGGAGGCTTATTCAGGTGGAAGATTAGCAGCTGGGTTTGAAGACCCACCAACCCCCTTCCTCTTAGGAAGAAAGAAAAATGTTCCCATATTTAACCACAGAACTGTGCTATGCTGTGTATTTGTGTGTTCAGTATGCAAGCAAGCCCCATGTCTGCGTTTAATATTCTGTCCTGTTTAATGTTTTGGACATATTTGTGTACTGTCTGCATCAGTCTGTGTTGTAGCTGTTTGTTTGTGCTGTTGCACTGTGTTTGACTGGAAGGACAGGACAGCTGTATTGGATGTCTGAATGTGTGTATACACTTGTGCTGATGCTGACAAGCCTTCCAGCAGGGGAGCAGGGATCAGATGTATGCTAATATCACCGGCAGGCAGTCTGCTAGTCTGATACAGGCTGGGCCTTGAGGTTTGATACTACTGCAGGAGAAGACGGCTAAAAGAGAAAGAACAAGCTAAGACGGAGAGAGAAGGAAATATTGGGAGAATTAGACAAGGGCCAGGGGCATTGAAAGCAGTTCATGCCTGGAAGAGTGAGTTAAGATGGAGGGGGAGAAGAGGCCAACACATGAGCTTTAGTGCCAATGGAAAACACGGACTCGTCTGTCTGACCTTGCATCTAAAGCAACAGTTGTTGTTTTTGCTTTATGTTGTGTAGCCTGTTCAACAGGAAATTTCTGGAACAAATGTTTCCATGTAGCACATTGTGTCTTCAGAGTGTGCAGATTTTACTGTTTGATCCCTAAAATCCCTGTCACTTCAGCCACTCAGCAGAAAATCCTCACTTTTTAGAATGAGAATATTTGTCACATTTTCTTAATGAATAAAGGAATAACCAATTGACTTCCTGTTGTGAATTAGTTCTGTCAATTGATTAAATTATTACTAAAACACTTTATAAACTTCAGCAGCATCTCTGAGGTGAAAGTGAATAAATGATTCTAGAATAAAGTTTAATGACTCACAGAAAACTCATGTGAAGGTCACAGATCCGGTGGTAGCTAAAAAGTGGCTGCAGAAAACACTTCTGCCTCTCACTTTTCACGTGCTCGCTGTCAACTTGGATAGAAATGACCTTATCGCTGAAGAAGGTACCCTCATTGTGAGAGCTTGTGCATGTGTAGTATGTGCGCACGTTTTAGATTTCTGTGGCGGTAGGTTGAATTTATGGCTGTCATTGTCTGTTTCCAGCACATTATATTTAGCTGTGCTATCAGTGAGGCCTTCTGGTGCAGCTGAAGAGGTGAAACCAGTGACACACTCTTTTAGTGCCCTTTCAACTCTCTCCTTCCACTCTGTAAATAGGCTGTCCATTCTGTTAAGATCATTTCTTTCTCTGGCTTGAATCTTACTTTTTTTCTGTACCTTCACTCTTTGAAATGTTTAGTTTGTTTATTTATTAGGATCCCCATTAGCTTCTGCTGCAGCAGTTGCTAGTTTCCCTATGGGCTTGGAAAACACATCAAATGTAAAAAAAAAAAAAAGTACAGTGATTAAAAATGTAGCATCAAAACAAAAATCTAGATTATACTAATATAAATATAAACCAGCAATAAATAAATAAATAAATCAGTAGAATTCAACCAGGTTTAAATATGTCCAATGCATTGAATGGTAACTAGTGACAAATTAGAATATCAAATCAAGCTGTGAATGGACAGGCGGTGTGGACTTCTTTGCTCTATTTCTTTTGGCTTATCCCTGAAATCTTGCTTTTGTCTATTGTTTGTTTGTTTGCGGTTTGTATCTTGCCCTGCATCCTTCCTCCCTCTGTCTGTTCCTCTACCTCTCTCCTCTTGAGGTCTGTTAAAACCACTTGTGGTCCTGTAAGTGGAAAGATGCGAACAGCTGAAGTCAATCCACGTGACCAGCTTTCCCGCAGACCTGCATATGTGATGTGATTTTTCAGTATGTTATAAGCATATCATTTTTAACATTGTATTATGCACGCAGCTGTACGTAGATCAATCACTTCAGCATCTGCTGAGCATTTGTGGTTTTCTTATAGGTTTAACTTATTACTGTGGATTTGCTTTTTGTATGTTTTGATTAGTGTGTCTATCTGTGAAGATTATCATTCTTCCAGCTGAGATGGAGGTTGAGTCATGGCAACTGGACTTTTTTTCTTGTTAGACTGAAATGTTTCATTACTCATCCAAGCAGCTTTGTCAGTCTGAGGAAAGTTGGTAAGATTCAACAAATGTGTCCTTTGGGGCTGCTTTCTCCCCTGACTGACTAGTATATCTATACTTTCTGTACCTCAACCCATGTGAAATGCATTAACAATGGGACAGTTGCAGTGGTCATGTTTATACACTGTATATTGTAGATAGTAAGATTCTGCTGCATTTGTGGAAGAGACAACTGACCTCTGTTGTAGTGTACACTGCACCACAGATCACTTCAAGCCCAGTGAATCTGGTGTGTGAAGGTTATTTACTTATAAGCACATATTTAGTTGTTTAAAACACATCTGTGTGTATCACACGTCATGTGCTATATGTATGGAATATATTGTGTTGCACCTTTCACATCATATTTATCACCCCCTCCCACCTTTACTCTCTACATGTGTATGTTTGTTTATCTCTACCGGTGAGTGAGCACAGACTGAACAGGAAGTAGTGTCAGTGTAAAGATGCCATCCAGCCACCCACAGCTCAGTTCCTTGCACACGACCTTAGGTTCTTATTAATGCACAGGTCTCCAGAGAGGAGTGAAGGAGGAGAGGTGTAGGAAAGAGTAATGTTGTAATGTACAGAGCAACAGAAAAGTAATAAAGAGGAGAGCAGCACTACAACTGGTTCCAGCAGAAGTAGTGACAAGGAGAGAACTTTTCTTTGACTGAAGCAAAGGGAAGACCAGCCAGTCTTGTATCTTGTATCTTAGAGAAGAAGGGAGAGAAAGTATTTTTCCCCGCTGTCTCTCTTGTCATCATCATCACCATCACACTGCATCATGACTATTTCATGACCTTTGTTTCTGTCAACTCCCAGCCTTCCTGAGTGTATAACACTGCACAACCAGAAAGCTTGCTGGGAAACCATGCAAGCAAGCTTCCTCATTTACTGTAGTAGTTTTCACTGTGGACCCTGTGGCAGCCAGTGAGGAATACTGGAAAATTTGTGTTAAGAAAAAAACACAATGTTTCCAAAGTGCTTAATGTTTATATCATCTGCAACATACTTAACTTTTGTATGACAATCTTCCAAAATACATTTATTATGTGTTAAATATGTTGGTTTTTTTTTGGTATATCACAACAGACCTGTCTCACTGATGGTTACTTCAAACTCTTGGGCGATGCGCCCTTGCTAACTCTACTTTACTGTGTAATGAAAGGAATGCAGCTACCCCATGAAGGCTGCATGGTCTCCCATCACGGACAGTGAACACAGACTTGTCCCTGCTGCCCTTTGTAGCACGTGTTATGATGAACTTCATGCCCTGGCGGCCCAGCATTTGCTTCAGGCTGCACTCAAATACCCTACAGATGCATCTTATCTGTCTTTGAAACAGTCAAAGACCTAGAATGGGCTGGTTCAGTCAAGATGTTTTTGCTCAGTTTTGACCATTTTAAGCCAATGGTTTAGTAAATTCTTGCAAGAGAAAGGGCAACAGGGAAATGAAGTTGCGACATTCAGGTACCCCTGCTTGTAATGCTGTTTGTGATTAGGCAGGGGAAAGTGATATGATGGGTCAGATCCTGACCCTCAACTTATCCAGGCCTCACCACACCCTGTGTCTCCTCTGTGGTGATTTCAGTGTGTAGTTCACATGACCCAGGCTACTGACCTCTCTTCTTTTCTCCTTGAACCCATTCTTCTCTATGTGCTTATCCTCTACCTGTGCACTAATGTCTCACCCTGTGTTACCTCCCCCAGTGCCTTTCACTTCTTCCTGCATCTCCTCCTACTCTCTTTGCTTCTGTACAGCACTCACTCCCTTGAGGGCTTTATTTTCTTCCATTATCTACTCTGCCCTTAACCATTGCATCCTCACATCACTTAGAACTGAATTCAACATGTCAGTTGGAGACACTTTGAGGCTATTGCAAAAGTCCCCTCACTTTTTGTCATACATATATGCATAGTAGTGCTGGATGGTGTACCAGTTCATATCGAAAACCATTTTTGTTTTTATTATGATTTGGATTTTTCTTATACCACAATACTGATTTAAGTAGCCTAAACAATATTCGGAGCTTAGCCCAGCGTGTAACTGTTTAAGGAGGACCTTTTTCACTGCTACCCCCTAAACAACCTAATGGCAGTGCTCACAAACATACCTGAAGTCACTTTTATTTCCTCAAAAAATAATTATATATACAGTTATATATTACAGTAAATAGCATCTGACCTACATAATTGTAACAGCAATAAATTATTAAGGAAGCATTGCTGGTTAGTGGTAGTCTTCATATTGAATTAATCTGACTTACATGCTTGTTTACATCTCTGAAGTTATTTAGATACACCTTATAAACTGACTGGATACATGTTCTGTTTAGCTTGTAGACCATATCCAAGGGCAGCAGGTCATATTTTTTGTGGCTAATTATAGTTATGACTGTCTGGTCTGCAGTTTCAACATGACTAGGTCAGGACACAGGTGCGCCGTTAACCTGCTGACTATAGCTCTATAGATACTACACCTGCAGTTCTTCTCGTTGTCAAAGGAATATACTGCGCTACTTGTTCTACTCACACACAAGCTTTTACACACCTGCTGCTGTAAACCTACTTACAAGGAAGTCCAGAAAGAGAAAACCATAAATTAAGTATGATTCCCTGGTCTTATATCTATTTGAATATATTGACCCGCACAACTGGCTGAGCACTGCACATATCACATCTTATTACAGGGACTGGGTGTATGCCTAGGTGTCTTGATATATTTTTCATGTGTATTTCCTCTTAGTATCAAAACACAAACCATTCTCTTTGATATTGATTCCTCTTTCTGCACTAGGTTGTATACTTGTAAACCTTGAGGAGGTCTTGCCCCTGCAATGTTAATTTAAAGCCTGATTTACTTCAGAGAAAGTCAGGGTTTCAAGCCTTATCCACAGCTGGCAGCTTTGAACTTCGATTTGTGGCACTCAGAATAAAACTCAGAAATATAGTGTTAGTGTATGCAATAGTTGATACAAGGTTGGTGTGAGGTTGTTTTAATCTGCAATGTGTTGCAGTGTGTTCCAGTGTAGAGAGTTTCTCCTCCTACCATTTCCTCTTCATTGTCTACCCCTCTAGTATGTTGGTGTTGGACTTTGAAGTTCATCTTTACGCATCCACAGTTCTGTTTTCTGACAAACCCAATTCAATAGCAATGAAGGCTTTGTCAGCTTTTGTGCTCTCTATCAAAACAGCTATTGATGATTAATAATAGTTTTAATGTCTGTTTTGCTTCATTAATGCCTCAGTTATGACATGTAGGGGTTGGTTTCATACAACAAGTCTAAATGCCGACTGTCTTACCGCAATCCTTACAAATTTGTGCTGTTAAAGAGCATCCTCTATCTCTCATCCTCTCTCTCATTAATTTATTTTTAGGTCTGATATAATGTTGGAATCAATTCTATTTAAATTGGCCTGTTACATACATGAAGTTTATTTCTAACTACATGGCACCAGTTTGTGGCATCTACTGTAGGTAAATATGTTGAGACATTACTGATGGTACATCAGCCAACTATGATCTGTTTGCAGAGTGCTGTTTGGTGAGAAACATAAGAAAACATGTTTTTGATAGAGACAAGTCAGCCAACAGGCAGTGCAGCCTTTTAAAATGCAGATGGCTTTCCCTAGTTGGCCAATTAGTAACTTTAGCTTTGGAACACTTATCTGCTTTCATCTTCTTGTGTGTGTCTTTCATTTGGGGTGAAGGAAGCTCAGTGTGCCTGTTTTCACAAGCATGTTGTGGTGCGTGTGTACATGGGTTTGTGCGCGCATTAATGTGTCTGTTTTCTGTGACACCCCATGTAACTTCATTCCACTGTAGTCACACTGCTAAAAGACACAACTAACCATACTGTTAGTTGTCAGATAATAAGCCAAAAGAAGAATCTCAATGAATCTGGGAATCAAATGTGTAAGGCACAACTGTTAGCAGTGCAGTCCTGACAATGTAAAAATTAAATGAGTTAGACTGGGAAAATTGCCTTTTACTGAGCTACAGCTGGGTTAAGTAATGTGCAGCATTCCAGCAGCTTTGCCACTGACCTCAATCTTTTCAGGAAACATTCAGCAGGGAAATTGGATCACAGATTAAATGTTATTAACAGCACATAGGCACACAGTAGGAATTTAGATGTGAGACACAACAGTTCTCTAATAAAGCATGTCATTGTAATGTTTTTTCTTGTATTTCTCTAGATTAATTATATCTCCCATGTCTCTCTATGTCTCTCTATCATGCAGGGCCAGACCCCAGCCCAGTGAGCTCCTCTTGCATGGAAACTGTCCTTCTTTGGCAGCCTCCTCCACCCCTTAGAGCTAACAGCCAGCATGGCAGGATGAGCCTCTGCCAGCGATAATGATGGCCAAAAAGCAAGATGCCCGGGCACCCACCTACAACCTGGTGGTGGTTGGACTGTCCGGCACAGAGAAGGAGAAAGGCCAGTGTGGAGTGGGAAAGTCGTGTCTGTGTAACCGCTTTGTGCGGCCAAGTGCAGATGACTTCTACCTAGACCACACCTCTGTCCTTAGCACCAGTGACTTTGGAGGTCGTGTGGTAAACAATGACCACTTCCTTTTCTGGGGAGAGGCTACACGGACGATGGAGGAAGGGCCAGAATGCCGTATGAACGTGGTGGAGCAGACAGAGTTTATTGATGATCAGACCTTCCAGCCACATCGAAGCACGGCACTTCAGCCTTACATCAAGAGGGCTGCTTCCACCAAGTTAGCTTCAGCTGAAAAACTGATGTATTTTTGCACAGATCAGCTGGGCCTGGAGCAGGACTTTGAGCAGAAACAGATGCCTGAAGGCAAGCTTATGGTGGATGGCTTCCTACTTTGTGTGGATGTCAGCAGGGGCATGAACCGTAGCTTTGAGGACCAGATGAAGTTTGTTACCAACCTGTACAACCAGCTAGCTAAAACTAAGAAGCCTGTGGTACTGGTTCTCACCAAATGTGATGAAGGAGTTGAGCGCTATATTAAAGACTCGCACACCTTTGCCCTAACCAAGAAGAACCTACAGGTGGTAGAAACATCAGCACGCTCAAATGTCAATGTTGACCTAGCTTTTCTTACGCTAGTTCAGCTAATAGACAAGAGTAGAGGAAAGCCTAAAATTATCCCTTACTTCGAGGCACTGAAACAGCAGAGTCAACAGATTGCCTCAGCAAAAGACCGGTATGAGTGGCTGGTCAATCAGATTGTGAAGAACCACAATGAGACATGGCCCACTATCAATCGTCACATGCAGTCTGCCTCCCAGTACAAGGATTATGTTTTCCTTGAGGGGACAGCTAAAGCCAAGAAACTCTTCCAGCAGCATGTGCATAGACTTAAACAAGAGCACATAGAGAAACGTAGGAAGGCCTATCTTACTACTCTACCACAGGCACTGTCTGTACTGTTACCAGAGTTGGATGAGATAGACCACCTGAGCTGGTCTGGTGTTCAGAAAGTCCTTGAGACAAAGAGAGATTTCTCCCATTGGTTTGTAGTGCTAGATGACACCCCTTGGGAGACCACATCACACATTGATAATATGGAGGATGATCGAATCCCCCAGGACCTCCTGGAGACCCCAGCAGCTGAAACTATCTATGAGACCCACTTGGAACAGCTAAGGAATGAGCGTAAACGAACTGAGATGAGATGGGAGTTCAAGGAGAAGCTAAGCGTCTCTCCTTTTATTACACCAGGGAAACCCTGGGAGGAGGCCCGAAGCTTCATCATGAATGAAGACTTCTACCAGTGGCTGGATGAGGCAGAATATCTGGATATCTACAACAAACATCAGAAGGAAATAATTGATCGAGCCAAAGAGGACTTTCAGGAACTGCTTCTTGAATACTCTGAGCTCTTTTATGAGCTGGAAGTGGATGCAAAGCCAAGCAAAGAGAAAATGGGAGCCATTCAGGAGGTGCTAGGTGAGGAGCAAAGATTTAAAGCCCTGAAGAAACTACAGGCAGAAAGGGATGCTCTGGTATTGAAACATATCCACTTTGTCTACCACCCCACAAAGGACACCTGTCCCAATAGCCCCCACTGTGTGGACAGTAAAATTGAACAGATTCTGGCCTCCAGATTTCCTACCCGCTACCCATCAGACAGTTCAAGACTAGATGGAGGTAGGGCTGAACGAATAAATCTTGTTATCCTTGGGAAAGATGGGCTAGCCAGAGAGATGGCAAATGAGATAAGGGCCTTGTGCAGCAGTGATGACCGGTACGTGTTAGATGGCAAGATGTATGAGTTAACCCTTCGTCCCATAGAGGGAAATGTACGTCTGCCAGTTAATTCCTTCCATACGCCAACCTTTACACCACATGGTTGCCTGTGTTTGTACAACTCAAAGGAATCCCTCTCATATGTTGTTGAAAGTTTAGAGAAGCTTAAAGAGTCAACTATAAGCAGGAGAGACAGGGAAAACAGCTTAGCTCAACTTCCACTATCCCTCCTTCTGGTTACCAAGCGGGGGGTGGGATCAATAGGAGATATTGGTGGGGAAACAGCTCAGACTCTTATCCAGCAAGGGCAGCAGGTAGCTGGTAAGTTGCAGTGTGCTTACCTAGACCCTGCCTCTCCGGGTATGGGCTATGGGCGTAATGTCAATGAGAAGCAGGTCAACCAGATGTTGAAAGGCCTCTTAGAATCACGGAGAACCATAGGGAGCAGCTCCCCTCCCTTACCCCCTCCATCATCTACCTTCAGAGACTCTCAGTCCCAGCCAATGCCAGAGGCAGACCTGAGGATAGTCATGTGCCTGATGTGTGGAGACACATACGACCTAGACCAACTCCTTGCGCCCTTTTTGTTGCCTCAGCATTGCCGCCCTGCTTCTAGTCTCAGCAGTGGCACCTCTGTCCTGCTGGATCTCAGTTTAGGAGGACAAAGGCAGAATATTGAACTGTCGCTTCTCTCCTTTCATTCCTCATTCTCCCTCCGCAAGACCAGGCTGGTCCATGGCTACATTGCTGTTTACTCTGCTCGCCGCAAGGCCTCCATGGAGACATTATGTGCTTTCCTGTGTGAGGTCCAAGACATCATCCCAATCCAGTTGCTAGCAGTAGGTGAGAGTCAGATGGAGCTGTCAGACTCAGAATCAGCTAAGGAACAGGTCAATCAGGGAGAGGAACTGGCTCATGAAATTGATGCCAGGTTTAACACAGTAATATGTGGACATGGAGGGGTAGTGGGGGGGCTTCATAAGATAGACCTTTTCCAAACCTTCCTGAAAGAGGTGGCAGAGAAGCGCACCATTGTTGAGGCCACACATATGTATGATCATGTTGCTGAAGCATGTACCAATGAGAGCACCAGCCCTCGCTGTGGTTCTCCTAGTCCAGTTAACATTCTTATGGACTCAGAAGACGATATTGACCCATCACCACCTTACCCCACTCTGAGAGAGGATAGTAGTCTCACTTCCCACCTGGCAAGCTTCAAGCTTCCAGATCTGGATTCAAGCGATACATTTTCTCTTATTTCTGAGCTTAGCACCTTTGAAAGCAAGCTCAACAGCAAAATTCCTCCACAAGTAAAGCCTAAGCCTGTCCGTAAGGTTAACCTTGGCCCCTATGTGGACCAGCAGGGTGGCACCAACCGCCGCTCCTTGCCCCAGGCTGTCACATGGGCTCCAGGTAGTGATGGTGGTTATGACCCTTCAGATTACGCAGAGCCCATGGATGCTGTGAGTAAACCTCGACCCACAGAAGAGGAGAACATTTACTCTGTTCCTCATGACAGCACACAGGGCAAGATCATCACCATCCGCAATGCTAACAAAGGGCACTCCAATGGGAGTGCTGGAGGGAATGGATCAGACAGTGAGGCTGATAGTAGTTCACTAGAGCGCAGGAGAAAGCTGTCCGCCATTGGGGTAAAGCCAAAACTTTACAGAGATCGGTCCAAACGGCTTGGAAAGTTCAGCAGTTTTAGGACAAGCTTCTCTATAGGCAGTGATGATGAGATGGGTGGTCCACCCAAGGCTAGCCAGGATGAAGGAGGAGCCCAAAAGGACAACTCTATTGAGGAGAGTGAAGACCCAAAAAGAAGGAATATCCTTAAGAGCCTGCGCAGAAATACAAAGGTCAGTGTTTGTTTGTCCATCTGTCTAAATATAATAATATACACTCACTGTCCTCTTTATTATTTACACCTGTACTATCTAATGCAATTCAATACAGCAGCTCTGCCATAAATTATACTTTTAGTTTTACTCAGTTTTTGTTGAAACTGTAATAGTTCTACTTTATGTTTATTGTTGAGGTCATAGTAGATGGACACGCAGGGGGCTTGACAGTTTCTACAAAGACTGACATTGTAAAACTAGAATTCAGGGCAGAGCTGCTGTATTGGATTGCATTAAATTGTACACCAATGAATCAATAAATGTGCCCATGGAGTGTATATGTAAACATTTCAACTATGTTAAGTGACTAAAAAAGTGTTGAATGAATAGAAGGTTAATAATCTCATGTATAACTGATTGACTAAACTTCAACACCTGTTTGCCTTGGTGATTTTACTGTTTATCACAAAAGTTGGGGAATAATTAATGAGTTCAGTTTAATCTTAACATTATAGTTCAGTGAAAACATGACATACTGAAGGGACTCCTCTGAAAAGCATGTTTGCCGTATTTTTTATCTCAGCTGCTCTATGGGAGCTCTCTAAACTAGCTAGATCATCAGAGGAAGAAGAGACCAATTCCAGTCACTAAACTTCTGTACCAGAAGGCTGAAACTCTTAATGAATAGGGACACGGTATACACTGTGCTATTTTATCTGTTTGTGCACTTGTGGATGTCTGTTTGGTTGCGTCAGGTTTCCCATTATCTGAGAGCTGACATAATAATGTTTGACATTTATTTCAGCAAGAAATGAAAACATTAACATCTGTCTTACAATTCTTGCTATAGTGGCACAATTATAGGAATTAAAATGAATGTGATATCTCAGCAAATTGAGTGTAAATGTCCCTGCTGTTCAGGAAATGACTACTAACATAAAGTAAAGAAGGAAGGAGAATGTCGGCACAGGTTTTTGTCCGGACATAAACCTGAAGTCTTTAATTATAATATACAAAACCTGTGCTATCAACTTCCTTTCTGCTTCACGTGTAGTATGGCTTCTCAACCTAATTGTAAGTGTCAGTACAGATGTCACGATTGAAATCCGCAATATCCAGCAATATCTAGTTAAGAAAGTGTTGTGGTACTGCAGTGTCTGTGCCTCCCAATTTGTCCCTGCCTGCTTGGCTTTCTTTGCTTCCTTCTTTGGTTGATTCTGCTTCACACATCCGTCACACTCTTTCTCGCTCTCCTCCTATTATGTTGTCGCCATGTCTCTTTCCTTTCTGTTTTTCTGCAGTTTTTTTTTCACACATATGTAGCACCCCTTTCAGTTGTTCCTTCAGCTTCTATCTACAACACTCCTGATCATCTCTGTGCTTGTGGTGATACTTTTGACCTAACACTGCTGGGCTTATCACCGTGGTATGGCACTCATTCCCACACATGGTTTGGCACAGAAGCACCAGTTGAGTAGGAGTTACAGCTGTGTATGTTATGCTTGTGTGTCTGTGATAATTACCATGGCTGTCAGTAGGGTGGAACAGGAAAGGGATGATTAATGTTTTCACACACTCAGCTGTGATGTCCAAGTACCTGCGTGAACACTATCATCTTGCATAGCTCATTTCTGACTAAATTATGTTATTTTCCTTATGCACTGCCTGGTTTAGTTCAGTAAAAGTGTGTAAAGACAACTCCAACACATGGTAGCAAGGTACTGGTCAAATTTACCACCAGTGACATGGAAAGACAAGTCCAAGCAACATGTTAGCAAGTATACAAACTCAGATAGCCCTGACCTTTCCCGATCCTGGGCTCTGACCCTGTTCTCAGGATAGGGGTGAAAGTTGAAATGGGATCAATTAAGTGTCACGTGACACATTATAAGCCTATATGTTTCAAAACAAACCCCCAAGAAAATTGAAGCCAGCAGATTTTTAGATCAGTGTCATCACTATTACTCTAATTAGTGCCTCTGATTTGTGCCCTACAGCAGGTCTGGGATCTGGATATCCACATTACAGGCCATTATGGCTAAATTGTGGTTGTAACAAAGTGATCATGTTCCATCACGTGCTTTCTAAGCAGCTGTCTCAAAGATAAGAGTCCATTTTCAATCTGATGCTGCCTGAAATCCCCTCAGGGTGACATGTTATTGAGTTATTTGATCATCTCAGGGAGATTGTAGCAGTGATGGCAAGTTGGTATCAAACCAGCCGTTCCTGTTAGTGACTTGACAGGGTTAACACAAAGTTAGATTTTCAGCTGGTTTTAGGGTGAATGTTTCTGTTTATGCAGTGAAAATACTTTCCTGGTAATAGCCTAGGGTGCTGTCTGCCACTCTGAATCATGGCGGGTAGGAACAAATAATTGAAACTAGACTCTGAGTCTAGTTTCAGTCTGAGCCCCCCCTGCCCCCCACCCCCCACCCCTTTACCTCAGGCAGTGACCAACGGTGTCTCTGTCCTGCATGCCCTCCCTCAACGAAAAGCAGGAAACATTTCCCCTCTCTCCTCTGCAGCTTTTTTTCAAGCCTCCTCAGCCAGAAAGAGGAATGCTTCAGATTCCTCAGTCACCTAGTTCTAGTCTAGTGTCCTCATACAAGAAATAAGAGGGAGGGAGACAATCAAAGAAAATGGGAAAACACAACCACAGAAAGAAAAGAAAATAGAGCCAGAAAGAAATAAGGGCTGCTGAATGGACGCTTTTTATATGGATTGTATCTTTGTATTTTGGTGTCCTACAGCATGCAGTGCATGTAAACACTCACCATGTGTCTGTATGTTATTATAAGGATGTGTTTTGTTTCATTTTTGTGGTAGAGGTCTGTTTTGCTTTCTTGGTGCTGGCAACATATCCTGTCTCAGTCAGCAACTAAAAGGAGTGGCCAGAAGGCAAAACTGCAGGGGGAGAATACAGTGAGACAGAAAAGTGGGTGGAGTGTACAGGGACAGTCTGCTAAACTGAGAGGGCACAGATATACACCACAGTAAGTGTGATAGGACACAAATAAATTATGAGCTGCTGCTTGGAGCTAAAAATCAAGCTGACAGTGAGTTATGACAGCACAGCTCTGTATAACCACAGAAGCTGTTGTCTTGTAGCATCACATTTATTTTTACTGCCTTTTTAATTCAATTAAATTTAATGTGGGTGTTCTGCACATGTGAATACATGGGTACATGTGTATGCACAGATCGTCAGCTAAAAGCCATAGGTGTAATGTCTGTATGTTGAGCAATGGAGTGTTACAGATGGAACGGGCAGGGCAGCGGAGCAGGTAGCTGTGAACGATAAGTGCGGGAGTTCTCTCTAGGAATTTGTTCATGAGGGGTTATAATAATCAGTAACTGACTTTCTGGGAAGCTCTGTAGTTTTTGACCTAGATGTGTGTCCGCACAGGTCCTTCATCAGAATTGCTGAATGGAGTGCATACTCTTCCAGTAAGCCAGACAGTGTTGCCGAGTTATCTCCTGACATTTTTTTCTTATCACTTGAGCACCGACTTGACAGGCAAATTATTGACTGTGCCCTTTTACTAGAGCTTATTAAAAAACACCCCAGATAGAAGAGAAGAAACAATGCTGGATGTTTTGTTAACCTGTTTTTGTGTTGGATAAACCTTTTTCCCAGTCCAGAAAAAAGCCCAGGTGAGCTCTTGTTGTTCTGCACAGTATTAATTAGTGTTTTCCTGCTTGCTTCTTTCAACTACGGGCACATATATACTTTATGTGATATCAAAAATGTTTGGAGTGCACTGAGGCCGATATCTGGAGCAGAGGGCACGCCAGGTTTCTTCTCTCTAATGAGCACTCCTCTGCTCCTTTCTTGTGTCTGTCTGTCAGGGCTGTACTGTACCCAAAGTCTGTGTGCCCAGTCAACCATGCATCCTGGCCTCACCACCCAGCCTGCCAGGGCAGAGCCTCAGGGGGCTGATAGACTTACTAGAAATCCAGGCCTTAGGGGCCTTCAAAACATTCCCACTGAACGCCATTAAAGTGGAGCGCAATTACTGCTGATGCCTCTGCCACACAGAGGTAGGCAGGGGATGTTGCAGGAGTGTATTGGAGGTCTCTGAACAGGAGAATAACAGGAGTTAGAAAGTAATTAAACAATGAATAAAGTAGTTTGATTACCTGAGAGCTGCAGTACAGATGCAGATAGAGAGAAAAACGGGAAATGCCAAAGGAAGGATGGCAAACATGACAAGACGAAGGCGATGACGAAGCTGATGTGTATCTCACTGATACAGGGAGCAGGGCTCAAGACAGGAATGTATGATTTCTTACCAGTTTAAGATCTGCAAGAATGTACGGGATGGGCGTGTGTGTGTGTTTTGTTGTGGCTTTATGCTCAGGTAGACATTCACATAAAAATACAGTCAGTCTTTTCCATCTAAATCGATTCATTTCAATAATCCTGCCTTAAGGCTCAGCATCAGTTTGGAAATGTGGGCAGGTGTCAGCAGTGTTGATGTCCATCAGACTCAGATAATGATGATAATGTTCTTTGAGTGCTTCAACCAATTATTTCTTACACTTGTTTTTTTTGTTTTTGTTTTTACAGAAACCACGATCCAAACCCAGGCATTCCATTTCAAAACCCATTGAAAGCAACTACTTTGGCATGCCACTAGTCAATGTTGTCACTTTTGAGAGGCCAATTCCAGTCTTCATTGAGAAGTGCATTCGTTTCATTGAGACAACAGGTAAGAATCTGTTATACTTTACACAATAAAGAGTGCAGACAGTCGGGCTGTTGTTTTCATGCATTTAAGTTTTTTTATTCCATTCCCTTAATGTCTCTTTTTTATCTCCTCCCTGGTGGTTATTACTACTGTCTTTCCTGCTAAAAATGTATTTCTATTGTCTCTTTAAATCGCACACAGCCATTGTGTCAATGAGTCTGTATGTCTGTGCTTTCTATTGTGTCTCCACTTTTCTTCATTGGCTTTGATAAATGATAGTGTTTGACAATGCTGTAGGCTTTATAGGTGGGTACTTCCAGGGTCATAAACCAAATTTGGGTGTTAACTTTATAACCTAAATATTCAAGAAAGTGAGCTGAAGTGATAGACATTGTCATTGACAAAGCAAGTTCCCTATTAGCATATTACATTGTGGCGTGGCAACTCCCAAACTGAACCAGGTTATGTCATTATGTACTTCATGGTGCCTGTTTCCAGTGGTCAAAGTTATTATGTGCTAGATTTACAGTGAGTCATCAAAGCCACTTTCATATGCACACTTGTCACACTTAACTGGTCATTAGCTCTCCTCTCCTCTCCTCTCCTCTCCTCTCCTCTCCTCTCCTCTCCTCCCCTCCCTTCTCTACTTTCAAATATGTGGTAAGGTATCTTCTTATAACCTTGCTGTCCTGTTGCAAGATGCCTTAAACTTGCCTGTCACTCTGCCCCCAGCTGTTACACTAAACCCAAGGGTGACTTAGTGTAGCGTCAGTGCTTGTATATAGATATAAACACATCTCCTTAATCTTGACTGGGGTGTAACCAGGATTTTAGAAATAAAGAGGTCAAGAGTCAGTCTTCTGCCCCTCCTCCGCAACACTTTTATTATTAGAATTTTTCATATTTATTTAGTCAGTTACATAATTATATTTTCTAAAACTTGTATTTATATTGAGCACTTGCACTTTATCTGAAATACCTCTGGAAATAATGTTGAATAAAAAACAAAAAAATCAGACCCTCCTTGCTTAAAGGTTTCTTTTTATTACCTCCATAAGTTGTGTTTGTCAAAACATCACTGTTGCTTACTGACATGCCAATACATTCCACTGTAATCTCTGTCCTGATTAAAGACTTTGTATTTGTGGATTACTGTGGCCTTACAAAACATCCACCGCCTTCCTCTGTGTAGGAGTGTAGTGGCAAAGCTCTAGATAACAAGGCAGCACGATAGATTTCACCTCACCCTTTTCAGATGTTAACTCAAGCAGGCACAGAAGTTACCTCAGGATAAAGGAGAAAAACTGGCTGAATATGCGTTTATATACAAACACACTTGTATGTGGACACATGAGGGTAAATGCACATTGCACATTCAGAGGTATTTTTCACCTCTTATCCTCACTTACTTCAATATTTCTCCTAATCCTCTGTTTCCACTCCCCTCTTCCCTTTCTGTGTCCTTGTTTCTGCTGATCCACTCATCTTTCTCGCTCTGTCTCTCTGAGTACCTTCACTTGTCAGATTTGATTTGTTTCATATTTTTCCTAACCCATATTTCAATTTCTTCCTCTGTCCTATTGTTACCTCTCCTCGGTCTCTCCCCCCTCACTGCGTTCTCTCCTTCGACTTGTCAGCGTGCTTTGTGTGTATGTGTGTGCAGGTGCGTGTGTCTGTGGTGTGTTTTGGCCAGAGGGTTGCCAGGTAATAGCTTCCTCGGGCCAATGTCACATAGTTGAAAATTAGCTTGATCCTGTGTTTGTATGCATATGTGCGTCTGCAAGTGGGGCCACACACATCTTACAGTCACATCCAATTAGAGTATGTGTGCAGAAATGTTTTGTTTACATACTAACACATGGTACACAATGGCACGCAGAGAAATTACTGTGATGGAAAGAGGAAATCAGTTACAATGTGCTATTTAGTTTCGACTGTAGTTGCTGTAAGTCAGATGTGATTGATCGTGTATCTGTGTCTCCAATCTGTGGGTATAATGACACAGGAAATGACCATACAGTGCTGACACTGTTTGTCACCATGGTCTGAGCTGATAATGAGTGACGTTGTGAGGCTGACCCTGGACCTGCAGCTTTGACCTACATCCTTCCCTTTTCTCTCTAGCTCAAATGAAAATACTCACAGCTACGAGCTGTGTGTCTTTGTTCTTATCTGTCTAAATGTCAGTGTTAATCCTCTTACAGTCTGTGTAATGTATAAAATAACATTTTGTGACTCTCTGACCAAGCCAAACTGCTGCTGTACCAGTCAGGTTTTGTTATCCGTCATTTTTAGTGGTGTATTTTTGTACTGAATAAAGTGTTTTATTTTTCAGTTTTTATATTTTCTATTCAAAAGTCTTCTCTCTTTGTTGCTTCTCTTATTCACTCCCTCCCCTTGTCCTTGAGAATAATAAGAGCAGATGTGGTATTTTCATGTGCTCTGAGCTTGTAGACAAGCAGCTATATAAAATCAATCTATAGTGACTGCTGTTATCTCCCCACACCTCTGGCTTTCTTTCGGCGCGGTAGCTGCAGTGTGCTCTGCTCATGGGTGCTGAGGTGATGAATTTATGTTAGTGTGCGCGGGCATATCTGCTGGCCTTAGGAGCCTCCATAGCGACGTAAAGGGCAGCACCCAGCGACTGTCTGTCTCCATGGTGAACTATGAAATCAGCCCCTGGGCTGCTGAACCCACAGAGATGCTGAGGTCTGGGCTGGTGTGGGATCAGCTGGTGTGTTTTCAGACAGCAACATGCTGCAGGAGCATTTAGTGCGCTCTCAGAGTTTCTGTGATTGCAAGTTCACAGGTGTTTTTTTGGCCCCTTGAATGCTGCTGGAAGTGGTGAAGTCACCACAGATGGATTAAGGACAGCACAAAAGATATTAGTCTAAAGTTATATTCTCCATCAAGGCTAAAGAAGACATTGTTAGAGGATGCAAATAAAGAATTTGTTTGCCGCATAAAGTGCTAGTATTTACACTGACCCAGGAAGTACTGGAGTTTATTTGACCCCAGAGGAAGAGCATGGTGTTGTCTGTTTTAGGCATCACACCTTTCTTCATCCACCCACTTTTTTCCACTTCCAGTACATTGTCTCCTCTTCACTCTTGTCATTTATCTGTAACCTCTATCTTTTATGTGTTTTGTTGTTCCAAGCATATTTCCTACCCTTCTATATATCCCTTCTTATCTTAATCCCTTTAGTTTTCTCATTTCCCCTTTCATCAGTCTGACCCACGCTCCTATGCATCCTCATACTCCCACATTATCTTTTCTCATCCTTGGGTGCTTGTCCTATTTTGCCCCTATCTCTCACTTTCTTTCTCCCACCACTGCTACACTACTCCCCTCTCCCTATCTCTCCTCCCATCCCTGTTTTCCTAGTGTCTGGCTAGAAAAGCTTTTGTGGATAATTGATTGGTAGAAGAAGGAGATCGATGCCGTATGCCTTGACTGAGAGCTCTCTCATTTCCTCCTTGCCTCTCTCTATCTTGCCCTCTTTTTCTGCCACTCCCTATCTCCCTCACTCCCTCTGGATTGCTCTTTGTCTCCCTGAATTGCCAACAAACTGTGAACGAAAAGAGAAATTCAACAGTGGGAGGTGGAACCTTATCTTTTTGTAAACTAGAAAAAATATTAATGAACCAAAATGAAGTGAGCTTTCTCACACTAGTTATTCATCCTGCCTTGGTTTGGTTGTTTGTATTTTCATAACTGAGTAAATGGATGTGTTGCTGTAATACAGACAAAATGGGAAATTGACATCAAATTACCCTCAAGGGCATAGACTACTACACTTGTTTTAAGTTCTAGCTGGTTTCCTTGCTGATTAAATTGTTACAGGTTACTGATGTTTTCTCTGTTTTGACATTTATTTTTTAGTTGTAGTGTAAAAATCCAATAATATCTTGGCATTTCCGAACTTTTTCTTGCCAGTTTATCTCAAATGTTTACTTAAGTACTGTACCCGAGTAAATGAAGTTACTACGTTATAGTTTTGAAACATTATATTTCAGCATTTGTGGTTGTTGTTGTTAAAACTCAAACTGCTAACGATATTAGATATATTACAGAATAGCTCATTCCTGTGAACGTATAATGAAATCCAATAAGCCCTTTATGATAATTAAATTAAATTAAATTAAATACAACAATTTAATTGAACTGCTTTCATCATATGGCACTAGACTGCACCTGCTGTGAGCCAATAAAAGTCATATTCAAGCAAGAGTCAAGGAAAACAGAAAAGCAACTGTTAGCCCTTTTGTCTTGTATTGTCATAGTGATGTATGGAAAGCTTTGGGTGTATAACATTTTATATTTAAATTTGCTGTAGTATTCTTTAGTGCTGTCACTAAAATCATTGCTTTTTGAACTGTTTGTGCGATAGTCTTCCTCTGTGCTGGATAAAACAGTGGCACCAATGCTACACCTGTTTTTTCAGATGTTAAGTTTTATCTGCATTGGTCAGTAATGCGAACTTTAGTAGCAGTGCTGCTTTTACTCAGCTCAAAAGTAAATGTGAACACAATTTGACTGCTTAAGTGTCTAAAGGAAGACGGTAAGTTAGAAGAAAATCACATGGCAATACAGTAGCCTCAGCTTGTCACAGTGCAGCACTGGGCTCTTAGCAGGCCTGCAGGAATGTTTCATGGGTTTAGTACGATAAATATTGCTAATTCTGTGTTTAGATGGAAGGGGACATAGAGATATTAGAGCGGTCTGCAGTGGCTCTATTTTTCAATCTTCTATACACCACATAATGAAACACCACAGGGTTCTGAAAGGTGATTGACCAGCTGCTACAAATACTAGTTGTAAATTAAAGACATGAGACGAACACTGAACTAATGACATTCTTTTTTTCTTTCTACCCTCTTCTCTCTCTCTCTCTCTCCACAAGGCTTGAGCACAGAGGGCATCTACAGGGTCAGTGGGAACAAGGCAGAGATGGAGGGCATGCAGCGGCAGTTTGAGCAAGGTTTGTTACTTTCCTCTTAAGAGTACTCACACACACACTCACACACACACACGTGTGTACTCATTGTTGCTTCAGCTGTGCATTTACAGGCTGGATGTAAAGAAAAGGCCATGAAGAGATGTGTGTGTGTGTGTCTGCTTCTATGTATATCAAGCCTAGATCCACTTAATTAACCAGGGAGCGTTAATTCTACAGAGAGAATTGGCCTTTGCTTCCTTTTAGACCATACAGCTGCCTCCTCAGTCGCCTGCTCCTCTGTGCATGTTCACATGTGTGCATGTACAAGGGCTGTGAGTCTCCATACGTGTGTCTGTCTGATGTGGGCAGCTAATTACCTCCAGATTGGTTTGGTTAATGAAGCATGCCACTGCCAAGATAGATAGCAGAGCAAGATGACCTGTGAATGCATGTGTGTACACGTACATCCACGCCTGCTGGAGGTTATATCCAACTCAGGTAATCTGTGTTGAAGTCCTGTGTTGAATCATTCTGAGCCTCAGGGCATTGTGACGAGGCAATTACAGGTGAAACTACAGCATAGTTGTCTCATAGCTGCTCTAAAGGTGGAACTTTATCCTTTCAGAAGCACTTTGGAAACTCTCAAAATGGGACATCACAGACTGTTCAAGAAGTCCCCAATTGTATCTGTGTTTTTCTTTCTACACATACTACCTCTGTAAAATGATTTATCAGAAAATGTGTTTTTTAATTAAGTCTCTTGCTCTCTCTCACTCTCACACACACACCGACACGCAAAGTGGTTTCTATAGTGGTTTTGCTGTTTGTCTGCTTTATTTTCATACAGATCTGTTGTTTATTTTGATCACCTCTCTTATACACTGCTCAAAAAAATTAAAGGAACACTTTGAAAACACGTCAGATCTCAATTGGAAAAAAAATCATGCTGGAT
>JAUBNQ010000005.1:18541436-18568666 GCA_032353495.1 Ctenopoma kingsleyae | reverse complement strand
GTGCACCTGTTAATTTCATTAACACCAAAACAGCTGACACTGATTAAAAACCCTTGCTGCTACTTAACTGACCAGATCAATATCACAGAAGTTTAACTGACTTAAAACAATACTCTGATTAAAAAGTGTTCCTTTAATTTTTTTTGAGCAGTGTATATTGTATGAATGTAAAATTGTGTATAATCAAAGTGTCATCTTTTCATTTACATTTTTTTCAACAGACCACAACCTGGACCTGGTGGAGAAAGACTTCACCATCAACACAGTAGCAGGAGCCATGAAGGCCTTCTTCTCAGAACTGCCTGAGCCTCTGGTGCCCTACAGCATGCAGGGAGAGCTGGTGGAGGCCTTCAGTAAGTCCTGGAGCTCTGGTGTTAGGGGTCAATGGGGCACAGGGAATGTTGGGAGAGTTCTTGCTTAAACCCCAGGGTGTATTGGATTTTGCCTGAAATCCTTTTCCCTTTATTGTAACTTTTCTTTAACATAACTCTTGCAATCCAAATCCATCCATGGGGTGAATTGGATTTGACACTCAGTGAGGAGCCGGGGAAGGCAGAAGAAAAGGATGGGCGAAGTAATATTTAAGGCTTCCAGAAGGAGGATGTGTAGATGATTGCACATGATGGAGGGATGTGGGGGCACGGTGGATAACAGCAGTCTGGATGAAGTCATGAGAAAACAGTCATGTGTTAGATAAATGAGGCTTCTTCTGCCCTCTCCACTGCCTCACTTTTTCTTTTTGTGTTCTGTAATCTGTCAAAATAGAGATTTAAGGCATAGCTTAGTCTTGCATCTCGCCAGTGAGATTTACCCCCAAGCTGCAAGGCTGCTGTCACTCACACAGAGCTTTACGTTTGTGTGTGTGTGTGTGTTTTTTTTAACGGCCCCAGTGAGACCCCTCAGCCGTGACAGAGACCTGATAAAGCTCCTGCAGTCTGTGCCACAATAGAGGGAAAGAAGAGAGACTGAAAAAGAAAAGTGAGGTGGAGACAAGAAAGCCTTCGATAGAAAGTAGCAAATTGGACTTTCTGGCATTTTCAGAATTTGAGGTTGTTTTTTTTTTAGTTTTTTTTTTTTTACTATTACCAGACTAAGAGGTGGAGAAAAAAATGAGATTTAGAAAAAGCTGGGTGGGTGGATTTTGGTGGATATTGTCATGGTGACATCATGTTAAATAAGCTGTAGGAAGTTAGTTACGTTTTGATTACAGATGAGGGATGTACAGCAGGAGGAACTGGAGCTGTGTGAAGTCATTCCACCTCAAATCAGTTTTAGATCCACGCTGACCTCATTGTGGGAATACAAACTCAGATTCTCTGATTGTAAATCATGTTTGCGATGTGGAGGAGAACATCTGCTGTTCTCACTGCTGCTCTCTGCCTTCCTCACTAACACACAGGATGGACTGTGTTAGCGAGTGACGTCAGCTCTTCTGACTCACTCCTCTCTGCCATTAGGCTGAACACGCCCTAGTGTGTGTTTGTGTGTGTGCGCGTTGCTGTAATGTGTAGGACACTGTGATGGGTGTATGAGTGGTATGTTTCTCCTCTGGAATGTGTGTGGTCTTTGTCAGATTTCTTTTTCTTTTTTTGGAGAATTGTAGCATGAGTCCTTTTGTGGCATGTGTCTTTTTCATCATGCTGTTGTAGGATGGAATCACTATGTCCTGCACGGATTTTTGTTATGAGAGCTGAATCCAATTGGTTTACTGTACGCTTCAAACTGCTTTTCTGCATCACACTCACCTCCTTATTCCTCCTCATCTTTCTTTACTCTCCACTTTCACTCCCCTGAGATGTTTTCCCTCACATTCCTCTCTCCTCTAACCTCTTGTCTGTCTCTGCCACCATTCAGAGATCAATGACAGGGAGCAGCGCTTCCAGACAATGAAGGACATTCTGCGACGCTTCCCCAAGGAGAATTACGAGGTCTTCAAATATGTCATCAGCCACTTGAACAAGTGAGTGACAGGGTCAAAGAGAGGGTCTCTGACAGTTGTGCTGACTACACCACAGGTCACTTAGTCAAGTGAGGTAGAGGTGACATCACCAAAACCAGCACACAGAGGGTTTGCTCAGCTTGAGTTATGATCTGTGGAAACTGATTGATGGCTTAATCTCTGTTTATGGATGACAATGGATGATACTTATCTTAGGTATGACAAATTGACAGCTGTACTCCAAAAATGCCAGCCTAAATTCAAATTACACCAAATAATCACATTAAAAATATAACACTGCCCATGATGAACGGGTGTCAGAACACACAATGCATTGCAGCTTGCTGACCACAGACTGGTCAGACCCACGTTGGCCTCTGTCCACTAATACAACCAAATAATTTTAATGTTCTCTTTAGTTTAGCAGCTAACATTTTGGCGTTAATGTGCCATTGAAAAAATAAGAAACCTTTCATAAAGCGATCAGCAGATTAATTTGTTATGAAAATCACAGTTAATGTAGCACTCCTGCTTTATGGAGTGGAAATGGTTTATGTAATCGTATCAGCCCCTGTGATCAGGCAATTGAGAGGACACCATCAGGTCTGGATTAGCAGCAGCTCATTTGAGGCATCTATTGTGAATTTTGGCCAATTAATTTAACTTTCGGTTTTCTCTGTATTTCCCAGGGTGAGCCACAACAACAAGATGAACCTGATGACCAGTGAGAATCTTTCTATCTGCTTCTGGCCCACACTCATGAGGCCAGACTTCACCACCATGGATGCCCTGACGGCCACACGCACCTACCAGACAATCATTGAGAGCTTCATCCACCAGTGCATGTACTTCTTCTACAATCAGCCACTGGCCGACGGCCTCCCTGGCTCCCCCACCTCTACACTGTCCTCTGGGGGGGGGGCCTCAGCCTACTCCTGCATGGTTGGAGGCTACTCATCCTCACCATCTCCGTCCCCAGCTCCCTACGTCCTCCCCGCTACGCCTCCTGTCATTCCTCACTACGGCCCACCCATCCACCACCACCACCACCATCATCAGCATCAGCATCAATCTCCACCCCACTCCCCACCTGCTACTCCACAGTCCCCGATCCCAGCCCTGCTGCCTCCCTCCCTGCACCCACATCACCCTCCTACGGAACAACACACACTGTGAACCAGGGATCAAGGGAAAGAGAAGGAAAAAAAAACGAAGAAGATGATGGGTTTCAGAGAGATTTAAGGGTTCTGGAGATGAGATTTTGAAGATTGGAAAGATACTGAAGAAGATACATTTAAGCAAGAAAAGGAGGTAGAAATAGAAATTGGGAGAGATTGAGTAAGATGCAGTATGTACAGAGAGAAACCTACATGTTTGGGAGAAGAACGGGCATTTGAGCCTTCATTGCTGTTAGAATATTGGAAACCCACAAGGCCAAAGGGGAAGTCTGAACTGGCAGTATGATCTTTCCCCGTCGTTGCCACTTTATCTGCCCTTTGTCTCTCAGTCTCACTTCCTCTAGACTTGCCCTCCTCGCCTTATAGAGAATTTACACACAAACACACTAATGAAGAGTGAGATATTGCCAGTAATTGTTAAAGGGACTCAGGGAGGGACACAGAAGTAATAAGGAATGTGCACTGTGTTATGTTGGAATTGCTTCACCAGACACACACTTAACACCCAGTGGCCAGTGTGCCTCCAACAACCATTCTCCTCAGTCCCTAAGCCTCTAACTGTGCTGGTAATTTTGGTGGCTGGCACATGTTTTTTGCAAACCGACCCACCTGCTGTACCTGCCTGGAGGCCACGAAAGGGACAAAATGGAACAGAGAGCGAGCATATGTTTGTTTGTTTCAACACTGTACAGAGAGGACTTCAGTAAGAAACACGTTACGACTCACCCGACAGGATGTTCTGTCCTCTGCGACTTGCACATTCCAGTCTGTCAACCCCTCACACAGCCCCACACAAACAGACAAAATCAGTTTCAGTCGAGGCAATATGCCAAGCACAGAAAAAAAAATGTCAACCGACCGGATCTGCTGGGCAGCATATTGGAGCAAAGGATTATGGGAGCTCTCACACCCTCGATATTCTGAAAAGGCGCCTCCTGGTCTCCTGTTTGTTCTCTCTCTGTCTCGGTTTGAACTTTGACCTCATGCTCTGTCTTGTTTACAAACAAAGAAATGTTTTTAATTAGTCCAAATCTTGATTCTACATCCACATTCCCACTGACCCCGGTGTGTTTTCTTGTATCGTGTTCTTCATTTGAGAAAACACAGTGAAACCTGAGCCTGTCTTTCAGTGAGTGGTCCTGTGTGTGTTTGACTGGCTATCTGTCTGTGTGTGCATCTGTATCCATGTTTTTTGTTGTACCTGAATTTCCTCTCCATGAGGCATATAGTAGGAATAATTCCAGTGTTGGACCTCCACCTGTCATGTTGCTTCTTTAACGCTGAGGTGGTTTTACAAGCGAGTTGGTGCTGCAGTTTTCATATTAAGGACCTTGTTCAAAAAGCACTTTTCTGAGCACTTTGAAGGCACATCTTAAATTGGAGCTGCCATGACATGACAGCTACTGTTTATTGTCTGTCCGCCCGAGTCTTTTTCTGGGAGCACACCTCTGACATCTACAGGAAGAAATAGATAGTGCAACCATACTTCCACTACTGCATGGGCGTAGCACCATTTTCCTACTGTGGTTTTTGTAGCATCAGACTCCTTTATACGTGCAATTGTCAAAATTAATCTTCGTTGTATGTCAAGGAACAACCTTTAAACTGTGTAAGAGTGTAAATAAGTAAACAACAGCAGTTTAAAATTTGGTACAAATTAATTGAGATTATATACAGTAGGTTCAGACTCTCACAAAGCACGTGGCTGCAACTGATGCAAGGAATAAAATTACTTCTGTGTTTTGTTGTTTCCACTTCCCTGTGGACACTAAAGCACTCAGCTCTTTGCAACGGAGTGCATACCACTTCCACAATGACATATTTGAATGGAGGCAATGATGATTTAAAAGATCGATGCACAATGTAGCATTACAGGCCAGAAAGTAAGAGCTGAAGGCGAGGTCTTGACAGGTGGGGGGCTTTTTATCATTGGAAATAACTGGTAACCACTGCTCCAGGCGTCCATATGCTGCCCTCTCAGGACCCAGCATTATGCCTCTGGAAATGAGACTTGAACCTGCTCTTGGAGGACTGGAAATATAATTTGTAAATTCCCACCACTGTCACTGTTATGCCACCACATCCCATAATCCCAGTCCAAGAGAGACAGTTGGGTCTTGGAGAGACAGCAGACAGAACAGACAGTCCATTCATCTGACTGCATGACTGGAATGGAGCATCACAGAATTCCTCGGCCCAGCCTGCTGTTACCGTAGAAACCAGCAAGATGAGGCTTGAGGAGAATTGCTGATCCCTGATCGAGCGAGTGTGTGCATGCACGCATATGTGTCTCTGTGTTTGTGTGAGCTCAAGACAAGCGTGTGTGCGCGTGTGAACTTATGTGTGGTGACGTTAAGCAGATGCACACCAAGGTCACTTTTTCTGTTTGACACTGAATTGCATCTCTGCATGTCTCCCCACACTGCCCTCTCTGCCCAAAAGATAAAAAAATTCCTTTTAACAAGTCACTGAACTCTTAAAGGAGCTTTTATCAGTCTACACTACCTATTTACTGTGTGTGTGTGTGAGTGTGAGTGATAGAGGAATTAAGACTATGTGTTTGGGTGGGTTTGAGCTAACATGCTAGCTTGCTGTGCTTGGCAGATGGCCAGACACCAGCGTGATCCAAACAAACGTGAAGGAGAGGAATGCAGATCTCCTTGCAGTCATTACCCCGCTGTGTAACCCTGTTAGCTCGTCCAGATTACACACACGCACTGATCCTAGAGATGGGGGAGAGCGAGAGGGAGGGAAGACGGACAGCAAACGGGTGAATGGGATCATTATTTGGGAGTCAGAGGGAGGAAGGAGGGGTGACCACTGGTACTTGTGTGTGAACGCCAGCCGGTGGCGTTCCCTCTGTATATCAATGTGTTAATACTGAACTGACTGTGAGGCAGCCAAAGACTGTGGAAAAAGGGGTCGAGGGAGAGTTTTGAAACAAAGTGACAGATTAGAAGAACAATTGAATTAAAATGTGACTTTGGTTCAGCGATAATATGTGGCCGCATTGCTTTTCTTTCTGTTTTCTTTTTTTTTTCTTTTTTTTTTTTTGCAACAATGGTGACAGATGTCTGTTAAGTTAAAATGAGAAACAAGCAAAACTATATTCAAATGGTTGTTTATTGGTATGTTAGGGGGTCTAACACTTTGCCCTTTAGTCAGTGGTGATAGAAAAATGTTTCTTTTTATGTTTTATTTTAATAATTAAAAAATACAAAGCGTTTTTTTTTTTAACAATTTCTTTGTGAACGATTGAGAGACCAGCCCATTATAGTGCATGATTTCTTCCTGACAAAGGAAGAGGGCTCCACCACTCTCACTATTTAAGAGATGATAAAAAAATATTAAGAAATAATGGGAGGAAAGAAAATAATTAAAAAAATATAAATGAAGTACTGTAAACTGAAAAAATAACATCAAACAAAAAAACTCATTTGCAGAGTATGGTAATTTGTTTCAATGGGAATGGTGTATACAGCAAGGCCTTATGTGATCTGTATCATAGTTAATAAATCAAATCTTGTAAAACTCCTGCTTTTGTTGTCTGTTTGTTACATATGATTGACTGATGACGTGTGGGACAGATAAAGAAGTTACGATCAAGTCATAACTCAAGGTCCCCTTATTAGCTTTTTCCTGGGGTTTCAACTACAACAAAGTTAGAATGTGGCCCTCGAATTAAGTTGTTTTTTTGTTGTTGTTGAATTGTAGAAGTTCATTAAGAATTTATTCCTGTAGCTGTGAACTGTTAAACATTTGTGTCAAGAAAAAAATTTGGAGCGCTTATATTTTTCCCACGAGGCAACAAAAATTTCCAAAAGCATCTAAACATTTTTAAGATGGCAAAACGGTGTAGATAATCCAGGTAATAGTCTACACTGGTGATTGAGAGTCTTTTTGCCTTATGACGAGATGTCTGTTAGAGATTTCATAATACTACCACTTTTGAGTTATTTGTTGTTTTGTTTTTCTACATTTTAGTGACTTAAATAGATAGGATTATCAGTTCACAACAGAGAAAGAAAAAACTCCTTACGAAGTATAATGTGTCTTTTTTTTTAAGCCAAAAAGGTCTCAAAAATATTTTGTGTGCTATTAATTGTTTTTCAGTCCACCAGACTATCTTGCACCCCATCAATGAGTTACAAACTCCAAGTAAAGAACCACTGGTACAGTTTAAAACAATATAATATAGATGTCAGATGTCATCTTCTACTCTTTAAAAAGTTTTGTTTTAGACAACATGTGAGCGTTAATCATTGCACCACATTTACTCTGTTCTTTCTCTACACACCTCTGTGACGCTAAAGCCACAGGGGGACCAGATGAGGTCACAGCGGCCCACGGGACCCTCATGGTTCCTGTGAGAGCGGCCCGAGAAGGGCTCCGGCTGTGCCATTTGAGGGTGATGTAAGGACTCTGGCCCCTGTGAGGGTGATGTGAAGGCCTCAGTGCCATTTCATGGTGCCCTCATCTGACCTTTTTATTGAGTCAAACCAAAGGAAATCCATGTCCATGACCTTTGTGGTGCATCTCTCCACTCTGGCACAGGAAGAGAGGGAAAAAAAGAGCAGCTGATTGGGAATGAAAAGGGCAGACCCATGTGCACACAGGACACATGACCCTTGAACTCTAACCTTTAAGAAGTGCCATGAGGGAGAGAATAATATGGGATTTGATTGGAAGTCAAATATTGGGATTGTCAACATCGCTTGACTCGCCGGTGTCAGGAGGAAACCACTTATGGTTGTCAGGAATGCCGAGATTTCTTAAGTCTTAAGTTAATTTGCACAGTTTGCAAAGAGTTTAACCAGGTGGTCGAACTAACCCCAAACAATTTCAATTAATTCACAATCACACTCATATTTCAGTTAAATTAGTTTTTCTACACTGTCGTTTTGCTGCTTTTTCTTGTGCATGCACAAATACACCACTAGGAGGCCGACTTGTCCCACTCTACCCGTCACCCATTGCTCTGCATGGATCTAATTGACTGGGTCCAGATTTGGATGTCAACGGTGAGACGACGCTTTAATCCTGCGCTCACAGCGAGATGAGCGCATCTGAAGACTTTTCCCATTGATGTCGAGCTCCACTTCCCCTCTCACAGTATGAAGTTGGAGGAGGAAATAGGTTTGACTAAACTCCAGAGATTGTGGGAATCGGTGAGAGGAGGAGGAGGAGGAGGAGGAAAGGGGGGGTCAGCGAAAGTAAGCCGCAGAATAAAGACAAAGAAGTTAATTTGAAGTCATTGTTGCTCGGTTATTGGAGGCGTGATGTGCAAGCCACGAGCAAAAGAAGTTCTGAGGTACACAGGGAGGAGGGTGGGGGAGGAAGGGGACATATAAATGGAGAAAAGAGACTGGTCTTATGATGAGTCGAGGCACGTATCTCCGCTCAACCGTGTCTTTCTGGGCTTCGAGCTCGCAGCTGCGGCGGCGGGTATTGAATTCAGATGCGGCCTGTCTCTCCGCCGCGGTCGCTACAGGTGGAAATGCTCTTATCAATACGGACTGTCCGAGCCTGACCGCGGGCCGATCCTTCTCATTGATGGTTTTAGGTGCCCCTGCCCTCTCTCTCCTCCCCGAGGAGCCCATTGATTAATGTCTGGGTCACAGTGCCATTTCCATATTGATACCTCGATTGATGACGGCGCTCCAGGAACAAGCCATATTGACCAGCTGGAAAAGTGATAGGCTACGTTTCAAACAGTTTGGCGGCTGTATTTATGCATAATAGGCTTAATGAGAGTTAGATACATGTGGGAGAAGCGCGGGAGATCTAGGTGAAAGATGAATTGTGGATTTGTGCATTTAAGTAAATTCAACAATTATGGGCAACCAGTGAAATAATCAATCATTGTATACCTACAACAACCTGTTACACTCTCTAAACATGCATATGTCTGCACAGCTGGGAGATCATAGTAACATTATTGTGCTTTATGGCATTTACTCTTCATTATAAGAAGATGACAGATGAAGGAAGGTATAAAAATAAAGTACATAAAGAAACAACTAATGATGTGTCAAATGCGTAACTTTAGGTAGGAAAAAGACTGTCTTTAATCAAATCTTTGCTTTGTCAAGTTATAGAGAATTATATCATCTTTTGGAGTGTCACACAAAGTGCAGCATGTGCTACACTTTTAGGGAAAAAGTGTTGGGAACCAGCGCTTCAGGTTGCAAAACAGGGTTAACAACTTCAGCACGCTTACGTATTATACATGAATCATTTTAAAATGTCACAGAAAAAATTATTAAGGACAGACACCACTATAAACAAGCCTATAATAATGAACTCGGATCCAAAAGGGTTATATTAAGTGGTGTGACAGTTGGCAGGATTCATCAGCGACAAAACAGTAACTGATTTTTCAAGGCACGCAAGACAGCTAACAGAGCCCAGACTTCAGGTGCATCATTAAAGGAACAAAGTGATTAAGAGGGCACGGTATCATGTACTAAATTAAAAAAGAGCAACAGCATCATAAGGATCTGATGCTCATACAGTCGTGTGGCATGTAACCTAAAGTGACCTTTGCAGCAGTGTTTGCAGTGTTGATTTAGTTATTGTGAAGTTTTTTACGTCAGGTGTGATCACATTTATGTGATATTTACACACCACCTTTCTGAAAGTTACTAGTTGTTTTTTTTTTCATTGTGTCAAGTGCACACGCTGCATAATGCGGAACATCTCCGCAGAGAGCTGAGAGTTATGAACCCAATTTTGCATAGACCCTAATTTAAAGGACAGGAAAGACAACAACATGATTCTGTTCTCCTTGTGGAGAGTGTTTGGAGGCAGAGGGCATTGTGAGGGGGTGATAGCCAGTAAGAAAAAAAAAAATGAAGTGAGCAGAACTGATCCCACTTTATACTCTTAAGATCAGTGGTTGAAAACGGCACTTGGGCTCCAGGTCCCCGTGACATGGATTAGGGGCCACAACGTATATCTGCTGATTACATCTCTTGAAGTGGAAAAAATGCAAATAATAAATGTATGAGCAACGTGCTTGTTTTTTTGCTTGATTAATTATGCCGTTTAATTCCAGATCCACCACACCGCTCCACCGTATAATTTCCCAGTGGTCTTGGCTGTTTCTTCTCTCACATGCGCTATCTCCTTTTTTTTTTTTTCCTCATTGCAAAATGAATCATGGATCCAACCGTCTGTACCCGGGGGAGAGCAGCGAGCTGGCGAACGGGCTGACCAATCATGAGCATCAGAGGCAGACACAGAGGCGAAGGGAGGCTTTTGTTGTGTGCTGCACTCATCAAGTTAGAAGACAACTACTGATTTGGCCTGAAGAAAATTAAAAGACAGAGTGTAAAGAGACAAAATAACCAACTTCATCTACCTTTGTCAATCTGTTTTCTCTCTCTTTCTACATTAAATCCTCTCTTCCCCTCTCTGTGCTCTACACTTTATCCAATCATACTCGGAAGTGTGTGTTTATCTGAGTGGGTGGCAGAGTTTTAGCACCATTCATAATGTCAACTGGGACCCTGATCGCTCCTTTATTCCCAGCCTGGCCAACGCTCTCTCAGCCTCCTGACAGTTCCAGGTTAGCCTCTCTCTTCTTCCCCCCTGGCCCTCCTCTTCTCTCCCCTCTAGCTTTCCTCTCCTGCTCTCCCAGGGGCCCCACTGAGAATACTGCTCAGATCCAGGCCTCTGAGCCCCAAAGCCAGCCCTAATCCTCTGCATCGATTGCCCTGAGAATTTCCTCCCCAGCACAGCAGGCCCTGCTCCTCAGCGCTCACACTCTTTGACCCCGAACAGCCAGCACTTCTCTTTTAGAGAGACAGAGAAAATAGGGACAGGCACTTTACCTGTGTCTTCCCAACAGATGGGTCTTGTTGATGCAATGTGTGTTATAAGGCGGTTAAAGCAGGCTGTTCATTGCTCCTGAGAGCGCTGGTGCCTCACCAAATTTAAGTTAGACTTGACTGTTATTGGCTTGATGAACATTTCTGTGTGTCAGAGTTATCTGTATTGTCTTCTCCAACATAAGTCACAGTCAGAACTGGTCTAGATCTCTGTGTCATTGTACTCCTCTGCTACAGCACTTCCCCACAAGGGGTATTTGTGCATGTAGGAGTAATAATAATAATAATAGATAAATGGAGAAATAGATGAAAGAGCTAAAAATAATAGATAAAAGGTTGAAATTGTTAAGGGTAATGGATAAAGTAATGAGTAAATGTTTGTAATAACCTGAAATATGTATGTATTTAAAAACAGGTGAAATGAACACATTTGAAATATGACAGGTGGTACAGTATGTAAAAGTACTTGAGCTCATCTGACAGGGTGGGGGCACGTTAGACAAAAAAAAAAAAAGTCAGAAATCTTCGGCTCATTGTCGGAAATCGCTACTTTCTAAGAAATCTAAAACACAACTCTCCTAAGGACGTGCTGTATTTCCATCCATCATGCTGATGAAGATAGAGTAATGGAAGGTGGTGTATGCTATACAACTCTGCTGGAAGATGAGAAGGCATCCTTCCTGGAGTCCTCTGGGAAAGCTCCCAACCAACAGTCTATCCCGCGTAACATACTTGTTCATAATTTATTTACACGGCAAGCTTACCCTGGACTCTGCTGTGTGTGTGTGTTTGTTGCAAGCATTAGAGTTTCTGCTTGTGAACGAGACCAGCAAGGCTCTGTATTCACTACAGTAGTAGATGATTAAACCCTATACTTTATTAACACATTTTCTGTGTGGCTGGCATGCTAGGTTCAATCCAATCGTAAACAAGAGGGTGAAAATTTGGAACATTTGGCCCTGTCAAAATGCTGCTCTGTCGACCAGTTACAGCATTTCTTTCTATACTGGCATTTAAGAGCCAGTGCAGATGGTAGTGTATCAATACACGGTTTAAACAGGGCTCAGAGCCACATTTCTAAATCAGCCCCAGAGATACTGTTGGCAATATCTGTTTCCTGTCCTTCTTGGGTAAATTTACAAATTTGGTTGACTTGTGGCTCAGTGTGTAATAATTATGTATGGAACTGCAGATGCTTCTTTTATCTACATTTGTTTTTTGTCGCGTGGTATAAATTCATTACTTATGTACCTTTTACTCCCTCTGTCTATATTCTTCTTGCCTCTCTATTCTCACTCGTTAGCTTTTTTCTATCTGAGCTGACCGCGCAACCTTAGCCTTCACACGCACAGACATTCACACACGTACATACACACATTTCTTTCAGTTTTTCCCTCCATCTCCTCTCTCCCAGCCCTCTATACTTCAGTGCGTCGCTCTTTCCTCTCTAATACCTCTCCTTCTCTGCCCTTTCCTTATGCCTGCTTCCTTCCTTCCTTCACTCTCTCTTCCCATTTTACCCTTGCTCTCCCTGCTCTCTCCTTGTTTGCTCTCTCACTCCTTCCCCTCCATCTTTCCCCTCTCCCTCGTTCTCTTTATTAATTTATTGGGTTGTTATTCTCCTTGCCTGACTCTGCTAATGAAGGCAGGATGCAGATGAGGGCGAAGGTCGTCTCCGTAGCGATCGACCCCACCGCCCTGCAGCATGGCACTCTGACTGGCACGGGTCAGTGGCAGCTGTCAATCAAAACACGCACACATGCACACACACACACACACACACACACACGAACATACAAATTCACATGCATACTTTTTCTTACACACACTATCACTGAAGGAAATTCATACATAAAGCAGCAAAGCAGTTATATTATACTAACAGTTCATTATTAGCTGTACAAACTGAGATTCTTTAAAACAGAGCTATGCGGGTGGTTCCCAAAATTTCTCGCTTGTCCGCTTGTGACCCCTCATCACAAATTGTACACGTGTGAGATTGTGAGCTGCTCAGTCAGAATGGTTTGATTCAGATCTTTTTGATTTTTAAATATACATAAGACAGTCTTGAATTTCACATATTAACAGTTTATTTAATAAACCTACCTACCTACCCTCTTTATAGTCTGCTGCCTTTGATAGAAAAGAGATGGATTGGGAGACAGTTTTTTTATGTAAGAATTATAAAGCTCAATTAACACATCTAAAACATTATTCCCGTAATTAAAGTAGGACTTAAGTAGAATTGCAGGACTCTTCTATTAAACTTTAGTTTTAACTAATAAACCAGTAGCTTAAACTATTATATAATGTTGGTCATCTTTGATCCAGATTGAAATATCTCAAAATACTGGACATATTCCTAGGGTTTTTTTTTGTAGACACTCATGATGCACAGAAGATGAATACCTAAATATTTTGTTGACCACTCTTTTTGTCAGGTTAAAAATTTCAGTTTGATCAAAAATTTGGTTTCGCTAAATCCCTGCAAAACAGATGATCCCATCAGCCTCAGCTATTTTGCCAGCTACTTTGTGTTTGAAGCTAATAAGAAAATGTGCTAGAGTAAGGTGGTGAATCCGTAAACGTTTTACCTACTAAACTTCAGCATGTTAGATTTGTTGCTGTGAGTAGCTTAGCATACTGACATTGGCATTTAGTTCAAATCATCAGTGTTCCTAAGTGTGAGGGAGATACGAGCATGGCTGTTCTCTGCTTTTCTGCCTTGTTCATTATATCAGGAACATTTTAGGGGGTCTTGACCCCCCCGCTGGGAACTATAGTCTTACAGAATATTAAATGTAAATGCATCACCCCTACACATATACACACTAATATACTGATAAACAGTATTTTAATAGCATGTACGTGTAGGTTAGTGTGTCCACAGGATGAAGAGTTAAGAGCTAAGTGTCTGCCCTGTCGTTCATCGGGCCTCGATATGGTGAAGACTTCTGAATCCCTGCGTCCTGCATCTCAGCGCTTGTAGCACTTGCAACCTCTGCTCTTCATCACAGTATGTCAAGAGATTGTTTGTGTGTGTGTATTTGTGTGTGTGAGCGTGTTTGTAGATGCACTCCGCGTACAGACATCTTGTATGCATGTCGATTTTGTTCATGGTTATTGTTGCGGGTTTATTTGTGTGCTCAGCCATGTTCTCGAGCGTGATCACCTGAATTTGGGCGTCTATGAACGTGCGTGTGCGTACATCAACCGCACACACGCACACACACACACATATCTCTATTAGCAGTATGGTAGTGTTAACAGTGTTATGCCATGCGTGAACCTCCCCACCTTTCCCTCATATCTATGCAAAGCTGGGTTCCTGTCAATCAGTCACCTTGGTGACATAGAGCCCCACCTCCCCAATTAGAGCTGACAGGGCAGGATTAGGAGGGGGGCGGGCCCCCGCCGACCTGCCTACGTGTCAATCACGCGCCGGGCATCCACACGCCTGTTTACTGTCAGATCCCATCTCCGTCTGTCAGACTGCACGGCAACCATCGCCCAGGGAGGAAAGGAGGAGGATGGGGGGAAGGCGGAGAGGGGGGAGGAGGAGATCTGATCGGAATTAACTATGCTTCTCCCCACAGACCAGCCGTGCTTTTAATTCATGAAAGGGATGAGAGGAAAGTGGGAAGAGAGAGGGAGTGATAGAGGGAGGAGAGCATTTAAAACCCAGAGCAGGGCCTTCTTTAGAAGTTTTCAGAGTGATGTTTCTTCTCGCCCTGACAATCACTTTTCTTCTCTCGCTAACTCTCCCTCCTGTCTTTCTCACTCACTTAGACTTCATTCGAAGGTGTGCTTCATGTGGCCTCGGAGCTGCTGCGATTTATGAGCAGCTTCCCTCTCTCTCTCTCTCTCTGAAGTTGTTTGACCCTTTTAAAGTTGCACAAATATGTATTAGTATTTTTTTAGTTAGAGAGTTAAGGTCAATTTTTTTAGTTCTGCACATGCTCATGCAAATTTGTGTCTCTGTTTCAGTACGTGTCTGGGGATGAGGGTCCTGCCTACACACCTACAGTATGTGAATACATAATGCTGTTGTGCTCTTCAAACTGTGTGTGTTTTAAAGCAGTGTCATGTGTGCAGAGTTCACACAGTGCTAATGTGTGTGTGTTTTTCCTTGTGAACCCCTGGCTCTGTGGTCTCGGGTCTGTGGATTTCTTCCTTTTTAGGCTCTCTGGTGGTGGCCTTACTTTGACCTTGGTGCCCCCACTCTAATCCTTTAGCAAATGAGGGCCTGTGTGGGGCTGAAGGGGGTGTTTGGGGGTCTGAACCAAGCCACAATTTTAGGATTAGAGGAACAGAGTGAAGGTCTTGGGCTTATGAGGGATGACGAAGAGGGAAACAATAAATTGTACTGAAATAAAGGGGAGGCGTTGTGTTGTTCTCCAGTGGTCACATGTGATATCTCATTACCTCCACTGAAAAGGTTATGTTTAGATCTCATCGTGTTTGTTTGTTCTTTAGTTTTCAGGATTGAAATCTAGCTAATATATTTCTGTGACACTGGTAGAAAGATAAACAGTGGTCCAAATAATTTTTTTTGTGTACATTTAGAAGCCATTTCAAACTTACTGCCAAGCTCTTATAGACATAACCTGCATTAACAGCCAGAAGTCATGTTGCAACTGCAGACAGATTTCAAAGAAAGAATTTGATAGCATATCATCAATAGTTGGTGCTACAGAAAACTGAACTTTTAATTGACTATAACTCACTCACTGGTCAAGAGTCTTGACTCACCATCATTCCATGAAACACGTCACAAGTAAAGCATTTACATACTGTGTTTCTGGCCACTTGTAATGTAAATACAATATTCACTCTCTTTTAGCTGTTTGTTTTTTTACGGGTTCATGAATGAAATACTGATCTAACAGTATTATATCTATTATATCTATTATATCTAACAGTAACTGTGTCCTTTTTGAGGTTGTCCTGCTGAAAGCAGCTGTCTGCTGCAGCTGAACAACACCGTGAGAGCAGTGACAATGAACCCAAACAGTAAATTTGTGTCTTTAACTTTAACTATAACAATGAATAAAATCATCACTACATTTTTCCCTCTTGATATTGTCACATTGTTTTCATGTTGTCATTACATCTTGACGTTGTATCAGTTAGACTCTACGTATATACAAAATACACACTGTATAATCAGAATATTTTTTCTTTACTCTGGTGATTTTGTTCATTAAAACATAACATGCAAATTCCATTTCTAGAAAAGTTGAGATTTTCTAAAACTAAGATCTGTTAAATCTGTTAGTTTGTTAATTTGCTGTTAATTTATCTGACAAAAGTATGAAGAAAGAATTTTCATTGTTTTCACTGAACAACTTAATTGTGTTTTCTATACACAGTACAAGCTAAGTTATAGTTTGATACCTACAACACACAACACGACAAAAAGTTGGGACAGAGGAATATTTACCTCTGTGTTCACAGTTCCTTTTAATTACACTATTTAATAATTTGGGAACTGAGGATACTAATTATTACAGTTTTGCCAGTGGAGTATTTGTCGATTCCTGCTGGGTACAAGACATCAGCTACTCAGCAGTCTGTTGTTGTCACTTGTTCATGGTGTGCCATACATTTTCAATAGGAGACAGATCTGGACTGCAGACAGGCCAGTCAAGGACATGCACTCTGTGTCTACAAAGCCACACAGAACATGGCAGAACATGCAGAATAAGGCCTGATATTGTCCTGCTAAAATATCCACGGACTTTCCAGGAAAAGACGTTACCCTGATGACAGAAAATGTCTACCTAAAATCCCAATATATGTCTTCACATCGATGTTACCATCGTACGCAAGTCAACTATGCCCTGGATCTTGATGCACCTTTTACTGATATCAGTCTGGATGGTGTTTTTTTTTGTCTTTGGCACAGAGAATCCAACATCTGTTACTGAAAGCTGCTGTCCACCACGAGTCTGACCCAAAAACACATTTCCACTGGGCCCAGAGAACTCAGTGGTGTCTGCACATAATTGTTCCTCCTTGTGTAATAGTATCAGGCTGCATTTCTGGACACAGTGGCAGACTCTGGTGACATTGGTTTTTGAAAGTACCCCTAAGCCACCCAAGTGGTTATATTGGGGCGCATGGGAGCATCACGGTTTCTCATGCTGTGCGACCTAAGGGCTTGAACTTCCAACCTTTTTTTGTGTGTGCATCAACACTGTTTAAAATAAGTTGCATTAATACTTTCACTTCAAACATATTCTGTAAATATGCAATTCGCCACGGGCCAACACTTGGTGATCTCTCGTCTATCACCTCAACACGAAGCATTTAACAGCGACTGCAGAGGTGCAAGCTAAAAGAGACATTTAACTTTAACTTTAATGTCTATGTCAATTATTCATCAAATCACTTATCTGCCCAAATATTTTTTAATACTTTCCTAGCAAAAATTGATGTATGTGATTAATTTAGATTATATTATTAATCATCACGATCATGTTATTAATTAGATACATTTAAATTGCTTGACTGCCCTAAAAGAAACCCTTGATAAATGAATAATAACTGCAAGAAGAAGTAATTTATTGGAAATTACTATCTTAATACATAACCATATAATACATATAACCAACAAAAACTGTAAGTAAATACAATTATAACTTCAACTGATGACTAATAGAGGAGGTGATTCATCAAATTGGTAGCGTACTTTCCTAGAAAGTGCACAATTATATCTGAGTTATTACCAACCAAAAATGGCCACAACTACGGTACTTGTATGAGTTGATGGGTAATAGTGGAGGTTTTTCTCTGAGTCATTGCCGGTTATTGCAAATGATGATTGCAATTGTTATTGCCAAGTGTGGCACAACTAGTTATTAGGCTTAAGAGGCAATTACTTTTTCACATAGGGTCAGGCAGGTTTGGACAGCTTTTTTTTCCCTTAATAAATGAAATCATCAGTTAAAAACTACACTTTGTATTTACTCTGGTTATCTTTGTGTAATATTAAAATTTGTTCAATGATCTGAATCATTTAAATGTGGCAAATATTTTTAAAAAAAATCAGGAACGGGGCAAATACTTTCACTGCACTGTACTTATTACACCTGGTAATTTACCTGTATTTACCAGGTAAATGCTTAGTAATTATGGGACTGTTAAAGTAACATTGTGCAGCCATGGCAGAGGTATGATTCCATGTGATTCTAGGTATTTCTATTTATTGCTTGCACAGTGCACCTTAAACATATCTATTGTGTTGTGTCTGTATGATTGTCAAGGTGAATTAATAAATGTCATTTTATCTAGAATAAACTGTTTGTCAGCTATCGTGCAGTGTGTTGCTGACAGGTGTACATGTGCCATGTCAATTCTGTTGATAGCTGTATGCTCTCACAATTTGTTGGTAGCAGGCATATGTGGTTGAACATGTTTGTGTGTGTTGGCATTAGAGATGCGTTCCAGGGTTGTGTCTGAGACGCAGCTCAGGTGTCTGTTGGTGTCTGTTGTACGACCTCGCTGCAGGGAACAGGCTATCAGGCTGGGAGGGAGGCTATCATGTTAATTACTTTACACACACCCCGTCAGCCAAGCGTGCAACACAACTGCTGCACATACACAAACACACTCGCACATTCACCTGGGCACATACACTGCTATGCGCACACACTCACACAGAGACACACAAAATCAGCCGTCTTTCTTTCATTTTGTCGTTTTTCTGTCTTCCTGCTCTCGTTGTTTGAAGACCTTGGACATCAATTCCCTTTTGCTTTCAAGAAAGATTGTTTTATATTCTAATCAATTCAACTGAAATTAATTGACATTCATTCAATGATTTTATATTCCTCTGAGGCTGTTCTTTTGTTTCAGGCTGTCAGTGAGCTGCAAGTGAGTTCGGGCTAAATGTTTTGTCATCTCACACTCCAGGGTAAGCCTGCTCCAAAGCGTGAGCTTGAGGTCAGCTTAACCTCCTTGCAGTCTTGTCTCTCGTCGTCTTTACCGCTGCTGAAAGGGTGGGGGATAACAATACAGATTTGTGATCAGAAACTTGGGTGAAGCTCATTCTTCTGTGGCAGCCTTCATATGTCTACTCAGAAGGATTTTCAGGTGTTTGAAAGACGGAGTCCAGCACTCTCAGGCCGGGGAAACAGAGGAGCGGTATTGGCTTGGGCAGGTTGATGGCTTTAGTTAAATGATGCTGGCACGCAGAGGGATTGCTTTGGGAAGTTGTCATCCATCATGATTTTAGAATGACTCAAAGCAGCAGTCTGCTTTTGGGGTTATGGTCTAGGATCCATGATTGATGTGAAGTATGTTGGAGGGAGGAGTGCAAAAGAGACTGTGTGTTTTTGTGTACTGAAAATATGCTTGCAGTTAAACTGTACCTCCTGAGAATTTTTATTTCCTCTTCTCTTTTTTACAATGTGTTCGAGAAGCTGATGAGAGTCCTATGGATTAAAGTTACTCTAAATAAGTCATTTGTGCATGTGCCTGGATGCATCCCTTTGTACACTTTATTGTAATTCTTTAAGCTAAAGCATTTGGTCTGTCTTTGCCTTTCTCCCTCTCCCCTTTTCCAGAAGTCTTACCAAAGTTAATTCTTCAATTAGTGTGTATTTAGTAAAGATCATGGAGATGGGCACCGGATCTAGAGGTTTTGAGAAAAGGTGAATAAAAAGGCAAATCGAGGAAGGAGAAGAAGCATGAAAAGCAGATGAAAGGATGTAGAGAAGAAAGCACTAAGTCTGGTCTGTAAGTGGGTGGAGGTGAGGAGGGAGCATTGGGGTCTGAGGAGGTGGGGTGTAGATGTTAGATCCTCAATCACGCTGTGTAAGGACAGTGTAATTAATCCATTGAAGATGTCTGATTGCAGATGACTTTGGGAATACCAGAGTGTTGGCCAGGCCTGAGGGAAGGGGGAGGGCAGGATACAAGATGGATGGAGGGATGCGGGGAGAGGAAAAGTGGAAGGGCAAACACAGGGAGAGAGTGAGATTAATTGAGACGAGGGAGATACAGTACCTTTTAAATGAGAAGGATGAGTTTCAGTGACAATGCAGAAGAAGGAAAGAAAGAAAGAAATAGAAAGAAGTGATCATGCTGGGGTTAGGTCCAACCATTACTCACAGCAGCGTGGGGATAAAGACCTGTACCAGACACCACATGTGTATAAAGAAAGAAACGCGTCTGCTAACTCATCCCTGAGTTTCTTGTTGCTAAAACCCTCTCCTATGAGACAAATGAGTGTCTATGCTGTTCTAATGCTAATATGCTTTTAAGGCACTATTAGCTGGCGGGGTTTTGCTTTTATTTAATGGACTATTAATTTGTTTGAATGCATTTTGTCTCAGTGGCTACAGTACAGAGTTGGCTTGGCTTTAGCTCAGCTTCTGAAGAGCATGTGATTTACTTACCCACAGCTATTCGGAGACTAAGCCTTTTTAGTCTAATTAAATTTGATAAAGCAGAGTAATCATCAGAGTATTATGGCGAGTAGTCATCATACTGAAATGGTGATTTTGTTCTATGGTGATTGAATTTTTTTTTTGTTGTTGTTGCATTTGTGTTCAAATGTGTTTTTCGTTCACGTCTTTGCAGTATGTTGTTGATAGCAAAGCAAATGTTCATAGTTTTCAGAAAGAGTTGGATTTCCACAACTCTCACACACTTAGGTAGAAAATGCTGACAAAAGTTGAATTCTCTAAATGTTTGGCTTCTTTCATGGCAGAGAAAGCAGGCTGGATCTTGACAAGTCGAAAAAGCACTTTTGCTCTCTTGACAATTCAAGTCAAATGGGTGCACACACCTGTACAAACAGTGCCGTCTGTAAGCAGTAGGACAATGACACATATTTGTTGTTTTGGCTCTGCACTGTATTTTTTATTCGTGACGTCTGTTCTAGAAAGGAGCTGTATTAAATTCACTCACTGACTCACTTAAGCCAGCAAATTGCATTTTAAATGAAACTGTTACTATCTGGTTTTCAGCTTTAATAAGAGTTTACATTTATGGCAAATGTACTGTGTAATAACTGTGGTTGTTTAGTGAGAACAAATGGGTCAGTGTGCATATCTTTTTAAAATTTAATTTAGTGCACATACACTGGATGTTTCATGTTGCCACAGCACACTTGTTAAGTTATAGTTGGCTTCTGAACTTTTGGCTTGCTATTAACCTGATGAGGCTTATCTCGGCCTCTACTACATCCACATTTACTTTATGTGTCTTTCTGCTTTCATTGTGGCCTTCAGTAGGTGAAATACATGAAGTCAGGTGACTGACTTTGTCAGACCCAGTAAACAATATTACACTGCCCATTAATGTCTTGCATTTTGCATTATCTGTATGTTTATAATTGCTGTCCTGATGTATGGTTACAATTCCAAGCCTAACTACTGAAGGTCGAAACCTAATTTCAAGTAAATTCTGAGCACTGAACCAAAACAATGTGATTATTGTCCACATGATGTCATCTTCCAGTAAAGATAAGGCAGTGATTGAACTACATCATTTTACTCCAGACTGTGCAGTCCTAAATAAGAAGATGAAATGCAATGTTTTGGTTTCTTCATCTGTTCAATTACAACAGAATATTCAATAATTAATTGAAAAATTTAAACTTCAGTACATGCAATGAATAGTTAAAAATGAACATGATACTCTTAAATAGACTGCTCTTAAATACACTTTTTTTTAAATGCCAATGGCATGCCATTTTACAAAGCTTGCAAAAAGCTAAATTTCAAGCTGTTCGATTTTCTCTATAGCGTATAGTGTGTTTTGTAAGGGAGAGTTGGGGGGTACGTTAGGTCCTGAATGAGAAAAACAAGGTGAAGAGAAAGGGGGCAACACAGAAATTAGTGGAGTGAAAGATAAACAGAAAGATGACAGTCTGAGATAGAGTGAAAGGAAGATATAAGAAGACTGCAGAGGAAATTGTCCAGAGTGGAGAAAAACACTGACAGGCAGTAGAAGAGTGGAGGGTGAAATGTAACAGACAGAGTCAGGGAAAGCGAGGAAGAGAGAGACAGGCAGAGACAGACAGAGAGAGAGATAGACAGTGACAGAGGGAGAGATAGACGAGCTGTGTGAGGATGCAGAGAGTGTCCCCCTCTCTCGGCTGCTGCCAGAGGCAAACAGACAGCCTCTCTGCTGGTGGAATGCTAATGCAACAAGCTGCTCCTCTCTTGTCTTCCCTCCCTTCTTTACCTTTCTTCTTCTTTAACTCTCCTCTGTGCAGAAAGTTTAGAACTATAGACACAAGCATCGACTTTGATAACGGAGACCCCGACGAGTTCATATTATTTGCACTTTAGCAGAGTCGTTGGTTGGTTTTGCAAATCAGGTTGGGTGAGCGTCTTCTCATTGCAAAATAATGATTTTAATAGGGGGCGAGTGTGTGTGTGTGTGTGTGTGTGTGTGTGTGTTGAGGGGAATTTTGGATTAGTTTATATTTGACCTCTCTTCTGCACCTCACCCCTCCTAAGCCTTATACTGACATCATGTTTGTCTGCAGCTCAGTAGCCAATCGCAGGTCAGCCAGTCGACCTTTTTCTGTCTGTGTCGCAGTTGGCTGACCTCTGACCCCCAGCTCTGAGCCTCAGCCTGATCGAGAGACGCAAAGCAGTTGTTCAGAGGAGATAAATGTCTGCTGGCTTTATGGTCCATGCGGGTTGTTCCTCCATCATTTAAGACATTCACATCACATCACATAGAGAAACGCCTGCAAGTAAAGACCGTGGTTATTTTTCCTCTTGAACTCCGGCCCATTTTCCTGCTGTGGTGACAGTCATCAGTTCTCAACTTCAGACAGGACATAACCTTGAGTGGAGCGAGTCGCCTGAGCCTGCACCCCCCACCCATCCCCTCCATTCCCAGTCTGTCTGCTTGCCTGCGTGTTGGTCTGTGTGTGTGTGGAGATGGCAGCTTCTGAGAAACGGTGGCACACTCTGAAGTGTGATCCATTTAGATAGTGGCAAGGTTCTCTCCCTGCGCACACGCAGACACGCGTGCACACTCTTCGCTAAACGTGCACAGATGTGAGCAGACGTAAACACACCTGTGCGTGCACGGACACAAAGAAGCAGAAACAGATCTCTATTCTCTCTCTCTCCACACACACACACAGACACACACACACACACGGACGGCAGTCTCTTGACATGCACTTGCTTGGTTGACAAGTCATCTTAGATAAGCGTGAGTGACAGGTAGGGAGTGTTGACTACTAGTGTGTGTAGAACGCTCTGCCAGATATCACCACTTTATGATTATTGTGTAGTATGTATTTAATCAGGTATGTAGTATTTACTTAAAAAATAACAGGAATCTATTGCTAACAGACACGGAGTGAGATACATTTTTTCTGTTTTGCTCTTCCCATAGGTCAATTTTTATTCTCCCTCTGTTTCATTTTAGTTGTTAATTTGCCCTGCCACCTTTTCCTATCTCTTTTCAAACATATTACACTCCCTCTGCCATCTAGAGAGAATCTTGTCAGTTTTTTTGGCAGCAGATGTATGTTCAAGCTATATTTTGAGGACTCAGGCCTTGTATACCCATTCGCTTACACTCCCCTCCTCCACTTCCTTTATCCCCAGGCCTCCCCATGCACCATTCCTCTATTTTCTTATCTACTTTCTTCTCCTGCTTGCTCCTCTATGTCATTGCCAAATCTCTCCTGTCTGTTCTTCTCTGTCTTCTCCTCTCACTCCCTCCTACCGCTCTCTGTTTCTTTTACACACCCTCTTCTCTCTCTATCAGTCTCTCTATTCTGTGACTGCTCTGTCTGGTCCCCCTGTGGCACACCGTGTCGTGTCCCTAATTTATTTATAATTAGTGCTCTTTGTCGGGATGCGCGGGGAATGTTAAAGTACACACCACCTCGCTCTGGGTACAAATGGGCTGGTGTTCCTTTCCACCTGCCCCAACTGCCCAACCAACACGGCCACTGGGATGAACAGACCTTACATCAGTCTTAAAATGATAACGACTCTTCTGAGAAAGACTGTACACTGCAAGAAAATCGCCATTTTATGTCCTAAAACACTTATTTTGTTAGAACAAGTCAGTGCAAATCATTTTTGCAAGAATTTTTTGATTGAGGAAAATAGTTTAAACTAAGTAGAAAAAAACTGATTTCACAAGCACATTTTTTCCCTCCGGTTTTAAGAAAAAAGACTTAATAAGAAGGACAGTTTGACTGACACCTGCTGAGATACAGATACACATTGTCAGTGCACTCACCTGTGCAACGCCTGAATGCAAAACAGAATAACAAGATGGGACAACATGTAATCTGAAAGTGTAATTTATTAAACATCCTGTTGAATTTTAATGGCCATCACTTGTAAAGTTGAGCTGTTTTGGGGGGATGCAGAAAAAAAAAGATATATAAATTTTTTTATCACACCACATTAATGTCAGCACCACCGTCACACATAACATACATGACCAGAAATGACGGCACTGACAGGACGGCACAGTGTGTGTGAGAGAGATCAGCCAGGAAGAGCTTTTGTCCTTGGGCTGAGAGGGCACCTGGCTCCTCTTTCCGTCCTTGTGATCTCTCTGTTTCCCCTCTCTCTCGTGCCGCTCTATCCCATCTCTATCTGTCTCTTCCTCTCTTCTCTTTACTCGGATCCCTTCATCCCCCCATCTCGCGTTCTCCCTCTCCACTGCCCAAGGCGATGCCGTCCTGCAGGCTTTGATCAGGGGGCCAGGGAGGAGAGAGGAAGTGGGTCAGAAAGTTGTGCTGGAGACTGCAGGAGAACAAGGCTGGAATATCGAGTAGGTGAGGCTGGGAGAGGGAGAGATGGGGTAATCTAGTGAGAAAGTGATAGAGTGAGAGAGGGTGAGATAGTGGTGGTGGGGGGATAAGAGGGTGGGTGTGGGTAAAGAAGATGGGGGGGAGAAATGGGGCAACCGTGAGAGGTAGCGGGAGGGGTCGGCCTGAACTGAACAAGTAGAAGGAGATAAAAAGAAAATGAAGAGAGCAACAGGAGGAGATAGAGGAGAAGGACGTGGGAAACGAGAGGTGTCTTCATTTGCTGAGATGAAAAAAAAAGACAACACATTTGTCTTGAACGTGATGCTCAGCATTTAAACAGCAGGTTGGAGGATAAGGCCCTGTTTTAACTAATCTACACAGTGCAGGACAGATAGTTCAGCACAGTGTGTGTGTGTGTGTGTGTGTGTGTGTGTGTGTGTGTGTGTGTGTGTATCCTGGCAGTATAGCGACTGTGGCTCTTTGTTTTTTTTGGAGATCATTAAGATGCATGGTTTATTAATATTCAGATCAAACCATTAATATTCGCAGAGTGTTTCTGCTCTCCTTGTGTCGTCAGCTCACCTGGGACCAGGGAGGGCAGAGGGGGAAAAATGAAGGAGCAAGAAGCAGGGATATTATACGGGAGGAGGGGGGCAAAAGGAGGAGTTTAAGGGGTAAATGAAGGAGGAGAAAGACAAGATGACAGTAGATGAGGAACAAAGTGGGAGCGATGGTGATGATTTAGAGGGACTTCTGGAGATGAGAGGAGCAGAAGGTACAATGGGGGCAGTAGAGGTCCTAAGAGGGGTCGGGTGTATTGTGATGGACAATCTGGCTGTGCAGGGCTGCAGGGTGGGGTTGGAAGGTTGGGGTTTTCTGGGGGTCTACCGCTGGGACTGTGAGGTGAGAGGGGATGAGGGATTTTGGGGGAAAGCAGGGAAGCAGAGGGGGTTCTGTTCTGGAGTAATTGGGCCAATGGGAGGATAACCATAAACATGCGCACACACACACACACACACACACACACACACACACACCCACACCCACACACACACACACACACACACCCACACACACACACAGACACACACACACACACATACAAACAAAAGCACACATTTTTGCCCTTCTGTGGACACAAACATACACATTTATATGCACACAATGTGTAAGATGTACATTCTATATTATGGACATTTACATGGCCGTTCACACATACTGTACATTTGAATATAAAGACACTAAAGACACATCCACATACACACACTAAGGGCTGCTGCAGCCAGTTACTGTATAAATACTGTTGATAAGTCAGTTCACCAATTAATCAGTCAGCAAAACGGTTGTCAGTCACTTTTCTATCTAATTAATTATCAACTCATTGTTTTAGTTTGACTCATATTTGTACGAGTACATGTACTCCATTGCCTTCTATATGCATACATATATGTACCCCCACACACAGAGTCACTCCAGTCAGTTACACATACACTCAGGCATGCACAAAGGCGGACAGCAAATTAAAGTGGTAATTACTTTTAAGCCCAGAAAGGTGAAGGATTGTATGGCAGGGAGCAATGGGTCACTGTTGAATAGAGAGTAGTGGAGCAGGCAGACAGTGTGAAAGGCAGATATGCATCTCAATGAAATATGGAGGAGCATATGCAACAAAAGGCGAAATGGTTTTTTAATGGCCACATGCCCTCAAAGAATTATTGTCTGATAGATTTGGAATATTATCTACTCTATGGCAGCTATCTTTAAACACCCTTTTATACTTGCTGCAGGGGAAGGAAAAGAACATGTTGTGTTCATCTGTGCCAAATTTGTATAGTCTTAAATGGTACACTGACAGCTACTCAGTTTGAAAAACAAACAATATTTTAGTTAGATTTTCTATCAAGAATCCCTTCTGTTGTGATTAAAGGTAGATTTTAGTAATGTAGAGACTGAGATATCCTATTGATCCATACTGCAGGTGTATGTCTGAAAATGTGGGATCCTACATTTCCCACATTGCAACTAAAGAAGCTTTTCATGTCTTGTAAGTTGATTATTTTACACTACATAAGTTGCTTCGGGGAAAATACTTTTAAAAAAAAGTTTGAAAAAAAATTGTAGTGCTTGTCTTAAATCTAGGTGAGGAGAACATGGACTGTGCCATTTTCCTCAGCTGTATTTAGCATGTTACTATCTAAAGAAACATCATAAAAGAATTCAGATTACTGTCAGTGGTTTGTCTTTGGTGAGTCAGCACGTTCAGATACTGTATGTTGACATCAAATTTCAATATGTATATATCTGTAGCCAGATTTATTTCTGGAAGCATTTCAGCAGAGCGTCTTCATTTTCATTCACTGCACATTCACAGTGTGTTTTAGCTGAAAAGACTCAGCCAGTTTTCACTGTGTTGCCTTCCTACGGAAACAAGAACTGGTTCTGTAGTAGTTCTGAAGATCCATTATAAATCCGATTGGTCTTTCATATAAAACTGACATGTTGTCCCCCTCAGCTTAACCCAG
>JAUBNQ010000005.1:18508695-18533108 GCA_032353495.1 Ctenopoma kingsleyae | reverse complement strand
TCTATCTATCTATCTATCTATCTATCTATCTATCTATCTATCTATCTATCTATCTATCTATCTATCTATCTCTTAAAATACAGTTGTTACTATGTTAGTCCTTTATACTATTTGCCATATGTGTCAGCTCATCGGATAAAGTGCATCTTTCTTCAGGCTATTATACTAAAGTTAACTATAACTATACTTTATGCTTCTTTGTCTTTTTCACTACTTTGAACATTGAAGCAATGAATGACATTGAGTATATTTGAGAAAACCACAGGAGAGCAATCCTCCAGAATTGATCATTTTTCTAGTAAATACTTTTCTACTAAATATATGGGATTCTGTGCGCCGATGTTTCCAACTTCATGTTTAATACAGTGCAGGTGAAGTGGAGCATTTCTTTTGTGTATACTCAGGCTGAGATAGATGGTAATTATGACAGGCATGGATTGAATTCTGCGTAGCTCCACGCCCGTGAGGAGTGGACATCAAAGCACGCTCACCAAAGCCCTCTGTAATAAAAGAGGAGAAAGAGAAAGATATTGATTACCGAGAGTGAACATTAACAAATCTCTTTCTCTCTCCTTTTTTTTATCCATCTTCATCTGTCCATCATTTCTCTCCCTCTCTATCTCTCTATCTCTTACTGTCTGATTTGCCTCCCTCCGCCTCTGCTTATGCTCTCTCCATCCCCCATCCACTCATCATCCACCCCTCTCCCCCTCGCTAATCATTTATTTATTGCTGATCTCTTTATTCTGTATTCTTCGAGTTTAGGGACCGTCCACTCTGTGACTGCACGGTGCTCGTTCGCTCATACAGGCTGTTATCATCATTCCTTTACACCCTCCTCTTGCTCCTCATCATCACAGAGATACCTGAGGGCGGGTGGGGTCACTATGGTCCAATCTAATGCCGTATTGATTCCATTAGATAATTAATGACCCAGCCAGGGCCAGGGAGGAGCAAATAGGGGGTTTGGAGAGATTTGGGGGTGGGGGGGGAGAGGATGGGAGAGGGGGTGTGACGCCAAGGCTCATGAGACTTGGTGAGAACCTTGGATTGGGAATGATCCTGAGTCGTCAAGGTCAACCGCAGCCGGTGCACCGATACGGAAGCAGAATGCCGAACGAGCCAGAATATGGAATACTGAGAGAGGAGGGAGAGAGATCTTCATGTCCAGCAGCTGTCGATTGATCAGCGGCTGAAAAATTGTACATTAAAAAGTGTTTTGACTTCCAAATCCTGAGGTCCAACCAGGACCGTAATGCATGATAAGTAGTTTTCAGCCCTCCAACCAGAATACCAAACTTCATCTCCCCGGACACTCCAGACACTCATTTACAACTACTCAACAACATGAAAGGCACGATAGAAAACTAGCTACATCAAATATTCTGTTCATGTTATTTCTAACCATGTTTTTTACATCTTCCATGATATTGAACGTTCACTATTTGGTAAAATATTATTCACAGGAATATCTTATATCGCTGTTGTATGTGTACTCCACTTTCACCTAGAGTTGGAGATAATTAAAGATGGGTGAGGCGTCGAGAAAGTGGGAGAGATCTGAAAACTGCTGTTAATAAGGCTTTATTTGAGTTGCACTGCCTCATTGATCCTATTCACAGTTTTGCTTTCAGGTGAAAACCTTTCATCTCCAAAATGTCAACTTATTTTGTACAACAGGTGCTTTGCCTTTATACACAAGAAAAGAGAGAGAGGGGGAATGACACGCAACTAACGCCTCTGGCCAGACCCCAAATCAGGGTCCCTTTCCACCGAAATGATTTGTGAGCATTGCTTGAAGACACATTGCAAGTAGTGAGAGCAGCGTATTTCACAAATGGCTGCCACTTGCAAATAGCGAAAAAATTTGCAAGTCCTACAAGGCACTTGCATGCTCCTGTATGAGTCGCAAGTCTGCAGTTTGTGTTGATTAGTGATACGTGTCAGATTAACGGGAAAGGAAATTATCTAAAATTGCAGTTTGCATATTGCAAATTTGGAGAAACAGGCCCAAGGGACGTTATGATCACTGTATAAGGCCATTGATATGCCCCCTAAAATGCCAGCTTCTTACAAACGAAATACACACATATAATATATAGACATATATATATGTATATATTATCTGAAAAGGAAATAAATAAATGAAATATTGATCATTCAGAATTTGATAAATACCATAAAATCCTTTGAACTGGAACAGTTCTCTGCCTATTCCTGTAACTTTTACAATACATAGACTTCGTTCTGCTCTTCACCTTTGCATGACCATGGTGTGCATGCCGTCTCCTGTGAGCCTGTGGGCTATGAGAGCTCCTCTGCCTCCACATTCACAGTCTCGGCCAGGATCTGAATTGGGCCCTAGGGGCTGGAGAGATGAGGCATAAAACAACCATGTCTCTACCTAGGGGAGCTGGTGGCATGGCAGTGGGGCTATTGTCTGTCTGCGTGCTGTTTGACTTAAATGTGTTCATTTGCCTGATGCCCCTGACTCCCTATAGGGAGGGGCGGCTCAGGCAGAGGAGTGGCATGCTAACGAACCTCTGACAGCTGGAGCCCTAATTAAACGTCCCTGCTGAAAATAAACAGAGCGGGAGCCAAGCGAGCAGCCAGAGAGAAACACACAGCAAACATCGGCTGTGAGCGCTCGCCGCAGTGCCCTCCCTGTTGCTGTTGAGACCATGCCAAGAGAGCACAGCTCTATAAGGGTAGGGGTCGGAAACACACACTCACGTAGACACACATACGCGTCACACTTTTGAATATGTAACACTGCAGTAACACACTGTGAACACCTGCGGTCACACTTGATACAGGTTGATCTCTACGGCTGTGGGTGCAGCATATTTTTACTGTCAGTGCTCAGAAGCCGCACGTTTCCTCTCACTGCGCCGTTAAAGAACAAGTCAACTTGGTTCTTTTGAGCAGATTGTTTCACACTATCAGTCCAGATGACACTTGTGACATTCAGCCTGTTGTGCTGCTAGCTAGCTGGAGCATTAGCAGTCAAAGTGGCGGGGTCCATTTGGGTGAGTGCATTAATGGGCCGCTCAACCTGCGACAAGGTTATGAGGCTGATTGAATAATTACTGTGGACGCCCCTGTCCATTACGCCCCTGTGTCTGGCCAGATAGAGGGAGCGAGATGGAGAGATAGATCGAGACAAAAAAGATGGAAATAGAGATTAGATAAGCACAGATAAGGTCAATTAAGAGATAAACATACAGGTATGGGATGGAAAAAGCTGTGTACGTTTGTGAGGTAGTGAAAATTTGAGAGAAAAAATCTTCCTGCCTGTGTCTCCTTTTGATCTATTCGTTCTACTGTACACAGACTAATTTGGCATGTAGGGCATCTATCCAGGTGAGATAGAGAAGGTGACAAAGGTGAAGTTGTTAGACAGAGGTGCGGTGCCCTCTGCTTGACCCTGTCTCCTCTTCACCAGAGTCTCTGAAAAGAGGACTGTCAATGTTGCAGGCTGGAAACTGGAGGGCAAAAGATACAGGTTTCCTATAGTTGAATTAAGCCTTAGCCTTAAACCTTAACAGGACAAAATACTCTGTCGATGTAAGTGCCATAGGGTTGGACAATTCAGAAAGTGAGCTTCCTCATCAAGGTCAATATAACACTTTACTGTGATACCGATTTTAGTTGATATCACCCAAGTCCTCTAATCTACGTTTAGCCACTTGTTAGATTTACTAGTGGCATGGCTATGGAGAGCTAATGTCAGTCAATTTAGTTCAGAGTGAAATTTCTGAGTCATTTTGGGGCAGAAAGCCATGGAATTTCTTACAGACATTCATGGATGGATCTTCATTGTCCGTCTATCTGTAGTCCACCATCGTACTGAGCGAGGTCAGAATTATTTTATCTTTAGATATAAGTTTTGAAATATTGGATGCCATTACGCCGTTGTTGCTCCATATAACGATCTGTCATTTTTCTCTGGTTGTGTCCCTGATCATCTTAAGTAGTAAATAGTCTGGTCTGGATGCATTAAACTTCAGCAACCACATACCAGTTTATATATTCATTTCTAAGATCTGTGAAAACTCACATATTTTGAGTGAAAACCAAATGTCTGAAATTGTTCTCTCAGGTTTTAGAGAACACTGCAGCTGAGATTTCACTGCGACTGTGCATATTAGAGCAAATGATCTCTTCAAGAATGCTCATTCAAGTGAACGTTCAGTTTTGATATTACTTGACCTGACTGCAGGCTTTGAAACCATTGATCACATCAATTTGTTAAATAGACTCCAGGAATGGCAGGGTTGTCTGGGAATTGCCTCAAAGTGATTTTCTTCCTACTTGTTCAACCAAAACAAGCTTAATTTCTGTTGGTGATGTTTTGCCCCTCTCACTTGTGCACTTGTGGCCTGATGAATTTTGAGCTGCATGTTAACAAGGTCTTAACATTTTTATCATTTTCAGAATATTGTTGCAATGTGTTTAAATATGAGCTTAATTGAAACTAAAACCGTCATGCACATTTTCTTCATGTTTAGATCAGTTTAATGCTCTCCAAACAGGCCGAAATCAGCGAACTATTCTCAAAAATTCCAGAAAGAAAGTAAGACAAGAGATCATGTTACTCCCCTTTTAATGTTTTACACTGGCTATCAGTTTGGAATAGATTTTAAAATTTGACACATTCACTTGAAACTACTTAATGTCCTGACCCCAGAGTACATCACTAAATTGCTAGTCTCATGACGACCAGCGCACAGTCTTGCCCTCGGGCAGGAACCTATTGACAGTTTTGATGTCGAGGTGTGAGCGAGACAGGAGACAGAGATTTTACTGTTGGGACACTTCAGCTCTGAAATGATCTGTTTAATGAACTCAGATTTTCAAAATCTATATTCGTTTAATCACTGAAAAAATAAGTTTGATGTGAGACTTATGTAGCTTATAGATTAATGAATCATGTTCATTATTTAATTTTGAAATCATTTTGTAATATCTGATCTTAAGTGCTATATAACTTTTTATTAATATACATTTAGCTTCAGTGTCACTGTCTATATACAGTATACAGAATAATAATGTTGTTATGTTAAAGGTAAGTGGATCCGATCCCTTTTTAACCGCTCTTCTCTCTGTGTTCAATCCCCCGTTAACTCTGCCGTCTTTGAAATTGGTCCAAGAAGTTTTCATGCATGAATTTAATGTTGGCTGTTGCAGGTCAGATTTCTGAAATGATATCTGCTAAACCTGCCCAGCTTCTGCTGACCCCGCTTAGCCAAGGTCAGCATAGCCATGCTCAAACTCGGTGCACTTCATTTTCTACTGCCCCAGCAAAGCCCTGTTGACTTGATAGTGCTGACCCAGCCGGGCCAAAGAAAGAGTGAGTTAGTGAGTGAGAGGCAGAAAGAGAGGAAGAGAGAGAGAGAGAGGGGGCATCTCAGGCCCAAGGGCATGACACTGCGGTGCTCGGGGCCACACTAGCCCTTTAAATGTCAGCACAGTACAGAGAGGAGTGTGGGGGAGGGAAACTGGTGAGGAGCGGGGGTCTGTTTGAGGACAGGGAAGAATATTGGCAACTTCTAATACAGGGTGGTGTTGGAGACTGGCAGAAGGCGGCGAAGGATGCGGGAGAATTGACAGTGGGCAGAATGTGTTTTGTCTTTAGAGATACTTGCTTTAAACTCCAGCTGCAGACAAGTTTGAAGTAGAATGAGGGAAGACATTTGGAGATCTGTGGTTTTCAGCTGAATTGTGACTTCAAAGGAAGCTCAGTGTTATGTCTTAAGTCTATTACCTTGGGAACAGCCCCTGACCTTTATGTGGGGAAGTAGATACAGTGCACCTAATTGCTCCCTCTCAACCTTGCTGACTTTTTTTCTTTCCGTCTTTCCTCAAACCTCCAGGTTCGACAAGCATTTTCAGAAAAGCTATTTTTTTTAAATAGATGAACTAAGAAATTGTAAGATTGGTTTGCATCCAGGCATTTTAATGCAAATTATAATCTATCATATAAAAAGGGCTGAATGGAAACTGCAAATGGAAAAAAGTGTCACCTTTTTTCTTCGCTGAAAAAACTCTTTATGCTCACTGCAGGCTTGAATGGTATTCTTTTTGAAAAGTTGTTATAGAAACACATTTGATAATTAAAAAATGAAAGACTCCTGAAAGGTGTTACATTTTACTTCCCTAAAATGCTATGGGCCTAAATGTAGCGTGTCACTGATGAATGAATGAATCGACCTGACAGGATTTACTGAATTTTACCCTCTGTCTTCTCTCTGCCCTTCACTGATGTGTCTCCTGGATCTTCAGGTCTGAGTCTGTCACATCCTCAACCAATCAGAGCCTTCGTTAACAGCGGCGTTGGCACGTGATTGGCAGAAGGATGGCAACCATGCCGTTTGTCAGCGAGGGGAAGTGCGTGAGCGTGGAGTGGGATTTCCTACAAGGACTACTGGCCAAGCCTCCCACCCTGCCCTGGTGAGACACACACACACACAGTCTGATACTGTATAAGCCTGTGAGCATGCCCATGAATTAATCTGTGCAAGGTGAAATTCATGCATTAACACCCTTGCACACACTGGCAGCCTGAAGAATTTCCTATCAATGAAACACATCCAGAAGACTTCTCCTCTGTGCTACATATAACCTGTATTGTTGCTCACCTGCCAATTCTGTCAGAGCTGTGAATCCCCTCCCCTTACTGGGAGATTAAGTAAATTTGGCTGGAATTATTAATGGGCAGTCATTTAGAAGCGGATATAAAAACTAAGCAGAATCAATGTGTGTGTATTGATTGTTCTCGGTGGCTGGGGTCGAGGCAGTATAATAATGAGATGTTACAGAGGCTGGCAGCATGAGTCGACACCACACGCGCACGCGGTCACAGAAAAACTCATTGTTTTCACTTATTCAAGAATAGCAGGGAGAAATACAGCAGCTGTGTGAGCTGATTAAGATATAAACACATGTACACACACTACATGCAACTCTTCTTTGTTCTTTTCTTTGTTTTGCTTCCATGTGCATTCACACCCACGCACACGCTACTGGTGGTCTTTCTTAGGAGGAGAATCAACAACACAGACTCGAGGGAGAAAGGCTTCTCTCTCCTCTAGGTCTCGTTCTCACTCTCTCTCTATCACACACACACAGGCACATACAGATTCACACACACACAGACACGAACACTTTATTCCAGCGCAGCACCGGCACAAATTGTGAAGTGGCTGTGACAACATAATTCCACCACTCAGGCCCCATTGAGGAGAGTCAATACCCAATCAGAGAGACAGGCTACCTGAGCCTTGTCCCCCCCCCTCTGTCACTCTGCCCCTCCTTCTCCTATTGATCCCTCAATCACGGCTTCAGCTCACTAGCCTGGGACCAGATGAGAGAGAGGGAGAGAGTCTGAGAATGAGCAGTCGGAGGGAGAGAAAGTGAGAGATAGGTAGCGAGAGATTGTGTATGTGTGTGTATTCACATATGGATTTTGAGGCAAATGGCATTATTAGGGCTCTGCTCTGCTAGATAGAAGAAGGGAGTCTGTCTGTAATTACAAGGCCGGTCTGCAAGAGATGGGTCAGAAGGGAGATTGTTTCACTTGAATTGCAGGAGCCATTACCATTATATGTATTTATGAAATGAGTTTTCACGATTGATACTCAGGTCATTAATACAAAGCATGAATCAGTCAACAAGTGGCCAGTAAGTGGTCATTATGTGAGGCCTGTCACCAGTTTTCCAGTTTTTCTTATACAGTGCTGATTCAGACTATTTATTTGCCCCTCAGTTCTTTTCCCTCCTCCTTGCATTTATCTGTTTCTTCCCTTTTACTTTCATCTGTACCCTTCAACACCATTTCCCCCCTTGTCTTCTTCACCCTTCAGTCTCCAGAACTTGCGTAAAGAAAAGTCTCGCAATGCGGCTCGCTCCCGACGAGGAAAGGAGAATTTCGAGTTCTTTGAGCTGGCCAAGATGCTGCCTCTGCCTGGGGCCATCACCAGCCAGCTGGACAAGGCCTCCGTCATCCGGCTGACCATCAGCTACCTGCACATGCGCACCTTTGCCAGCCAGGGCGACCCACCCTGGAGCCCCCTACTGGAGGGAGACAGCAACTGCAGCAAAGGTGAGCAAAATGGAAAGGAAAGATTACTAAATAAGCAAAATGCATTGGTTCACATAGGTTGGGCTGATTTTCTTTTAGATATGGAAGGTATGTAACATAGCTATAAAGTATTATAAATGTGTATTCACACAGAAATCGACACAAATTGAGTTATTTGTACGAATTTGACTGTAGGACCTTCTGTATTCACTCTACACAGCAAATGTACTAGCTATATGTTAGCTATAAGGTAGCTAGTAATAATAGACTGTGATTGTGGGAGTGAAATCAGCCTCTGACTACTTTCAGAACACAAGAAAAACTTTGGTCCTCTGTTACTTACCGTCACCTGTGATGAAGCCATACAGTACATGAACACATGCCAGCCCTGCTAAATTTGCAAATCAATCAAATGCCATATTTCCATTGACTTTATATTTAATCAGACCAGTAAACAAAGTTAGTAGGATGCTTAGCACAAAACAGGGCCACAGCTACTACTAAGGACACAGAGGTCATGTCCTCTGTCCTTCCTCTCAGAGTTTTTGAGGTTTTAGCAAAGTAAGGGAGTTCACATTCTGCACATTCTCTGGGCTGATTCCAGTATGCTTTAGATTGGATATACTTTAATCTGATTAATTTTAGCCCAAGAAAGGATTCATTCTGTCATTTTCCCACCAGAATCTCATTTCTGGCAGCTTGGATAGGGCTGGAAACAGCATTTAGACCTTCACATTGGGTAATTAAATTTACATATTATTGAATAATTGCATGAAATATAAAAATCCAAATAATACACGTTTTAAGACATTTTTCCTTAAATAGAGGAAACCAGAATGTGTTATCTTCTATCAGTTTTTAAAATGATGGAAGTAGCCCTGGTAGGAAATATTTTTTTTACATTTATTGTTTAGACATATCACTGATTTGTCATGAACAATTGCTTGAGCTGTTTCGTAAATTTAAAGATTAGTATAAATCAAAGTATGCAGACTTAAATCAATATGAAGTATAGTTTTTCCTGCAGTCTTGAGCAGTGTGATCTGCCAACTTAACTCCCGGCTGCAGAGACACTCCACGCCACAAAAAATTCAGTCGCCCAGTCACAGACAAGCTCACTCACAAGCCAAACATACGTGTGCACATAAATATACAGTAATCATACAAATACTTTCCACAGGGCAGTGTGAGAATGAATAGGATTTATGTTGTGTTGTGTGTGTGAGAAAGAGAGAGAGAAAGAGAGAACACAAAGAGGGAGGAAACTATTGGTGCGATTTGTAATTACAGAAATTAACTATATAACAAGGACAGTGTAATTATACAGCCTGTCTAATTGCTACTATTACTGAGGGGAAACGAAGCAGCTACAGTACAATTAGGGGTGTGTGTGTGTGTGTGTGTGTGTGTTCATGCCTGTTCATGTCTAATGTGAGGAAATGTGAGCATCAAATGGTCATGTTAATAGCATTTTTTGTGTGTGACCAATTGTGGAACACTATTTACTACACTATTCCTGATGACATATAATGGTTTAAATTGGGGGGGCGACCCTGGTCCACAGATATACACACAGAGGTCAGTTCACCTGTCACAAGGAGAACTACTGTGCAGCTGAAAACAGCTGGCTTAAAAAAAAGATTTATGACAGGAAATCTGAGGTATGCCACCTGAAACACATTTAGCAGACAGGAATTTCCTAATGAAAAGACACTATTGGTTGCATTATGGGAAATGTAGTACCCAGTGTTTTTGGCCATACTGTGGACTGAAATTCAAAATACGTTTTATCCTGCTTTGATTTTCACCAACCTCTTTTTAATCTGTCTGTTGTCAGCCCGTCAACCTTATAAGGAAGCGACATGCAGAATCACCTCTTTAATCTGAGGAAAATGTTTTATTGTTTTTAACATACTTTTTAAAGCATCAGTACTGTGATACAAGCATCTGTTTAACTAGCAATTTTATCAACATAGTTTGTGACTACTTTTTTTTTCTTATGTAAATACAGGTCACAGAATAACTGAACAACATTAAAGCTCTCTATATGCTTCATTATAATCATATTATGAGTAATAGAAAATATTGAATACAGCAGTGGAAAAGCACAGGTCTTACAAATAATTAGGTGTACTGGTAAAGCAAGACAGTAGAGCTCCAAGAAATTGTAGATTAATTGATTAGTTGATCAACATAAACAAAACTATTACTACTATTGATATTTACTGAATTATTTCAATATGTTTTAAGAAAATTTGTCAGAATTATCTTGTTACATCTGTATGTCAATATTATCAAGTTGTATGTTAAAATAAGTGTGTTTGGATTTGGATTATTTATCAGAGAAAAAAACATTTGAAGCTTGAGCTTTGGGAAATCAGAAGGGCTTTTTTTCTGAATTTTCTGACAAATTATTCCATAAGAAAAAAAATTATTAATTGGCAGCCCTGCAAGTACAATACCAGGACATTAAACCAAAGCATCAAAAAGGAATTTACTGTCACTTTCATTATTTACACTCGTGCTTTTCCTACAACAAAAAAAGCCTCATTGATGTTCATTATTACAAGTGCTGTGTGATTTTCAGTATAATAATTTGGTAAGATGTTTTTTTTAGCACTAATTACAAAATCACTCTCAGGACAGTATTAGTACATACTGTGCACAAATATAAAGTTGCATGAAAGTGAGACACAGTTAAAGAATCTTATTAAGCTTCCAGTAGTTATTTTTGATATGGACGATTTTAGTATTCAGCGCTACATGCTCCTATTAGTCAGTGTTTAGAAACTACTAGCCATGATGATAAGTATCTGTCAGTTTAATATCAACTTTCACTTTATTTCAAAAGTATCTCACATTTTATAATAGATACATTTTCCTAATCTCAAGCTGTAGTACAATATATTGTACACTGGGTTAAAATGCATTGAGATCCATCAATATCTATTCAGCCTTAAAGTGCAGCTCAGTCTGATTGTCTGAATGATATCACACACAGTATCACACTTACATGCCGGTGTGGCCTTGACTGTGCTCTACACATTGTGAATTGTTTTGCCTCAGAGTTCCAGGCTTTCCTTGGCCTTCACACAAGATACCTGGTGTTTAGAAAAGCAGGTGTGCAGGAAGCTATTCTGTCCTGTGCACGTACTGGAAGTGTGGTAGGAAGACAGATGTGAGCTACCTTATGTTGCTTACACTACAACAAGAGGCACTCCACGTACAAATGTGCACCATAACTATAAATATATAGGACCCTGCTGGAGCTGCACGAAGGTCGTGGAAAATTGTGAGGCACAAACTGAATGAATCGCAACACGTATCATTTACAGTTAGAATTATCTTCCACTAGGTCTGGATCCACATCTGGTATGTTGGGTATTTTATTAAATGTTTAGAGAGTTCTACAAGCAGGTCACAGTCTCTGTGAGGCCAAGGCTGAAAATGCGATGCTAATTTGGACATCAGTTTGAACAAGTCTACCCACAATGCATTGGCAGGGTTTTAAGTGTGATGCATGACTTTAATTCCGTTAGTGGAATGTGGTCAGAGATCCAGCTGAAAGGGAGAAGAGGACAGCGAGGAGGGGAAGGGACAAATGTAGAAGGAATAAAGAGAGAACGAGAGGAGGAAGGAGTGTGGGGAGACAGGAGGAGTGGGGGAGGTTGCATTCCTCCGCACTCCCTCTTGTCCGAGGGTTTTTGCAAGGGTGAGGGCCAGCGGAGAGGGAAAGGAGGTGGAGGGTGGGGGAGAGGAGAGGGATGGAGCAAAGGGGAGGGGCCGGTGTGGCTTTTGTCTGCTTCCCACGTTTCAAAGCTAGTCTTGAAAAATGAATAGACAGAAGAAAATCAATTGCATGACCTTCACAGAGAGAAGGAGAGAGAGAGATTGAGAGAGCAGGAGACAGGGGGAAAGAAGGAGGAGAGAGACAAATTATGGAAGGAAGGAGCAAACGAAAAGGAGGAAGGGCTGAAGGGAGGAAAAGTATGACCCATGATGTTCATTCCCATTCAGTGTGTTTGAGTGTGTACGCATTTGCACAAGGACTAAAACCTCATATTTGAAATCATTTATATTTCAAAACCTCTCTATATTGTGAAAATGTTGCATTGGGGGAAGAGTTTTATTTTTTTCACTGCATTTTGAAATGTCCCATTAAAGGATAATTCTGGTTAATTTTACGAGAGTCTTATTTTCATGGCATTGATTATCACTTCAGTTGGTTTTCATAACACTGCGCTCACCACACTGATTTCTGAGATCTTAGCATAGGAGCAAAATCACTAAAAAGAAGCCTGAGGAGATGAGAAACACAAGTGGTTAAACGATCAAACAGATCGAGCACAGCCTAATAGTTTAGTCCAATTAGCTGAGACACTTAGCTACAGTATGTGTGTACACCAAACTTGTACAATAGATCAAACATGAATCATAAATGAATTTAATCATTGTTTATAACCTATGTTTGCAAAATAATTAGCTTTTTGCCATTTTGCCATTCCTGCAGATCAGTTTATACCAAGTTATCTGTGATAAACTCTTCACAATCACATATCTCATGTTTATAGTGAGTCCAATCTTATCATTTATGGAACCTTTGTCCAAAGCCAGAACCAGTGGAATTATTAGTAAAAGTTTTAATTATCTTTTAACAATTAGAGCAAGTTTTCACAGTTTTTTAAATGAAGCAGTTTATCACGTTTAATTTGTCAAATGTACACTTTAAGTCAAATTTCTGGTTACATAAAATCTCTCACCACAAGTCTGTAGCAATTCAACCTTATGCAACCTTTACCAGGTGCAACATGGCAGCTAGAGAATCCCTCAGTCTTTTACAAGGTACAGTACAATGACAAGTTATCGCCAGCAACAGGGCCAGCTGAAGTGTTTTACTGTCTCTGTTAGTGAGGTCAAACACACCTCTCTCGCTTTGCTAGCATTGGTGACATTGACTTTTCATCCCACCTCCACTAGCCCCCCTCGCTCACTCTCCCTCTTCTCCATTCTTTCATTGCCTCTGTCTCCCCCACCTCTCCGCGTGCTTCCTGCGTCTGCCTCCCGTCTAATTCACAGCGTTTAAAGCAGCCGAGGCTTTTAAGGGAAGTTAATTGCACTCAAATTATGTTCGACCGCAAAAGGAGTGAGGGAGAAGAGACAGAGAGATAGAACAGAGATAGAGGGAAGGAGGGAGGGATGGATGTCAGAGTGAGAAGATAATTGCACCAGGGAAGGACGCTGCGATTAGGGTCACTCTTTCTTTCTCTGTCTGTTGAACAGCCGAAACGTCACATTTGGATGGTAGTAAACAACTTGGCAGGTGATCGGGCTCTTGTTGTGAAAGGGTGAAACTACAGCGGTGGAGCCAAACTTGAGAAAAAGATGAAAAGACAGAGGGAAAGCTTCAGAGAGAGAGAGAGAAAGAGGGATTCTCTTATCTGTTTGGTTCCCATGGTTACATCCCAACCTGGTTAAAAAGGTTGACATTGTGGGGGTGGAGAGGAAGACGTGTGTGTGTGTGTCTATGTGCATAGGTAGGGGGATGTTTGGATGTGTGTCCATGCATGTGTGTGTGCAACCATTACTCATGGACTTAACTGGGACTAAATTATGTATTAGACAGAGGTATAATGAAAATCATTCAAATGAAATTTCTATCTTTTCTTCTCATGGAGCGCTGGGGAGACCCCGAGGATTGACCTGCGAGTCAGACTATAATTAACGTGTCCGATCGCGCTCCGTCCCATTTTGTCTCCTATTCCCACAATGAAATTAAACCTTGCAGCAGCAGAGTCCTGGGAAGCTAATGGAATGGGAGTGTGACAGAACAGAGTGATCAAAGATCTCAGGTGCACATACAGGTCTGCGTCCAGGTCTGTACACAGACACGGACGTGTTACATGATGCATGTAAACAGAAGCAAATGTGCAAAGGACAAATGGAGAGTCAAGTAAAGTAATTTAAAGGAGGATTGTAGCCTCATATCGTATCACAACTGGAGTCTTATTTTCTTGGTTTTGTTTCTTCTTTCCCTGAAAACATATTCGCCAAAGTAAAAGCTCAGATCTGGGAACATCAGACACGGCAAGGAATGGCCAGTGAGACAGGCTGTGAAAAACTCAGCAGTTTATCCAGACTATGTAATCCACTTATATTGGTGGTGATATCCAAAAGGTTAGCATGACCCCACAAAATATCTAGAAATCCCCTTTTGCCAGTGCTTCAGTTGAGCCAGTAGTCGCCAGTCCAGAGTCCTGGCACATTAGAGTCCCATTATATATTTCTCTGTATTTTATTGAATTGGCATTGTGTAATTACAGTAAGTTCTGGTTTAAAATGGGTTTGTTTTTGGCCTCAAGAACCTGCAAGAGGACAAAATGTGTTGCAGTGTGAAATGCAGTGTGGTTCAGTCTGGCAGCTCATATTGGTCTCCAAAATCATATCATGTCAGCCTATAATGTATCATATGTCAATCAGTGGTCTAATAAGAAAGTTCTTCTAGCTGGTAGCAGAGGTAGTTTATAGACTGATAGTCTGAATAATCATGTCTATTAAATCAAATAACAACCCAGACATTTCCCCTCAAATGAATGGTACAGTGTGGAGTTTATGGATCACAAGTAGCATTCAGGAGAAATGTTTAAGCTCGTCTCTGTTTAGTTGTTCCTCTATCTATGACACCTGCACATGTATTTACATGGGAGATGCCATACACATTTCTACACTACTGCTCTGATCAGTTGGTGTTGTTAACATGCAAAGAGCAGCAAGAGAGTTGGATGTAAACAGTATGAAATTTTATTGATAAGATTGGCTTTGCAAATGTTTTATGGAGAAGTACATGCAGATGAAGGTACAGTGCATTTTGAGTGCCGCAATTTTTTATTCCAATTCATGCACTACTTACTGTGCAAGAAAGCTGTTTGCACTTACCACTAAGTGTAACGGCTGGGGTTTTATTTTGGACCCAAGAAGGGACTGGACACCACAGGATAGGTTTAAAAGGTTTAAGCTCAAAGGTGGGTGGATTCAAATAAGCAAGGGTGGGGCAGAAGGAAGAGGTGACCAGAGTGCAGTAAAGAATGGAGTCTCAGACCTCCCGACAGGTATGTGTCGCTGGCATGCAACTAAACACAAGAAACAGGAAGAAGTGAGAGTCAGACACCAAAAACCAGCATCAACAGATACCAGACAGAGGCCAGGTTCACAGGACAGAGAGAACAAAGTCAGGGTGCAGAGTCGAAATATTGCCAAAGAGATCAGAGCAGACTTACAGAGCTGACAACCAGAGAATCAGGTCAGGTAGACAGGCAGGTCCAAAAACACCAGCCTTCAGGGGGTAACAGGTGACACCATCCAGTAAAAGCAGTGTGTCTGAGGAGCTGCTTATAGGAACAGGAACAGATCAAATCAATTAGGTTAACTACAGTCAAGTTACCTAAAGGATGTTGGCTCATGATTTTCAAAATAAAAGTGTGCAACAGGAAGTTCAGACCGGGATCATGACACTAAGGTAAGTGTGAAAGGTCAAATTTGAACTAGTAGTTAAAGTGGAAGGTGAGTTTGGGTGATATTTATATAGTTTGTCTTTGTTTTCTCTTCTAAATATGTTTAGCTGGGCAGTGTGTTTGTCTAAAAACTAAATGCTTCTGTTTTTCAGCACAAACATTTTTGGTCGCTTTAACTCCAAAAAATGATTGGTTTGTTAATACCTGTAGATTGTCTGTCATTCTTAACCTGTTACTGTAATGTGCAGATCTCTGCAGGTAACTTGGTGAGGACCATGTTATTATTCCCAAATGATGGTCAGAATTATAAAAACAAGACCAAACCAAATGATCTTTTAAAAGATTTTGAGCAGTGAATTATATATCTATTATATTTCATTAACATAAGTGTTAATGTTTAAGAATATCAACAGAGTTTATAGAGCATGGGTCTCACACACAGACAGGGGTTCACAGCGCCACTACAGAAGGATCTTTGTTCTCTGGGTGAGATACCAACACCACTGTGAGACTCTCTCTCTCTTAACATGTGCACACGGTCGTGCATGTATACACACACACACAAACCAGGTCTTGTGTTTTGGTTTCCTGCCTGCCCTATTGTACCCTGGCAGTCTTTAATAAATGGTCCTCTGTGTATTTGTGTGTGTGTGTAGACTCATCCGTCAGCCCTCCTGGCCCCTGGCCTCATGTCACATCCAGCATTTCCTTCATCCCGCTAACACTACTCAGCACTACCAATCGCCCACCATCACCTTAACTCCTCCAGGGATCTGTGGCAGGACACACACACACACTCCATGTACGTCTTTGCATTCTTACAGCATGAACAAACCAACATCACAGTGTGTGTGTGTGTGTGTGTGTATCTTTTTTCGATTCAAGTTCGCATGGTCAAGATGAGGGATGCTTCCTCCAGACTCCCCAGTGCTGCAGCTTCATCGCAGCCCCACAAGGGAGCCTGACTGGCAGGCAGAGCGCGAGATGGGCTCCCCATCCCCCTTCAGCCAGCAACTGGCTGGGCTGAAGGGTCCAAGCACCAGACCCTCTTTCATAGCCCTGAATGGACTTGCCTTATTTATATTCACACTCTGTCACACAGAGGGACCCCAATCTCACAATGCCACAGTGGCTTTGTCCAGCAACTCTGTATATGTGTGTGTGTGTGTGTGTCTGAGTTGTGTGTGTTTGCGTGGGTATTTGTGTTGTTTAATCGGGGGGCATGTAGCCGCTATGTAGTCTGTGCATGAGAATTCATTGCAGTGTGTATTCCTGAAGTGTGTGTGTGTGTGTGTGTGTGTGTGTGTGTGTGTGTGTCTACAGCTCTAATGGAATGCCTCCCTCTTCTTTTCACTGAACCCACATCACAAGCAAGCAGCTGGGTGATATATGTGTGTGTGTGTGTGATTGTGTGTGTGTGTATGTGTATGAGTGTGCGTGCGTGAGTGTATGTGTGTGTGTTCCGGCCCTCCCTCTGTGTTCAGTTGTAACCCAGAGCAGCGCTTTCATTTTCCTGTCATAACGTGTATTGATTTCCCTCAGCCTTGCAGCGACACACACACACATACACACACACACACAGATTCGATGATCCTTAAAGTCACACACGCAGAGGCACACACATGCGCCATATTCTCTCGTACACACACACAGTTTGCATATACACACACACACACATATATTTTAGTCCGTGTCTGCCGGATAGGGAACATTGTGTTCAGAAGCAGGCCTGTTGGAGTGAGATTAGGTCCTACATATGGTCCCCACTTTTGCAATTACACACTCGCAGGTGTGCACACACACTGTCACATACTTTTTTTTTTGACATAAAACAGTAAGTACAGCTGATTGCTAAATTAATCTTCCACGTCACTGCAGCCCCTTGTGCCCACGTTTCCTTTAGAGAAAGTGATCACTCTTGCCTTCCGTAGTGTTTTCTCATTTTCCCTGCCGTACCCTCTATGCTTCTCTCGTACCTATCTTCACCCCCCCCACCCCCACCTAACCACCTCCAACTCTATTTATATTGTAATTGCCTTGGTAAACAGCACCACTTTGGCACTGAAGCAGCTCTGATAGCTTGTGTTTGGGATGCATTAAGAGTGGCGATGCAGACACTATGAGTGTGTGTGTTTGTTTGCGTGTCTGGCTGCTATTGAGTGGTGTGCGTCACATAGCACCCCTCCTTATGTGCAGATTTTTTAGACACACCACTGTTTCAGTCCATTCCTCTGTTTATGAGACATGATTGGTTCAACCCTGTCAGAATCCAAGTTAATTAATGTAACTTTCCCGATCTCTACAAATCAATATAAATTAAATTTTTTCATCTCTTATTTCCTTATACAGAGAAGTGAATTTACTTTTCATGATTTGATTTGATTTGATACTTTCTGCCATGCTAAATGGAGGGGGAGAAAGACTATTTCCTGGATCATTTTAAGCTTTTATTAATGAGTTGACAGTAGAGAGATGTCTACAGTGAGTTATACAGTACACATAAAAACTGCAAAGTTCTTCCTTAGATAATGTTTTATTTAATTAGGAGGAAACTTGTTGCTTCTGCCATATGTGCTGCTTTGTCACATGGTCTCTCGAATCTGTTCTTAAAATGTCAAAACACAATTAGTATCTTACTGGTTAGAGTGACCAGATTTCTTGAAAATATTCCTTTCACAATGGCAGTATCTGCTTATTACTGTCAAAGCTCTGCACTGTGCATTAACAGCTTTCTTCATGTATGACATGTGACAGCATGTGTGAATTTTACTGAGCTGCTTCAGTTTCAGGCTCCTGATATTGTGCAATCTAGCTCATTGTCATGACTTTCTGTGGCACTTAAAAACTGGATCCATGGTATACAGTAAAAAGTAAAATCTGTCATTTGTCAATTTGCTTAAACTTTCTCGTATCTGACAAAAGTAAAGAAAGAAAAGATTTTCAGTGTTTTCACTGACCAACTTAACTGTATATTATTCAGTCTTTTAATTTAGAGTTTTTTTCCTGAAGCACGCTCAGAAAAAGTTGGGACAGAGGCTCAATAAGAAATAAATAAATAAAATAATCAAGTAACAGTGTTCTGGGTGATTCACAAATGACTGTGTCATGACTGGGTATAAGAGGAGAATCCACCAAAGGCTCAGTCTTGATCCGTCATAGCTCATCACTTTGTGCCAAAACCTGAGTGCATAAAGGCCAGTGATCACTCGCATTCAACTCAAATGGTTGAAAAGTGTAAATAAATGGACTGGTAATGTAACACAGTGGTAAACATGCCTCTGCCCCAACTTTATCTGAGTGAGCATCAAACACTATATAAGCTTATATTCAGATAATACAATTAAGATGTTCTGTAAAAATTCTGAAATCCTTTCTCTGTGCTTTTGTCAGATAAATAAAGTTTCAAGTAAATTAACAAATCGTTTATAGTTTTCATTGCGTTTTTTAAAAGAAAATCCCAAATTTTCTGGAAATGACTGCTGTGAAACCGATGAGTTGAGATGATCGATGATCAGCTTTATTGTCAAAATGTCACCAGTTAATGTTGATGTCAGTCAGTATCTGACACCGTGTGTTTGTCTTCTATCTGTCTGCAGTAAGACGATCATCTCATTCTCTGGCTACTGACATGTTTGAGCAGCACCTGGGAGCACACCTTCTGCAGGTAACAACCACAGCAAACTCCCCCTCCTCCTCATCGATCATTAGTCTTTTGTTAATGTTACTAGTATTTCAGTTCAGAATTAGGTCTATGTGTGGTTTGTTGTGAGCAGCAATGCTTCAGTTTTAATGCAGGGAAACTTCTGTTTGCCTAAATAGATCACCTGTTTGTGTGTGACAGACTAGCACATTATCCTCATGTGTTTGCATTGTTCACCAGCTCAAGTCCCTCCCCTCCCTTCAGTCTCCCACTCTTACATTTCCATAACACATGCACACAGATGGGGAAACACACATACCATAAACCTCAGATGCTCGGACGATATTGTTGGCTGCCAAAGAATGCCTTCTTTTTGCACAGACAGATGAATAGAGCCTGAGGGGGATTCTGGGGCAGGAGGGCTTCAGGGATGACGAAATGCAGGATATACAGACGAGGACTTAGAGAAAGTGTGAAGAAGGTAACCGTGCAGATTGTAATTTACACAAGGAAGAGACTGTGAGAGAAAAAAAAAATGGTTGGAAGAGCAACCAGAGCAGAGCGGGATAAAGAAAAACTTGGAAGGATTAAGTAGGAAACAGGCAGGAGTGGGAACAGGTCGAGAGAGAGAAAGAAGAGGGAATACAGGGTGAGAATTTAGAAGTGAGGAGGTTGTGGTAAAACAAAGAAACGTTACATATGTCTACTCTCCTCCAGCATTTTAAAGAGATAGGAAGGCTTAGGGAACGGCGCTGATAGAAATCAAATTAACGCTCCAGAAAAACTGTATGATTCTTCCCTCCCAGCCGTCCTCCCGCCGTAATAGCCTGATAATTGCACTTTAGTTCTCCGACATTCAGGCGGCTGGTTCCTCCTCGCCGCGACACACGACGCCCCACACCCTGGCCGCACATTTGCATACTGGATGTGTCAGTTGCATAAATTACTACTGCCACTTTAAGCACTGGGCCACCAAAATAGCAATCATTCTTCTAGGGCAAAGTGGCCCTGGTCTGTGTGTGTGTGTGTGTGTGTGTGTGTGTGCGAGGCTGAGTCTGTGTAAGCTCACTCCTGGACGCTTGTTATGACGATTAATATTATTCTCTGAAGCAGTCCTCTCTAATGGGTTGGCTGTATACCTTTCACTTCTCATTAGAATCACTGCAGGTTGTAATGACTCTGGTTCTATCTAGGTCTGTCCTGGTGTGTGTCTAGATTTGTGTGTATGGCCAGAGACACATAACAAAGCTTTGGCTCTGAGTTTATTACGGTTGATTGAAACAGCTCCGGCCGATAAGCTCAGTTTCTCAAGTCTCTTTACTCCATTTGTTTATGTACGTTTTGTGTGTGTGCTTGTCTAAATGTCGTGCGTGCGTGTGACATTTTTGTCTCTGTGCTGCATTCTGTGTGTTTAGCAATGCAGGTCTTGTTTACAGCTGTTGTGTGTTGCTGCATCCTGCATCTGTGGGAGTTGTTTCATGTCGGTTCACATTTATGCGTGTGTGTGTGTGTGTGTGTGTGTGTGTGTGTGTTTGTGTGAGTGACTGCACTTGTGAATTGAGAGAAGAGAAGAGGCCGAGGGGTGACGGGTTGTTTGTTCTCTAGCTCATTGTAATTTGTTCGATACACACTAATTGCTCTAATTTGTCTGTCTTGTTTGCCGTTTTATGTATGCGTGTGTGTGCGTGTGTGTTTATTGGTCGGTGTGTTGTGTGTTTTCTTATGTGCACAGTCTCTGGATGGCTTTGTCTTCGTGGTCAGTCAGGAGGGACGGTTCCTCTACATCTCGGAGACAGTTTCTATCTACCTGGGACTCTCACAGGTAAGACAACCTCATCTCTCTGTGTCTCTCACTCACACACACACACACACACACACACACACACACACACACACACACACTAGAATAATCCTTTGTATACAAGTGCATTTGCACACATGTGCCTGTCTTTTGCTTACGCTTTCATATCCCCTCCCAAGAGTGTGTGTGTGTGTATTTGTGTGAATATCTTTGACTACACTCTTTGCGCTCATCTCTGGAGTACAGCTCTCACGGGGGCAATGCTACTCTCTCTCTATCTCTCTCTTACGCCCTCTCTCTCTCTCCAGGTGCTCACCTCTGTTGATTGCCTGTGGCCTCTTGTACTGCGAATGTTAAGTCCTGCCATTTTGCCCAGATGCATAAATAATAACAGTAATTACTGGCCCAGCAATCAAAGTGTCGCCCCAGCGCGCTGGGCCTGTCTAGGGGAACAAATCGATAGGCATCTTAAAAGCCACATTGATTGTAGGGAGGGGGAAAAACACCAAGGGGGATGGGAAGATAGATAGAGACAGCCAGAGAGAAAGAGGGGGGGAGGAAAGGAGGAGAGGTGTGATAAGAGAGAGATGTTTCGAAGTAAGAAGAATCAGTACAGCATGAGAGAGAGAAAATAACAGAAGAGTTTTTTTAATGTGGAAATTTGCTGTGATTGAGGGTGTGCCCTTGGCAACATTAAAAGAAAAGTTTGGATTTTCTGTCTACTCTGTGTTAGCACAATACTCACATGTCATATGAACATGGAAAAAGTCATTGGTCACTGCATTAATTATGCTATTTATACCGGCTGTGAAACAGTCCTTTCCTAACACAAGGTGACAAAATATATCATTCTGTGTAAAAATTGCTCTTAAAGAAGAGCAGACAAATCATGTGGTTGTCTTTCAGTCATTTTAAAGGACTGTGATGTATCAATAGGGTATAGTCAGCTCTCTAAAACTGAATTTGTGCTTAGAGTTTAACAGGGGTCAGCGAATCCAGAAACACTTTTCTGTATAATGCAGAACAATTTTACAGCAACACAATCAGCTACAGCCTCTAAAATGATTATACTGTTAAATCAGCATCTCCGTAAAAGAGCTGAATGTCATCATCTTCATGGAGGATTGTTTGATTGTGGTGTATTAGTTTTAGATAGGGGTACCTAATAAATTGCAAAGTGAGTGTATACCGTATAACCCCAGTAACTATGTTTGCAGTCTTTACTCAGCCACCTTACTGATCAGGAGACTGCTGTAAGACTGCTATGTGCAATATTTTTCACATTTTTTCATTCCCGGCTTTTCCTGTCACGGGTTACGGGGATGCTGGAGCCAATCCAAGCAGTCATTGCGCAACAGGCAGGATACACATTGGAGAGATCACCTGTCTGTTACAGAGCTGACAGAGACAGACAACCATTCACACCTATGGGTAATTTAGAGTCACCAACAAGCCTAGCTTGCTTTTGGACTGTGCTAACCACTACACCATCGCACTGCCCCTCATTCCCAATTACACAGAATAGAAATCTCAGCTGCTTATTAATAAGGACTAATAAGTTTACAAAGTGGCTTTTTAGCTTCACCAAAGAGTAAATTTAGAACAAAAGAGTGAGAATCAGTGTTTAATGTGTGAAAGCCTTCTTGGCCTTTAGCCTCTGCCCACACCCAACAGTGATGTCACATGGTCCAGGAGTACACATTTGCATCAATTAAGAAAGCTGAGAAGTTCAAGTTCAAATTCAAGTTCACTTTTTAATATTTCATTTACTTAATTATCAATTACATTAGCTAAGAGAACTTGCAGGAGAATAGTCATAGTTATTGCAGTTTTGATATTGTATCATCTGTGCCATCATATGTCTTGATGGAGGTGTCTATTAGCCACAGCATAGTTTACAGCCGCTACGAGGCCTCTGAAGCCATGCCGTGACCCCTTAATGCAGAACTATAATCCATTTTAACACCTGGGTCACGTTAGAAAGAGATCTCTTCACAGTTAGGATAGAGAGGGAGAATGATTACAGTGGCCATCTAGTGTACATATGGGCACATTTGATGAACTTGAAAATATCTAAACATAGCTTTAAGCTGACCTGAAGCCAAGCAATCATTATGTATGTTTGTATATAAGGAGAAGGGTTGTTTGGACCTCTCATTTCTTCCCTTTACCAAGACGCATGCACAGATAAAACACACACATGCACACTCAAACAAATAAAGGAAAAGACAACCAAAACCATAAGAAAGAGTTGTGGAAGCCAGAAGAAAACAGAGAGAAGTAGACAGACAGTTAGGAGAGACAGTGGGAAAGAGGAGAGAGCGTTTGAGTGTGTAAATAGAGTTTAAATGTGCAGTAGGTATGAAATTCGTCTTGGGATTGCCTAGGTAAACAAGACAGCCGAGGCTTTGGTGGAGATGCTAATAAAACAGAGCTGTTCTTATCAGCTGAGCAGATGGCCTAACCCATCACATCTACTCAAACAGGGACTAAGCCATCAGCATTCTAATGAAATTATTTATGATCGAAGATTACGTTCAAAACCTTGAACATACAACCCCACGTTTACCTTCCTGAAAAGATGAGAGCAGGCAGGGATGGAAGGGGTTTATGATGAGAATGAGAGACAGCCAGAAGGAGTAGATAGAGTGAGTTGGAGGATATGTGAGAGGGGAGTATATAGTGTGTTTATGGATACAAGTGATGGGAAAAAAACACACAAAAAGAGAGAGAAAGGAAAGGTGGGATGGAGAGGACAAAAACACTTCGATATGCTTTGTTGGGGAGTGGAGGCGGACGCCAGGGGAGAGAGGAAGGACAGACAAACAAACGATGTTGTGAGTGAAAAAGTGTAACTGGTGGTTTGTTTTAGAGGGCACGTTGCCCCTGTGGACCGCCCCTGTCCTTCCGTCTCCTGTCCCCCCTGTCTGACCCCTCTGCCCTGGCTTACATCCTGGGCTGCTCCCCTGACAGGGGGGTATTTTAGCCGGCTTAGCCCAGGTCAAGCACCTTGACCAAGGGCACAGCCTGCCGCCCACTCCCCTGGTACCTCCAGGTATCATTTTTCTTCTCACCGGGTCTCCAGGCTGGAGGCATGAAAATGAACTTGGGGAGGCCATGTAGCATGTAGGGGTGGGGGTAAAGGGGGATCGAGGAGGATGGATGAAGTGGTGGAAGAAGAAACAAAGGCTGGAGATGAAGAATTGGGGGGAGGAGAGAAAGGATGGAGAAGTAAGGGTATGGGCAGGGAGGAGAAAGAAAAGGGATAAATGCGGTAAAGAGAAGGGAGGAAGGATGGTAGATTGAGGGAGGAGAGAATTGATCTGGGAATGGTTAGTATGCAGCCCCCCACTCCCCCTCCCCTCCTCCTTTCCATTGTCA
>JAUBNQ010000005.1:18447995-18461104 GCA_032353495.1 Ctenopoma kingsleyae | reverse complement strand
TTGTTTGTCTCTGTGTGTCAGCCCTGTAATAAAAATAAAATAAATGCTCTAAATGACAATATTTGTATTTGGAATTTTGGAGTTATGTTGTCAGTAGTTTATAGAATAAAACAAAAAATTAAATTTTGCTCAAACATATACCTTTAAATAGAAAAATCCCAGAGAAACTGATAAATTTGCAGTGGTCTCTTAATTTTTTCTAGAGCTGTATGTCCATATATGGCCCATATGTTGTTTTTGGTCAGCAGTGGCTTTCGCGTTGGAACTCTCCCATGGACTAAATTTTTGCATGAAAACCGACCTTAACTGATGCAAGTGAGGTCTGCAGTTCTTAAGATGTTGTTCTTGTTGATGTTGTTGGGTTCTTTTATGACCTCCTGGATGAGTTGTCGCTGTGCTCTTGGAGTATTTTTGGTAGGCTGGCCACTCCAAGAAAGGTTCACCACTGTTCCAAGTTTTCTCCATTTGTGGATAATGTCTCTCACTGTAGATCACTGGAGTCTCAGTGTGTTGCTTTTTGAGATCTTTTAGCATGCTTCACTTTGTCAGACAGCTTCTATGTAAGTGATATCTTAATTCAACAGGTCTAGCAATCAGACCTGGGTGTGGCAGGTGAATCTTTACTTTTGCCACATAGGGCCAGGCAGGAGCTTTTTTCTCTTGATAAATGAAATCATCATTTAAGAACTGCATTTTGTATTTACTCAAGTTATCTTTGTGTAATATTAAAATTTGTTTGATGATGGGAATCATGACAAATATGCAAAAAAAAAAAGTCAGGAAGGGGTAAAATACTTTTTTCACAGCACTGTAGATATAATTTATAATGTACATAGTTATAGTACATGAACTAAATTAACTTGATATATTTTCACAGGGTGGTCTAGAAGATGAACTAAACAGCACTCAGTGAACCCGGCATGTAGCAGTCAAATCTACGGGTGAACTAAAACACTATCTGCAGAATACAGATTTCTTTGAGTTCTATAAACACAAAACACTATTCATAACATGCTGGAGCACGTGCACACTAAAAGTAACGAGAGCAGAGAAATGTAACTTGCTTGTTTAGTATTCTAATCTATTTGCACCTCAAACAATGAGTCAACATGTAGGTTGTCACTGTCTAATGTTTAATCACAAATGACAGGCACATTCTGAGAAAGGGCACAATTCATAGCAATAAACTTTCTACAAATAGACGTGTTTTATGTGACTATATCTACATTTCAGGCTTCAAAAAAGCACAGAAAAGTAACACACAGAACAATCATGTGTTTTCCTTTTTTTCATGCTTTGGGTCGAATCCTTATCAACACAAAGAAAGCCAGTGAATGAGAACAGAGTAGGAGGTAGAAAACGAGAAACAGAAAGAGGGTGGGCTGGTGAAAGGAGGAAAATCTGAGCTCCTCCATGCCATACAGTATCGTGTGACTTCCAAAGCAGGACTGCGGGTAAAGGAGCTGGGAAAGGGGGGAGATGTGGTGAGAAGGGTGTGGTGATCTCAGCAAATCGGAGCCCTCGCTCGCTTGGGCTGGTTTGAACTGCCTAGACCTGAATGTTCCCTGCAGATGTCCTGTGGGAAGATTGTGTTCTGTCTACAGGTTGCCTGTCCCGTAGCTGCCCTCAGCATCTAGCTGCTCTTTGACATTATCACAGCCCTCTCTGGCCAACGGTGAGAGATACTCTGGTGCCTACATTTGTTGTTACTATTACAAAACTGCTGCCACTGGTACCACTGGTGTATGTCAGAGCTTTATGTACAAAAGAAAGCCAGACATTTTGATTAGATTAGAATTATAAAACCCTAAGGGTTAGAATGATTTAAGCTTATGACAGCACTAGCGTGTGAGACTGGATGACCAGCTTCTCTAAATCAAACATGTAGATCCTGAGGTGTTGCAGGGTGTGACAGGACTAATAGTGTAAACTGGCCTGACTGAATGCTCTAATATACAGAGTGAATTGATTTAGTAAACTCTGGACTGCATCTCTCTTTTTTCTCTTTGACTGCACTTCTCTGTTTCAGAAGAATGTTTTTCTCCCCCTGCGGTCTGGCATAGTACAGATGACAATAGTTGAGCTGGAATTGAAGCAGTGTTTGTGTCTTTGAGCCCAGTATATGTGAGGAATGCTAAACGTCTCTTACATCTCACCCTTCCATTAGACGTTTAGTGTGGCTGTATGTAAGAGGAGGCTTCCTGGAATATAGAAAGAGTAGAAACAAAAAGTCTCGTTATATTACTGTTTTATTGTGTATGTGAGTCTCTGTGCAGTAAAACTGTGTGTCTGCACTGAGGGAAACAAGATACGGCAGACTGCTCTTCTCTCTCTGTTATTGATTGACCTCAGACTAATGTGAGCCATTTATTCAAATACACACAGTGACACAAACATACTCACATGCACACTTTTACACAATGTGGTAATTACATGTGTGCATGTAAAATGTTCGGTATTTTAGATTGTCCTCTTCTGACAGTAGCATAGAGGGAATGCTGTTATTCATCTGTGTCCTCAGGCAGTAGCAGGTTGGACTAAACAGACAGCTGTTACATCCAGTAGGTAACTCATTTTACTGCCTCTTACAGGGAGTGTGCAAATATATCAGATAACTGTGAGGAGAAGCTGCAGAAAAGAAGGCTAATTTCACAAAAGCATTAATAAATGAAGAAAACATGGTAGACAGAAATAGGGGAAGAGATTTGGGATGAAATGATACAAAAGTTAACTAGATGTGATGTGAAATCATGCTGTAAATGTTTTGTGTGAGCATATACAATGCTGGATGCTAAAGCCTACTCACCTTACAAGTCAGAAGAGACTAACCAAAACCTATCCCACCAAAAACTATATTATCTATATGGGTACAAAGCACTCTGTGAGCATTTCACAGTACACACAGTCCTTGACCTGAGCCTTCAAGCAAAAGCAAGCGGAACATTTTTGGAGCACAGAGTTAAACATTTAAAGGTAAACCATGCGGGACACAAGAATAGCTTTCCAACACATGGTGCAGTTTAAACAGAATTCTCTTAAATGGATCCCTCGTGTTGATGTAAACGTGTGTGAATAATTAACGGAGTGCAAGTTTGTGTGTGTGTGTGAACGGGGGCGTGTTGTGTGATAAAGAATATATCTAGTTAGGGAAAAAAGAAGCACAGCTATAGGAAGCTTTGCACATACTTGACCTTCTTCTATAGAGAGTGGACAGATGCTTTAAAATAGATTTTCAACATTGTTTAGCGGTATATAATGTAGATTGCAAAATTTAATTGGAAGAATGAAATCTTTACAACCCTGGGCCTGACACTTTCATCACTAAATTAATCATTAAATATTCAAGTAGGGCAGATAACAAAATTATTTGGTTACAGAATACAACTTTAGCCATTTATGCTCTATAAGTTAAGCGCTAACTGTAACCGTAGTAATGATTACTTGTTCTTTTGCCAGCAGACTTAAGTTCAAGAGTTTGATCAAATGCTTTAACAAAGGTTGTCCAAAGCTTTAGACTTACCTTAGCCTGAATAAGCAGGCAAATAGGCATTGGTTGCAAAGTTATATGCTTTTCTGATGACCGTGTAAAGAATGAAACATAGTTTAAATTCCACACGTGTTTTATTTGTCTATGTATGTTTCTGACTTACTCTTCAGAAAACATTCATGGTTTATGAAAAATGTGTGAACTGAGTGCCGTGTATAATTCTACATCAGTTCATGTTTTTCTGCAGACTGTCAAACATCAGTGCTGCACTTGAACAGAATCTGACAAGTTGATTTAGCGACTCAGCCCTCAATATTCAGGTGATGTCACACAAGATGGTGGTGAGTGTGTTTTGGCAGTGATTTGATGCCTAAAAGCGAATTTCAGTAGAAGGAAGGAAGAAAAGAATAAGTCAACAATTATATTATTTCTGTCCAGACTAGAAGTTCAGCTATACTTGATGTCAGTTTTTTAATAAAAGGCAGACTGAAGCAGACACAGAAGGATGGCTGTGGGCGGGGAATGTGAATGTGATTACACAGTGTAAATGCGTGAATAATTTCAGGAGGTCACTAATAGTCACATAAGGCTCTAAGAGATCAGACAGGTTTAGGGGCCTTCACATCACTTCTGAGCTACAGTTATAACAGAGAAGATGTTGGGAAATACAACAAAATTAAAGTTACAAATGTGGACTATTCATTTTCATTTATAATACTTTTAAAGTAAAATATAGAAATAGGTTGAAATGCACGAGTATAACAAGTCTACAGTCACGCTAGACTTGTTGCTGCTGTTCCTTCTAACATAAGCATTAACATGACAGTGTTAGTGATGATGTTTAGCGGGTATAATGTTTACCATGTTTAGATCTTCTGATAAGCAGTACCAGTCTGCACTAAGGACAGCTCTGCATGATGAGAAAGTAACTTTTGCAGGTGTTCACTCATTAACTAAAGTAATGGACATATTGCAAAAACCAAAGGTAATGAAATTTATCTTGAAGGAAATATGATTGTCTGAACCACGTTTCATCTATCTGATAGTTGTGGTGCTGTTTCACTTAAAATCAGGGAATCACCAAAATCAGTGAAAAATTCTCTCTGCAGACCATAAATGTGTATAAAATTGAATTGAATTGAAGTTACTCAAATTGGCAAATAATAGATCAAATTGTCTTACACAATCAGATAAAAACAACATCCCTAGCTCAAGTATCGCTGGTGATTTCTCCTGTTTCTTGTTATCTTGCTACTGTCATTGTCTTAGAAGAGTCATACAATTTCTCAAGAGTGCTGTAAAAGAGAGTGCTGGGGAAAACAATGCTTAAAATGCATGGAAAAAATACTGCGTGGAACATGTTTGTTGGAATCTGCTTCTCGTGCGCTGTAACTGCTTCTGTCGTGCATCTGTTCTGACTGTCCCGAATGTGCTTGTGTAGTTTTTTTTCTGTGCCATTGTTTTCACCTGATCTGTTTACCTGAGCCCTGAATAAATGTCATTATGGAATTTGCGCCCAGGGACCTCAGCGAAAACATTTACTGATAGCTTCACAGTTTTCCTTTCCTCTTCCTTATGCTCCTTTTAGATGAACAGTTCTGCAAGTCATCTTATCATGACTTAGCACTTTTTTTCTACCCTACAGTTTTTGGACAAACAAGATTCAGATTTTATCTCCCGCTGTATTCTTACAGATTACTCTCTTGAAAAAACAGCTTGCAGTCAGTGAAAGGATGGTTGTACTGGTTTGGCACATTAAGATGTGGTATTGAGTTTCCTTTCCGTTTTGACCTTTGTAATTTCTTTATTGTCAGTGTTCCTGTTTCTCATCTGTTGTCACGATGCCTGGGACAGCTGCGTTTTGTTGTCAGACATGTTTTTTCATGCTGGTTCCCCGTTTCTGGTTCATCTAACGAACCTGTCTTAACCTGTTTTAACTTGTGATGAAACTTCACAAATGAATACGTTTCACTGCAGGTCAAAAATTAGCAACTTTAGTTTTGTGATCAGTGTTAGAAAGAGGAAGAAACTGTTCCAAGTGGAATCTTCTCAGTTTTCACCACGAAGAATGGAATAATTTTTACTGTATTGTATTGTTTATTGTATTGTTATAAACTTGCTTGATACACACGTATAGGTGTCTGTTTAGCTTTTCATAATAAACCTTATTTTTATGTCACAAACTTGTTTCTATGACACGGAATAAGCTGATGTACACTTACTTGATAAGAGTTATGCCGTAACAAGAGTTTAAAGCCATACAAGCAGCTCCTGCAGGCTGCACACACGTATTTTGAGGATAAATGTTAGTTTCCAAGTTTTGAGAGCAAGCAGAGGTGGTTTGGGTTAGGGTAAGGTCAGGGTCAGGTTAAGCATCATAAAAATGAGGTCAGGGTAAAGATTAGGTTCATACAGGGAAAACAGACTTCACTTCCCCCAGAATGTACTCCTAAGATTTAAGAGCTACAAATGCTAAAACTAAATGTTAGTGTTTACAATAGAACAGGTGTACGTTTTACCATGTTCTCCATGTTAGTTTAGTGTGGTAACATGGTAATATTTGGTAATCTGCACTAAACACAAGTACAAATGTGGCTGATGGGGATGTTTGATTGGGAAGCTAGCATTAGACACAATTTTATGGCAATCCATCCTATTGTCGTTATGATAACTCACTATGAACCAAAGTGAAATGCTTTAAAAAACCAGTACCATCTAACATGCATGTATATAGCACACACTGGTGCACATTTGTTTCTGTTATCAGGCATCAGTTGGACTGAAGGCTACATGGTTGGTATATGAATAGAGAATATTTAAACCAAAAATCAATCTTGTTACTATAGTAATGTGTGCTCATGTCCACAGCAGGCCCAGGCTGTCATTATCATTGACTGAAGATTCTGATCTACATTGTTTTGTTCTACTTTTAAGTGATCTGCATTTAGAAGAGCAGTCAAATTTCAATAATGTATGTAGAATAAAAACAAAAACTCATCTTCTCAGCATGTGCATTGTCTGTGCAGCGTGTTTTTTTTTTTAAAGATGGGGCCTACTCTCTTGCTCCTGTGGCATTAGCTATTGAACTTGTGCTTTCTCACAGAATAATGCACTGTTTCACAGAATCACAGCGATTCCTCCAATCATTCACACAGTCAGAGGGAACAAAGAACGAGCTTGAGATAACAAATGGAGCACAGAGAGGAGCGCTTCCTACCAGCCTGGGTCTTGGTCCTGTGGGCACTCTTTGGTGTTAAAGGTGCATTTCCCACAAATTTCTACCAGTGGGACGCTGTTTAAAAAGGGCTTGGGTTGTTGTTTGAGTGTAAGCTAACCCCAGGCTGTCCCGGATCCCTACACCCAAATTTGAACATATCAGACTGTAGGCCTCAGTAACACAGATAATGGGAGCCTGTCTCTTGTTACAGTTTGACTCACATCTTGCCAATGACTGGAGAGCGGCAGCCAGGAAATCAACATTTCTGGAACACTGGGAATCTGTGTTTGACTGTGTCCCTCTCAAACTTCACTTCACTCATCACAGTTGTTCTTCACAGTGTCCATTTTTTTCCCATCACCACGAACTATTATCATCCTCTCTTTGCTGTAATGATTGACAGAGATATACAGTGCCGTTTAAATTATGCGAAAGAAGCCCGTCTCCTTGATTATATATATATGTTTTTGTCATTCACCATGCCAGATGTTCCTCCCCATGCATTATGCTTTGATGTTATAAATAACAATAATGATATTCTTTGTTGAAGTGGTACTTGAGAGGAGAGCAAATAAACACAGAGGAGGGAGGTCACATCAAAGTCCAGTGGCAGTGTCCACAGCTGCACATTCAAAGCGTCAACCTCTGCTCCTCAGCTAATGTAACCCAGTGTACCTGCCACTATAATAAAAGGGAGTAGTCAGGCAAAGGATTATATTCTCAATATTCCAGTATAACTGCATTACTCTGAATACGTCACACTTTATTAAAGTTGTGAATTTAAAACTGAATAAAATATGCTGGATAAAAGCTCAAATTGAATTGACCAGAGAATTATGGAGAATTGAAACTGAATTTGTCATTTCCAAGCTTTTGTTTTACATCTGTGCTAATTTTCAACCCTTATTTCAAACATTTTCCAAATTGTCAGGCAGCTTCTTAATTTGCCTATCAATGCTCAAAGGAATTTTGAGCATGCCCTGCAGTCATACTTTTAAGTGCATGGTGCAATAGCCGTCACTAATTTCACATTAGTGAACATCAAGCAAAATATTCTGTTTGCTCTGTACTGGGGATGTGTGTATACACAAACTCTATACACATTATCTAAAAATAATAATCTTAAATATCTTCAGATCAAATATTAGGCCAAACTCTGCCCTCATCAACAAACTACATTCAGCCCAGAAATCAGAAATCTGTTAATCCAGATATGCTGCTCAATTCTCGCACAATTTGGGAAGAAACAAATTTAATTGTAGTCTCAGAATTCAATGTGACCTGTGCCAATATGTAGGACTCAGTAAACTCAGTGTAATGGTAACATATGTTTAATTTGAATTGTGTTAGGAATTGTGTAAGTGTAAGGAAAACATCTGACAGAGCAGGACACAGTGTTGATGAAACTAAATGTGAATTTCATTTTGCAAACGTACACCTCTATTCTCTCAAGCTTTAATGTCATATAGTGAAGTCAAGAGATACGTACATGCTTCTTTTTCACATCAGGTCCCACACTCTAGACATTTTTGTAACAACAGACAACATTAAGTTAAAAGCTCAGAGCGGATGCGATGAACTTGCGTTTCCCACATGAACCCGCCCTCAGCCGTGCGTCACGCGGGGTGGGGGCTTGCCTGTCCGGGACGGATAAGTATAGTAGGCGCAGCTGCGTCGCGTGTTAGCGGGAGTTAAGCCGGTATCTCGTGTAGGTAACACTCGAAGTAGCTTCTGTTAATAATATTTTTAAGGGAAGTATTTATTCTCTTACGATAAGTTATAGGGTAACATTTAAAGCGCATAATGGCTGAAAAGATAGACATGGAACAAGGGAAGGCATCCAACGGCGAGGCGTACCTCGCTGAGCCGCTCGCCAACGGGCTGACGAGTCCCAGGAAGAGTCCGGAGCCGCTGATGGACCGAGTGAAAAGGATAGTGAGAGCCAACCTGCTGGTGATTCTCACCGTGGCCGGGGTCATCATCGGTGTTTTTATTGGACTTGGTGTGCGCAACGTGGCGCTGACCAGGACCCAGATTATTTACATCGGCTTCCCGGGTGAGCTTCTCATCCGGCTGCTGAAGATGATCATCATCCCCCTGGTGGTGTGCAGCCTGGTGTCCGGAGCGGCCAGCATCGACCCTAAAGCCCTGGGCAAACTTGGCGGCTGGGCCATGCTCTTCTTCCTGGTCACCACCTTGATCGCCTCGTCCATCGGGGTAGTGATGGCGTTCATCATAACACCTGGATCGGTGAAGATCGAGGCTAATAACCAGAGTTTGGCTGACGACGACGCGCCTCCCTCGAAAGAAGTGATAGACTCCTTCTTAGACTTGATCAGGTGAGTAAAACCACCTCTGCGTCGCCTGCTGAGCCCGCAGACTGTTAACGTGTCGCTGAATAATGGTGTGTGTGACTGGAACAGTAGAAGTTACACGTAAAGATACGTTTCGTGAGGTTTCTTGCCTCCGCACACAAGCTCGTAAATTTATCTTAGGTGTCAAGTGACACAGTAGCTTTCGAGCGTGTTCACGGTCTTTCCGGTCGGTTTACCTGGTTTGACCCAAAGGGAACAAAAATGTGTGCTAACCGTGACGTAGCATCCACATGAACACGTGTGTGTGTGTGTGTGTGTCAAGTTGTGAGGAGTGCTGTGTAACTACTACACACAGTTGCATCATCTGTCCATACACTGGATTCACCGAGGCGCGCACACAGTTGACGCAGTGATCGTCTCACAGTCACCAAATGTCGTGGTTGTGCTTCATCATGTGGAGCCACAACACGTGGGGTCTCACCTCCATCTCAGGCTTTCGCTCAGACTCTTCCTGTTGCTGTGAAAACCCCTCTAGTAAAAATAAAACCGGCGCAGTCACGCTCTTCTAATTTTACCCGGACATGGCGCTTTACTTACTCTTACAGCGAAACTGAGCGACAGACAAGTGAAGTACACAGGTTTTTTTAAGGACATGTTAGAACCACAATGTAAAGCAGCTAAATTAATGCACAGTGGATCAGTTTTTTTTCTATCAACGTGTCGTGTCACGCTCATGTGGCATTCATGAGACGTGCCACCTCATCTGTTGAGGAGCTGTCTACTCCAGAAAGTCAGTTTTCCAACTCCTGTCCTTCCTCATCTGGCTGTGTGACCTAGACCTGGAAACACTTCATGCTGCCCAGAGCTAGATTAGACACACACGGGTAACAGTGCAAATCTTATCCATTTACAGATCAACATTGCTGCTCTTATATACTTATCAGAGACCCTTACATAACCGTATCCACAAACACAATGGTTTGCTTTAACAAAGTTCCAAGTTGGTGTTGAGCATTTTGTCTGACTCTTGTTCACGTTTAATGAAAAAAAAACAACAACAGTCCAGTTTTATAGTTGGATGATGTCCCTGAATGCAGCATCTCATCACTCCAGATGTATCTAGCTTGGTGCTGTCCTGTGCAGGACTCTACCAGCGCGCACACACTTTTTCCACAATATCCTAATAGGACAGCAGGCGAAACGCGAGCCTCTCATCAGAGCGAGCCCTCTCTCTTTGTGTCCTGGTTAGTTTCGACAACAAAGACAACGGGGGGGCTGTGATTGAAGAGCTGCTCATCAAAGCGTAAAATGGCCTGGTCATTATTCTGAGACACATGATCTCTTTATTGCCTATTTGTCATTGTCCAAACACACACACACTTAGAGAAAATACCACTCTTCAGCCTAAGAACACGTATGATACTGATGTTTAACTGGAGCCACTCCTGCACATCCTTGTTGACATTTCTTATCTCCTGCCTTTCGTTTGTTTTCCCACTTCAAACCATTCATGTGGATTTACTGACCAAATACACTGTTTACATTTGATCTCCACTACTTGTGGCATTGGACAGGACATTAGAATGTGTTTTGTTTTTTAAGTATATTTTCCAAGCTCAAAATGGTCCAGATCATGTACCATCTGTAAAGTTGTATTACTGTGTGTTGGTGTTCTTTTTCAGCTTCCTATAAACATGACAAGTAGGCGTTGGGTTTTGTACCAGTTCCTGAGAATCAGGGAACACCTTGTTTTTATTTGTAAACAGCATTTTATTAGTATCCAAGCATCTTGCATTGGCATTTTCCTTTTACATGGCCTTCATTTTAGAGAATTGTTAGTGTTGGCGCCAACAAATTGTTTTTTCATCACATCTGCCCTATCAAGCATGTAGAACCTTTGTTGTGTAGGAAGGTATGAATTTCCTGTTCCACACAGGCATGCGTGAGATGCTCCCTGATTGTTGTTGTCACATCTGGGAGGTGTAAGGACAGACGTCAGAGCACTTAGCCTAAAACAATCAGCTGCCTGTCATCAAAGAAACGCACCCACCCAGGTGTGTGCGACAGTACCGTGTGTGGCACCTTTGAAAGCATTCTTTTAATTTTCTCTGTGCTGTCAAATGTGTACTTGACATAGCCAAAGAGCATGTCACTGTCTTTTAAAGCCTTTAGGTCAGAGAAAAACTCCATCAACACTAAAATCAAAATATAACCTTAAAAGTAAAAGGGACACGGTGAGTTTTAGGAACACCTGGTGGGCAGGAGCTTCTTGTGAAACATAAAAATAGGACTAACAAAAGTGAAATATGTACCTGTGCCAGAAATGAAGTAGCCACAACAAAAAACAAGGAAGTGCAGGAGAATGCACAGTGTTTGCTCTGTCAAACATCCTGGTCCTATTGGTGCTAAAATAAAGTTTATGACACAACATAGACATAGCTTGTGTCCATTTTGCAGTTTGACTGAAACGGTGTCTTTTTATCATGTGAAGCTGTTTTTAAGTCATTAGGCCTAATGACTCAATATCTCTGAACGATACTAAACTGATTGAATAATGCAGTAATTCTCTTTCCTACTTACATCAGTCATTTAAAAAGATTTGCATAGTGTGAACTTATTTGAATATGTAAACAAATAATCCAAATATTGACTTGAAAGCCTTACGGGCTTTTTGTTTTTTGTCGTAGCTAAGCCATAATTAAGTCAGTGATCTGGCGGTTGCATGCTGCCCAGTCACACAGTCACATGATGTTTAATCCTGTTGCACTATGGTTCCAATGACAGGGAATGAATGGTTGGAAAGAGCTTGTGAAGTTAATGCCTTATTATTCTAAATCCACCGCAGAATGCGACGTGTATCAGGAGCACATGCATTTCATGAGTTTCATACAGCACTTGTTGAATTATAAATGAGGGCATAGTGTAAAAAAAGGATTAATAGTTAAATTCTCTCAACTATGTCAATATTATCAAAACCTTGTGATTCTGTCTGAGCTGTCACTGGCATCCAGAGGTCACAGCAGCTGTCTCTGCAACATCACTGGATGTAGATATGTGTAAAATAGAAATAAGTTACACTGCACTGAAATAAAAGTAACTGGCTATAAAGTAGGACTATGATGCAAAGTAGTTTGTGTAAACATTTTTTTTCTCAATTATGTTATTTTTCTCTCTGCAATTTCACTGTCAATTTGATTTTTCCACAAACACTGATCACGGGAACTTAAAGTTTGTTTTTCGTCTTCACAGAAACATCTTTCCCTCCAACCTGGTGTCTGCTGCCTTTCAATCAGTGAGTATTTGACCTGGATTCTGTATATTTAGAAATTATATAACATAAACATATAGATAAGCTGGATGCTTGTACTAAACTAGTGGACCATTTGTTTCCCATCCAGTATGCAACCAGCTACAAACTGATCACCAAAAATGGCACAGATGGAAACCCCAACGTCACAGTGGAGAAGGTGAGCAGAGTGAACAGCCTAGCTGTCCATTTAAAACACTGAGTTGATTCATGTTCCGCAGTTGTGTACTTAATATGCACATCTGTGTGTCTCCAGGTGCCTTTCGGAGTTGACCAGGATGGCATGAATATTCTCGGTCTGGTAGTGTTTGCCATTGTGTTTGGCGTAGCTTTGAGGAAGCTTGGAGAGGAAGGAGAGATCCTCATCAAGTTCTTCAACTCTTTCAACGAGGCCACCATGATTCTGGTGTCCTGGATCATGTGGTAAGGAAAACTTTCATGTTTCTGTTTCTGTGTTTGATCACTGAATGTTTTTTGTTGTATTCTAAATCCATGATCTGTGTTGTCTTTACTCCACTTCCTGTCTCTCTTCAGGTATGCTCCTCTTGGTATCATGTTCCTTGTAGCTGGCAAGATCGTTGAGATGGATGATGTTGGCAAACTGTTTGCCAGCCTGGGCAAATACATAGCTTGCTGTATTGTTGGACATGCCATCCATGGCTTTCTTGTGCTGCCTGCTATTTACTTCATCATTACGAGAAAGAACCCATACACCTTCCTCTGGGGGATATTCACCGCTCTGGCAACAGCCTTTGGAACAAGCTCCAGGTAAGAACTCGGTGC
>JAUBNQ010000005.1:18417843-18447895 GCA_032353495.1 Ctenopoma kingsleyae | reverse complement strand
ACACACACACACACACACACACACACACACACACTCTCTCCTCCACAAACACACATTCACATACCTTTCGTCGTCACAAACTCACACATTTCCTATTCCTTAGCTCTGCCACCCTGCCCCTGATGATGAAGTGTGTGGAGGAAAATAACGGCGTATCCAAGCACATCAGCCGTTTCATCTTACCCATTGGAGCAACGGTCAACATGGACGGAGCTGCTCTCTTCCAGTGTGTGGCTGCTGTGTTCATCGCTCAGCTGAACAACACTACGCTTAACTTCATTCAAGTCATTACCATCCTGTAAGTTGTGTCTGCGGTTATAGATGTACATTAAAATGACGTCTGGTTGTACAGTAAGCTAAGCTCAGTTATGAGGAAATATAATAAAATATAATGTGTGAAATTGTATCTGCTTTATCTGTGTCTAACTGTGTCACCTTCCCTCTTAATGTGTTAGTGTGACAGCTACAGCATCCAGTGTTGGAGCAGCAGGTATACCCGCTGGTGGTGTGCTGACCCTAGCTATCATCCTGGAAGCAGTAGGACTGCCGACCAAGGACATCTCACTCATCTTGGCTGTTGACTGGCTTGTGTGAGTACACAACCTCTGCGTTTCATGTGAACCGCAATTTCTGTTCACATGTGATGTCTAAATTGTTGTTATATTAAAATCATTTGACATTTATCATGTCTTACTTTAGTGATCGTACCTGCACAGTACTGAATGTAGAGGGCGATGCTTTTGGAGCCGGGCTCTTGCAGTTTTTCGTGGACCGCTCATCCAAACAAGAGGAGGGAGCAGAGCTGAGCGAGGTCAGGCAGGAGGGCGAGTCATCAGTCGCTGCACCTGAGCATTCACCACTCCTTGAGAAGCGAGGTGGGAGGGAAAGTGCGGAAAAGGAAAAAGAGTCTATGATGTAATAATCATCAAGAAGTCCCCTGACTTAACACTCCTGCAAGATGAAAACTAGGGTTCATTCCCTGTTTTCATTTTTTCTTACCCTGAAGGAAAAGGTGCAAGAAGAGAGGAAGGACATGTGCGCAGTAATGCAAAGAAAAACTCTGTCCTCCACAATTTTCTGAGGGAAATCTAAAATGTTATAGGGGAAACTCCATATTATGCAGTGACATTTCTTTTTTGAGGGACAGTATTCTACATTAGTCTGGCTGCTGTCTTAACTCAAGGCTAATGTTGCACAATCAGTCCTCGTCAATATCAAAGTCAGAAGTTTATTATGTAACCAATATTTATGTCCACTGAGATATCTAGATGCTGGACCAGTGTTCCCGCTGCAAGATGTAGTTGATAAATCTAGTCTGGGAAATGTATAAGAAATAATACTTTCACTTAAGATAGAGAAATGGAAGTTCCATGGATTCATTTATCTGTTGGTCTGCTGTTGCCACCTTCATCTCACATCTCATTTACTCAAGTGTCACAGAACCAGCGGTGTACATCAGAACTTTCTGCTGGAAAACATGAAAATATGCAACTTTAAAAGTTGACTAGGATCAGATGAGGTTTTCTTCTGAAATCTGTTACCTCCAATATGTTTTAGTTATTGTCACCTTTTTTCCCCCTTTTCCTTTTGTCTTAAACTCAGTGTATTTGTGTATTTTAATATACATGATTATAGCCAGTTTCATCTAATGTATTTTAAATGTATAACTTTTTATGATTTGTCATCTTTCAAGCATATGGAACAGTAGATGAACTATATTCCATATACTTAATATGAAAATGGCTGTGATAATGTATCAGAACATGCACAAATTTTGTATGTTGTTTTAGACTTTTTTTTTTTTTTTTTTTTTTTTGTGGTTCAAGGCTTTTACAGTCTCTTATTGTTTTTGTGGTAATTCCATTCTAGTTTCATGCCTCTTTACTTTGGAAAACCTGTTATCCAGATCATAATTATACTCCAGAGGACACCAAATGAAATCTTCTCAGTGTCCCAAAGCTGAATGACCTCTGAGCATTTCTGCCTTTTCAGGGGGACAGTTGGTGCAATGGCAGGTGATACAATCTCAGGTTTACCTTTTGTTTGAAGACTGTCCTCCAACTGCTCCTTAACACTCTGAGACCAAAAATCACACCAACTCAGTAAACCGGAAGAAGACTGCTAAACTCCAGATGACACTGAATGACATTTCCAGGGAGATATGCTTTTTTAAAAGTGATTATTGTTGGCATAGCCCACATTTTAATAATACTGTTTCCACTACAAAGACTTCTCTACATGGTCAGAATAACAGCAGTGGATAGCTGAGGCCTGAACACCTAAAGCACTTCAGTGACAAGGAAAGCATGCCTCAGACTAAACCTATTTAAGTTTTGATTGTAATGGCCATACTACCTGAAGTACTAATTATGTTGGTCTCCTTCAGGCCTCTGTAAGTTTGATTATTTGTTATAATTTATATTTATTTCTCTAATCAAAAGAATCCAAAGAAGGTTTTGCCCAATGTTTTGAGTCTATTTTTGCTAGTTTCTTCTTGTAATAACTACTTGAATGTAGTTTTTAAATCTTTTATTTTTTATTTCTTTGCCATTTTTAACTTTTGTCCAAGAATTTAGACTGTGTATGTGTGCAAGGTGCTTCCATCTGGACAGTTTTCTTTTGCATTGTGGCAGTGATGTGATGTGTGATGAGCTGTATTTGTTGTACCATAGAGTGTTACTGTCACTTTTCAAATAATTAAGTTGCACTATGTTAATCTCTTCCATCCATATCACCTTTAACTGTCTAGAACTCTACCAAATGAAGGGGGCAAAAGCTAACTGTATATAAAACAAATATTTTTCTGGTTAGTCTGCTTTTTTTTACTGGTTATTTCCATTGATCATCTGTGGAATCATTTCAGGCCTGGGGTCTCATTATTTGATTGTCATGAGAAAGTGCTAAAACCTGAAAGCATTGCTTCAGACAGCTACCATGCTCCTGTTTTTACCTTGTGCTTTTTGGTTCAAGATTGTAAAGGCGTTATCATTCCTTCATGAGGTTTTTCAGCATGTTGACATCTGATTCAATAATAGTTTTGTGTACATGTATGTGCATAGTAGTTATGATTTTATTATGTTGGGGCAATGTTTCAAAGACTATTCCAGGTTACTGTCTGACTTTACTGTCTGTAGGCTTCAAACAATAAAGGCCTTTTTTATTATTTGCCTGTGCTTTTTTATTGTTTCAGTGTTAAAACTTTACTTACTGCAGTAAGATTGAGCAACTGAGAAAAACACATATCATATTACATCCAGATGCCACACTGTAGTGGTATGGAAGAGGAGACATATTTAAAATACACAGAGGTCCTTTTAAGTTTCAAAAATAACCACACATAGCCTCTAAGTGGTATAGATGCTCATCTAATGACCACACATAAGCAATGCTGGCCATTTGTAAGTAGGAATGTAAGCACGTTATACAATAAATACAATATCTGCAGCATCAATCACAGATGGTTCCTGTTGAATACAAATTCCTCTCTGAGTAGAATTCAGAAATGTATCAGGAGCAGTCTGACAAGAAAAAGCAAACTGCATTTCAGTGATTTTACTTTGTCCTGTTCTGAACACTGCTGGTCTCTCCTGCAGCTACTGTACACTACATTGAGCCGATGCTCAGGAGTTACACATTATTACGTGTGCAGTGCCGCCTAGTGTTCAAGAACAACTTCAACACATTACACATTTTTTGTCTTGACAAAGGAATTGGCAACAGAAAACATAAATAAACTAAAGACATGAAACATTTTTCATTTATTTTACCAGCACATAAAATGCAGTGACACCTTGATACGTAACACACAAGTAATAACACTACAGGCATTATCTGATACAGGAGCAGGTGTGTTGTTTTAAGTGTGACCATTTTTTTTAAATGTTCTCTTTGAATAATCTGGGGAACTGAAATTTCTTTTCATTCATCACATAATGAGAGCTCAGTAGTAACACACATGATTGAGCAAAAAAGGTAATACACATTTATAAATTTAGTTATTTTGTTTATCAGTGAAGACTAAAGCCTTTTAATGAGGAACAACACAGAGTTTCATTTCATCCAAAAACTGAAAAGTTAATGAATCAGTGCAACACAGTCAAGATATGTATAAAAAGCCACTAACAGTACTTAACTTTAGTAATTCCATACAATACTTAAAACCTCTTTCTACAGCTGTAGCATTTAACAAGAAACCAACGTCAATATCATTTGAAAAAATGATCTTTACAGCAGTCACACTTAGTGTACTGTGCACACACACAGATTCAGTATGCCATGTAGTAAAGGCAGTCTATCTTTAAGGTATGCCTGACTTAACATCCAAATACCTATTACTGGAAGAAAGTAAATTTGACCAGGCATGTGATTATACTGCTTACTGCTGTTATACTGTAGTAAAAGTGACAGCAAATTCAACCATTTTGGCACCATATTAGTTTCCAGGCATCATCTCTTAGGTTGTTTTTCATGCAGGGTCAAGATCTTCTGGGTTGGTATGCAAACAAAGACAGTACAACATCAACTGGCTTCTGAGTTTTTATTAGCTCTCATAATTTGCTTCTGTCCAGCCTCTTTTTTGCAGGGTTGGGGTACTGGGGGTTCTCAATCACCCCCTCCCCAAACTTGAGCTCCAGGAAGGATCTGTGGTTGTTGGGGCCGTAGGCAGTGATGCCAGCGAAGGACATGGGTACTAGTGGCTGCAGGAAGTGCTCTGGGAACTCCACATCTTGTTTGTGCTCCGTCCAGGTGTCTTTGGTCATGACGCCGTTACGTGGGTAGAACGGCCACAGGTCAACGTGCAGGTGGTTGGCTTCGCTGTACTGGACTCTGTAGAAGTCTCCTTCCACTGCACGCTCCCATACGTAGCCGTTAGCATCCACAAGAGAGCCTGAGTCCAGGTTCTTCAACTGATCACAGTTGGGTACATCTTCTAAGTAGATACCCAGGTCCACATCATAGTCCCAAGGGATGATGTCTTGATGGCGGACAGCGCCCAGCAGAGTTCCTCCCTCTAGCCAATAGCGCACACCTGAACTTTCCAGAATGTTGATTACATACTTGGTGGTTTCCCTGAGTGCTCGCAGACAGCAGGGAGGTGTCCACCGATCCAGATAAAGGTAATCTGGAGTGTCATCCTGCACAGTGCCAAAGCAGCGTGGTGTCTCTTTACTGCAGCCGTACCATTGTTCCTTTCCATCAGGTAGCAGAACACGCTTCAGACCAAAGCTCTTCATGAGCCTTCCAGTGGCCTCTTTCACTTGAGTGTCGGCCTTCCACTGGTTGTGAGCAGAGCTGAAGAGGGGACGGTGGTTTGCAGAGAAACAGGGGCTCTCCAGCAGCTTGACCTTCCAACCTCTCAAGGCTGTCTGGACGAAGAGGGAGGAGAAGAGGGGCCGCCCCAAAGGTACTGAGAGATTAAAAAGATCCTCAGTACGAATGAGGACAATTGCATCTCCTTGTAAAGCTGTACACACACTCCCGCTGCTACCAGATGCAGCTGGTGAGTATGTGGCTGTCCACTCTCTGAGGTTCACCCGCAGGTGAAGGCACTGTACAGCAGATCGAGCCAGCACGGGTGCAGCTACTAGCCTCACAGGCCCTCCGCCCTCACCTTCCAACTCTCTGATCAGCCTCTCGATAGCCCGAGGTTGCTCCAACTCCACCCCATCAGGTACCAGTAGCACAAACTCCGTCTGGACATGGAACTCTGGCCTGTGAGTTTGTGGGGGTTGGTCTGGGCTCGGAGAGAGCACTAGAAGCCGAGCCCCCTCTGGAAGCACCAGGGGAGGGTACGGAGACGTGTCAGCTACAGCTATGAAAGGAAGCTCAGGTCTTTGGTGGATGAAGGAACTAGCCACATCCCCAACATAATTCTCAAAGTTTTCAAACTCGCGAAGGAGAACAGTCACACGAGGACCACGACTATGTCCGTCCACTCCAACCACTCCAGGATCACCTCCAGCTCCTATAAGTGCTCCCAGGCCTCCTTCGAGACCAGAAGCTGGTAGTGCAGCCCTTCTTGTGCCCCTACCAAGTTCCTTCCTCCTCTCCATCATCTGCTGCTGGGCCCGAGACACATAGTAGAGAATCAGAAGATTAATGATGATGGCGCCAGTTAACAGGCCCTGGCAGAAACTGATTCGCATGGCAACTAATGTTTACTTTCCAGTTTCTGTCAGGAGAAGAAATTAAGTTTCAGTAAAGAAATCCAGTGGTGAGTGTTGGGGTTCCCATTAATGAAACAGTAGGGGAATAGTGGAATAGAGAGTAGAGGGCAACCTGTGAAAGACAGAAACAAATACCAATTCAGTAATTGTGTTTTGCTTTGCATAGTTGTATAAATATATATGCATAACACTGTGCCTTTAAAATGGCATAGAGTAGTGCTGATTTGAAAAAGCTACTTTAAATGCAAAACTAGGACAACCATATCTGTGTGGAAAGCTTATAAAATCCATGATAACTCACCTTAGTTTGGTTGCATCCATTTTATTCTTTATAAAACACATCCTAGGGCATCATGCATGTGCTGTGTTATCAGAGGCTTTAGCAACGTTAAGCTCATTAACCTTGTTGCACTATATTGGTTTTGATGGTGGTCCATCTCAGCCAGCTCTGGCAGCAGGGGAGCAAAGCTGTCTTAATCGCTAGCAGCAGACACACAGATTAATCTTCATTGTTAACTAATAGTTGAGCGGTTGTGGTTGAAATTGAGTCTCCAACATTTTAGCAAGAAATCCGCAACAGAGCGCAAGCAAATCGCATCAGAACAGTTCATTACTGTGTAGCTTATAGCAAACTTAACAATGAAAACCAGCCACACGAATTGCCATCTTGCTTTCCGTATGTTACTAGCAGAAATAACAAGAGCACTTCCGGCTCACATCTTTCAGAATAAAAGTATGTTTAATTTTTAAAAAATCTAACTAAACTTATGATTTCGGTCAACATCTTCATCCACTGCATATCAGAAACATTATTTCTAAACTGACATGTATCATTACACTACCATTTGGAAATGGGTTTAACTTCAGCTACACACAGTACAGTATTATCATTTTAGGACACCCCCACTGTACATCCCATTAGTAAGTTGTAATACACATATTTTAAACACTTCGCTTTTATCATACCAGTTAGATTTCTGCATTTTATGCACTGATTTTTTTAAATTTTATTTTATATTTAATCTTGTGAACTAGTGTCCAATAATATTGTTTTAATAGCTCTATTGTTTTATCTGCGTCCATGTTTCATTGTTCAAATAAAGGCCTACTTAAAAATGATGTAGTAATTATACCTGTGTGTTTGTGTGTTTTCTGGAAATCTGGAAAAGCTTTATTCCAGACTTTGCATAATAAGAAAATAAAGGTGGGGTATGATATAGTGTGGAAAATACAGATGTCGTGTCAGTATGTGTGGCACCAGAGGAATACTATGTGAGGATGGTCATTTATTATTACAATGAAGTTTCCTGCCTCATTTTGGTTAACTACTACGGTGAGATACAAATTAAACCAAAATTTGTTTTATTCAAGTGCAATTAATATGAGATCTAACTTGATTTTTTGTTACCACCAAATCTTGATTTACCTGCGTGTGTCGAGATTGTTTTAATGAAAACTCAAGCCGGACAAAATAGTGGAAAATAGTGGTTATATTTACGCATCTCGTACGTCCCAGCTCATAAAATGGCAGGAAATGAACTTCCCTTGCGACACGTTCATTGTGTATTGCGGGTAACACGGCCCTTTATTTGTCACCCACACTGAGCATTTCCAACAGCAAACACAAGAAGCAGGAAACAGATTCGACATATACAAAATAAAAGTGTCAGACTAAATGTTAGCGAAATATTTTGGCGTATATATTAAATATACATACGTTGATGTTATTTTTGCAAACATTTCCCAGTAAAATGTATGTTAAATGTGGCGTGTGGGTAATAGCTAAACAAACAGCCCACAACGTTATAAATGTGTCGCTTAGCTGTGTTTATGTTGAAGGTTTGAAACCGGAAGTGTAGTATTTTACCAACTGAATAGTAATTTTGCTCTGTGCGCGTGAGAAAAGGAAGAAAGGAGGGTATCTCATAGTGAAGTGCTGCTGGGTTGGGAGAAGGGTAGCGGGTACTATTGTATTATTATTGTTCGTACTCTCTGCCCGTTTCCACCTCCTTATCCTGGCGGAAGGTTGAACGGTTAAAATGGAGGCGGACAGATCCGGTGGAGGACCAAACCCGAACTCCGGAGGCGGCAGCAGCAGCGGAGCGGGGCGCAACCCAAACGGGCCCAAAGCAGCACCGGGCCAGGCGACAACAGCTGCAGCGACCGGGGCGATGGCAGCGGCGGCGGCGACGGCGACAGCAGCAGCAGCAGCAGCAGCAGCAGCCATGCCAGGATCGTCGCAGCTTCGGGAGCCGCAGGACGGGGACTCGGGTATGACGCTTCCTGGGATCCTGCACTTCATCCAGTTCGAGTGGGGACGTTTCCAGGCCGAAAAATACCGCTGGGAGGCTGAGAGAGACGAACTCAGGGTAAATTTGTTTACAATTTAGCCTCTGTTCGCTCTGTTATCGCGACAAAAAGGCCAGAACGGACATAGTAGTAGGTCTTTTAGTGTTGCTTTGTGGCAGCACACAAACCCTACAGCCAGTCAGTTTCAGGATGACAAAATGCTAACGGGCTAACTACACTCCTCTTCTTATTGTATTGACTGTGATGTGTTAGTACTGGACAGTGAATTGAACTGTCAGACCTCCAGCTGATGATCAACATAAGACAAACTGCCACACGAAGGATTAAACATGAAATAATAAAAAGAGTTTTCAGAAAACCTTAGTCTATGCCCTTTAGCCTTCAAATGACTACACATTATATTTCAGGCTACAAAACCAAGCAAGTTATACTGTAAATAAAAAAAACCTAAGTAAACAGAGTTTAGGTGTGGCTGCCTTGGTGTGTCTTCTTGATATTATTGCAGGTACACATCAAAGATGTGCCTCCGCTCCTTATAAGACAGGCTGTATTTTTGTATATGTTATTATTATGTATTACATGTGTATGGAAACAGTTTGTTAGTAGACAATAGTAAGGCAATCCCCAACATGGACAAATCAAGTGATCTGTTGCTGTTGTGATGTGGTTAAAAAGTGGTGGCAGTGTCACACAGCTGTGAGTTCCCTTTGAAATCACTGCATTTGAGAATAGTTAAACGAACAGCAGTTATGCAGACATAGTTTTCTTTATCTTTAGAAAATACCACCATAAAGTCAGGAATAGTCTATAGCAGTGTGTGTAAATCTCAACAGATATTCTTCTGTAGTAAAGTTTGCATCTGGCATAGAAAGGAAATCAAAGTTTTAAATTGAGGCCTGTCAAATCTATGAGTTAGTGGTGTTGTTTCTGAACACAACTGATATATGATATGTGTTTAGTCCGTATCATTCATACTTTTTTTACTCTAATTATAGTCAAGTATCATTGTAGTAAATCATGACTTAAAAATTACAATACAAAATGAATTGTAATTGTCACAAAACACATGCAACAAACGTGTTGTCTGACTGAAGGTTTGAGAATTTAGCTTGCGTCCCTAAAGGTCGTCAGCATGTCAGTTTTGTCAGTCTATGAAATGGTTAGAAAAATCTGTGTAAATGTGTAAGTCAGTGACATAGAAATGCCCTTGAGCAAGGCATGAGTCCCCTGATGGCCCCAGTTATTCAGAGGGCAACCGCAGCAGACAGAGGTTGTACTGTGAAACTCTCCTACATGCATGTTTGTAACTATGTGAGGCAGAGCATTGCTGGGCAAAATTGTGCTTATTCATCACATTGTTCCAGGATTCAGAAAGGTTAGGAAAACATACACACACATAAAGATGTTTTGCAGTGCAGTTAGTTCGACGGTTCGACTTTTCATTCCTAAAACCATATGTGGTCTTCCTCCTGTAACCGCAGTTTGCGTGTAATTAGGATATAACTATCTCCTGGAGGTCACGAGCTTTACAAACCCACAGGGGAAAAAAACATGTCAGTCCCTCTCCTCTATCACTTGCCCCTGAGTCAAACCCACATAGTCATAAATAGGAACATGATAAAATATGGATGAACAATAGCAAACTGGCTTTGCTCACTGCTTTTATAGACATGTGTTGTGAAACACAGGAATGTAAGGCAGAAACAGGCCAGTGCAGTGTCCAATGTGCTATTAGTGATTGTTATGGGACATTGCATGTATATACTGTATTTTCTGCACTCTGTCTGGTTTCATGGGTACCATTAGCACCACGTCCTGAGCTGAGAGAAAGAGGACCACTGCAGTGCCAGGCTGGAAAATTGACCTAGCTTACATTTTAACACCCACAGGCCACAGGCCTCTGGCTTTTGTTGCCTCACAGGGCTCTCAACATGCCAGTTAGCATGCCCCCTCACCATGTGCTATACAGTTAGCAGCCTATTGTGCATGTGTCCATGGGACAGTCTACTGACATACCACCTACACATGACATTTTGTGCTTTTATGGAAGTCATAAGGCTAGTAAATAAGCTGAAAATCTTTGCACCAGCAAAAGCATCACCAGTATTTGACAGAGATTAACACTATCGTGTTATGAGTCTATTTGTGTGACAGTGTGGATGTCTCAGTTTGTAGAATAGCGCATGCCTGTGAGACTGAAGCACATGTGCTGTCTCCGGAGTGTGTTTTCGGTGTGAATGGCCACCTGTGGTGCTACATCTCCAGTGACAGGCCGGGAATGAAAGCCCGCCCCTTCCCGCTCTGGGCCAGGTGGGATGTCCCAGCATGACCGTGGGACAGGTGGCAGTGAGACACATAAGAAGCTATTCCCAATGTATTATGTATCAAATTGATGCTAATACGGCACTATGTCTGAACAAGCCTGTAGTAATTAGCTTGTTTTTGGCAGATCCTCATTATATTTTATAAAGCCGAACAGACTGTGTTGCAGACATCAAACCAATTGACTACATTTAGTCAACAAGGAGAAGAACAGACATTTACCTGTTGCAGTTTTCTGATTTTCAGATATTCAATTCTATTTACAGTGTCAGTAGTTGCGCAGAATAGATTACTGGTGACCCAGATGACATCACGTCCTGTTGAGTGTGGCCAAAGAGGCCCCTGGGTACACATCTCTAATTAATAGCGCCGCACTCTCAGCCATGACGCACATATGACATCCATATGTAGTGCATTATTATAGTCATGCCTTCTGCCCATGCAGACTTGTAGTGATCCTGTCATATACTAGTTTATTTTTTGTCATTTTCCTTCCTGTTTTTCTATATACAATTCTCTTTACTTATTTCTCAGTTTCTTTCCCAACCCTTCTCCTGGAATATATTCCCTTTTTATTCAAACACATTCATGGCATGCAGTCGTTTTTTAAGTATCTTCTAATCAAACTTAGGCAGCAGGCCCAACTATTTAGGATGTCATTCCCTAGCTAAGTACTATGCGCACACACACCGCGCACGCAGATACACACACCACAAAAACACACTGTCCCAGAAAAGTTGCTCTAGTTGTTCGCTCCTGGGGATGAAGGGATGAGAAGATGGACCGTGGCCAGTGGAAGAAGGAAAGCTGCCCTTGACCCTGTTCTGCAGCTACAAGAGAGGGACTGATAGAATAGGCTAAATGTGTCAGTCCTCCATGCTACAACAAACCGTGGAAAGGTCAGCGCAGTAGGCCATATGGAAGGAAAACCAACCCACAGGAAAAAGAGCTCAGATGGCACGGCAGGTCTGCTTGCAACAATATCCCTTTGTACTTTAGGCTTTGTTAATTTGGTTAGCATAATACAAAGGAGACAGCCATATTGTCCACGTTTGCGAGGCTAAATTCAATTCCTAAAAGACTAACTGACTTTGTTACTTCTTTACATCAATTTAACTTTCTTTATAAATGCTGTTTTCTCTCTACGTCTGATCTACTTTGGCTCTTAGTTTAAGAGTCTGCCTCTTGATGAGCGTGAGCATGAACACCTTTAGTTGCTAGTGAATGGACTGCCTTGTCTCATGTCTTTGGCCCATGTCCCACACACGAGTGAAAACAAGCATGTTCCTGTCTGAACCAGGCAAAGGGCAGATTAACAAAGACCAGTATAAGCTGGAAACACTACGAATGTAATCATCTTAATCTGATGAAACAATCTTGTTAAAAAAAGGTAGATACCGATTAGTTTGGGAACCAAGTTATGTTCCCGTTAATTTTCCACTGAGAAATACAGTAGAAGAGAAATATAGTGGAAAGAAAGAGTATGTGAACCTGCAGCTAGTGCACAGCCACTCTGACATAACCTTGCAAGATAAGTTGATAAACTTGGGTATTTTCAACTGTTTCTCTCTTGATGATGAAGCTGCCCAGGCCCAGAGGCAGCAAAGCCCTAAATCCTGATACTCCTGCCACTGTTCTTCACTGTTGGGATGATGTTTTTATGTTGGTATGCACTGCCCTTGTTATGCCATACATGGTGCTGTGTGTCCTTCTAAAACAGTTTTACCTTGGTTTCAGAATTCCTCTTAAAACTTTCATTGTAGTGCTGTGGAGTGTCAACTTACTCTTTGGCAAAGTTTAGCCACAAAGTGTTTTTTCATTAGGGTGCATGGTTGCATGAGTAGAATCATGAACAGAGATGTTATCTAGCTCCAGTTATTCCTTTAGCCGTTACCATCTATTTATATTTATCTGTGGTGGATGATGATGATGATGATGATGATGATGATTATGATGATGATAATGAAAATCTACACCCTCTGAGATTACTTTGCAACTCTCTCCAGGTTAATGCAAATCAACCAATTAGACTGAAGGCTACCTGATCTCTTTTGCGAGACATGGTTCACAACAGCAGATGCTTTTTGTAAATACCACACTGAAAATGTTTTAGTAGTTCTAATCCACAGGTCCAGTCTAGTTCAATTCACTGGACATCAGGTTTGTTAACTCCTGACTTGCTGTTCTTCAAGTGTGTTATGTACATATGCAGCCTTGTGATTTGGCCAACAAAGCAGTGTCAGGGATCTGAGAACTTGGGCACCAGTGGGAACTTGTTTTTCTAAGAACACGGCACAATGTTGGTGCACAGGGGTGCGATAGTTATCTGTGTGTGAGCAGGTTGTAGCTTGTCTTTGTGTGAGTAAGAGTAGAAATGCGTTCCCTTCCTGTAAAGGATGAAGTAGTTGAGAATGATTGCATCAACTACATTTACAAAGTGAAGAGCTCAGTAACTATGTATCTGCAGCCAGTTGTGTCATTTGCCTGAAAATTGTGCTTTTACTGACCAAAAAAGCTACTTATTAGGACACTAATTAGTTAGTACACATAGGGTTTTGTGTTAAACATTTGCGCACAGGGCCCCTCATATTCCAAGAGAATTTGACTGGTTCTGGTCAACTCATAGCACACTACAGTTGAACAGAACAGTTGAATTTACCATTTACTGCAACTTTTCATTTCAATATGAACTGCTGGAAACTCTGTTTTAATTATTTATTTATTATTTATTAAATTATTCAGCCATTTACAGCATAGCGTGTTAACGTTAAGGAGAAACAAGCCTTTCTACTTGTGTGAAATGAACAAATATGCAATAACTACTTGTGTGCAGCTGGAAATGCTTGGCTAACTAGCTGCTGTTGCAGCTAACCCTGTGTTAGCTGCTTTCATCAACCACATAACCACACAGAAAATTATATATTATTATATAGCTGTTTATACAAGGCCAAGCATATTTCTTGTCCTTCTCTGGCCTTCTTGGTTTGTTAAATGAATTCAGTGTTTTTCAGTACATCATTTTTAAGTTTCATTAGTTTAAATTTCAGTAGTTATTTTATTTACTTTAAACATCCTACTGATTCTCTGATGTTAGGTGTTAAGCAACTACGTAAAGTTTTTTCACATCCTGTTAAGTTATACCTGTAGTGTTGACATGCAAGCTTTGACAGTTATCTCCAAAACTCTCCAGTAAGCGTGTAAAATCACAGTGCAGTAATCAGGATTACTCAGCAGCAGGAGCAGCAGTAGTAAGGTTTGCTTGGCAGATTATCCTATGTTCCACTGGCCCTGCTAGCCGGTTACATGACTGTGTGTGTGTGTGTGTGTGAGTGAGTGTGTGTGTGCACTTTCCTGGATGATTGACTACCCTCTCAAGTAGACCGAGTGCCTGCCCCATGAGATGGTGTTTTTAGGCTGTTCTAGTTTTACAGAACTGTGTATGCGTGTGGGAGCAGACTCGTGGACACAGACAGGGGCGTGCAGAGGAGAAATGGACTGTAAAACAAGCAGTGTTAACACTTTAGCACTACTTGGCACAGGGAGAGAAAGGAAAGAGAGTGAAACTGTTGTACTGTTGTACATACAATCACCTGCATGCTCTCATCCTGAGAGCAGAAATGGTGTTAGACTCTTTTTGTTTCTTTTTAGCCTACTTCTCACTGAAGTCACTGTTTGTTTGTTTTTTGCCAATTTGGGGAATTTTCCTCTCCAACCAATAGAGGGCAGGGTGTTTGCTGCCTGATATAAACACACACTGTTTATCCAAAACTGACTCTTTCTCATGCACTCCATCACCCCTTTCATAGTTTTTTTCTTACCTTATGATGTCTTACCTGGGGGAAGAGCCTGTCTAATGTTAGTCCTCATAAAGGTTTGTTTTGTCACTCTCATCATCATTTTTCTCCTGATGAAATCCTTTAATTTTTTGACAACTGACAAAAATGGGCAGTGAACATTTCTTTCCTCAAGGCAATTTTATCAGCTCAGTGAGGAAGGAAACAAGAGCGGAAGCACACAAAGGAAGGATGTGTCTTATATGGGAATATGAATTTGGCCAGTTTGTGTTGTTTTTCCTCATCTCCAGTTGGACTGTGAGGCTTTGGTTGTGAGAAGTTAAAAATAAGGGCCCTGTTCTATAACCTGCTATTTACTCCTCTTGGTTCTCCAAAGTCATGTTTGCTATGCTCGTCACATAAAACGTTTTTCCTTCACAGTCTCTCAGACTCTGATATCAAGTGCTTTGCTTTCTAACCTTAACTGAATTGAATTCATTTCAGCCAGAAGAGGCATGATGTCAGATCTGACATGATTCATCTTTTATGTATGTTTATGTCTGCGACTTTTGTGCGCTCCTTAACATCCTGTGTATGTGTGTGATTCAGGCTCAGGTGGCGTTCCTACAGGGTGAAAGGAAAGGGCAGGAGAATATGAAACAGGACCTGGTGAGGCGGATCAAAATGCTGGAGTACGCCCTCAAACAAGAGAGGTAAGAAAACTGCCGGGAAGCTTTGTGTTCTTTCCTCCTTATGTCTGTTATCCGTTCAGTCAGCCCTCCTAATGGTTTGCATGCTTTCGGCAGAGTGATTTGATTGCTGCCCTCATGTGGCTTTTTTGTGTGGTTGCAGGGCTAAGCACCAGAAGCTGAAGACGGGAAATGACCAGAGTCCTGGAGACAAGAAACCAGAGACTGAGGCAGACATTCGTACGTGTAACAGAAGCCTTGTGCACCCTTAAAAAACGTTCTATTATCTACTGCTGTTGCTGCTGCTCAACTCAAAGTTTCTGCTTTCCTCTTTTTCTGCTCATGCCTTGTGTTGCATCACTATTGACACATATATTCTTTGTAGTTCCCAATGGGCCAGCTGAGTCAGACTCTGAGCCAGCCAATCAGATGTCTTGGAAGGAAGGACGTCAGCTACTACGCAAGTAAGGCCCCTCCGTCATCGTTTTTAAAAAAAATCTCCCTTCCGTACTTATGTGGTCTATCAGTGCTTTATTGTTTTCAACTTTTGATCTAAATCAGAAAGATAAATTTTTGTGGGTCTGGGTGTATATTAATGTGTTCTTTTTAGATATCTGGAGGAAGTGGGCTATTCAGACACCATCCTAGATATGCGATCTAAGCGTGTACGCTCCCTACTGGGACGAAGCAGCCCTGAGTCTAATGGACCCCCACCCACTGAAACTTGTCCAGAACCTGAGCCACGGGCTGCTGGAGAGTCCATGTTGGTCAGACAGATAGAGGAACAGATCAAAAGGTGAGAATATGGAAGTAGACACTCTCTCTCTGCTGTTTCTCCACAGATACATACAGCAGCTGACACCCAACGTTTGCAACGCAAGACTGTAGTCTGTAGTACTAACATAATCCACTCTAAATGTTAGTTCAATAAAAGTATAATAAGTAGTAAAATAACATTTAAATACTCTAGGAAAGTACAAAATTGTACTTTTGTACACTTATCACCTCTGGTTAGTGTTAAACTGCATGATTTTCTTTTTCCACCAAATAAAATCACTCTTCTATTACCTTATGTAGTCATAACCTAATTTACACATCAAGCCACAATCAGATGATTTTTTCACTTTTTTGATCTTGAAATATTATGCTACATTTACCCAGGTCAATTTAGTTCAAAAGGTACCACGTATACAAATCTACACAGAGTGGACTGTCCTCCATAAATAAACTTTTGACAGTTAACTTTCTGAAAAATACGGCTTACAGCACTGAGCAGGCATTGTTATGATCCTTGCTAAATTCTAATTCAGGGTATTTTGTGGCAAATCTGCTACTACTGCTATGAAAACCACCAAATTGGACAGGGATTTACTTGTCCAACATGACCACATTACGATAAAAGGAGTAGAAATAAATTATTCAAGGAACATTTTATTACAATTTTAATGCTTGCTTTTAAGTAAGAAAGCAAAAGATGCTTGCCCCATAAAACTGATAGTTGTTACACTCATAATATGGTGTTATCTAGTATACTTGAGGTCATCCTGCCTCCTCCTGTAATGGATTGTAAATAAATAAAAATAGTCTTTTTATCAGTTTATTATTTATTCAGTTTGTTATGGAGGGAAAAACTATAAAGTACATGTGTGTTTGCAGGAACGCCAGCAAGGAAAGCTCTAAGGAACGACTGGGTGGCTCAGTGCTGGACAAGATCCCCTTTCTGCATGGATGTGAGGACGATGAAGACGACAGCGATGAGGAAGATGACTTTCAAGGCATGGCCACTGACTGCATCGATGGCCCGCGCAAGTCCAAAAAGTCACGTGTAAAGGTATGATTGAAGATGAGAATGAATAAGATAATGACAAATAATAATCTGTATATGTTTGTGACTTATGTAACTGTGTTCTCTGCTCTGTTCTTCTGTCCAGATGGCTTCAGAACCCATGACCACAGACCTAGACCCCGAGGATGAGGAAGATGAAGATGACTCGGAAGATGCCCTCAGTGAATTTGACTTCCTGGGATCAGGGGAGGAAGGGGAGGGGGCGGGAGAGGCTCGGATCTCGGGGGACGGACGGGAGTTAGGTATGCTGTTGCCATAGCAACATCATCAGCACCAGCACTGCCAGAATCACTGCCACCAGTGTATCTGTCTTTTTCCCACCACTTCCTTTCCTTACTCACTTTTTTATCTTTTACTTCTCATTGTGTCTAGAATCTCTGCTTGTCAATAAAACCAAACCTCTTTTCCCAACCACCTGTCTCTCTGTCCTGTTTCACAAGCTGTCTGTGACTCTTTATAGCTGTATAGCTGTCAGCTTTATCACTAGATATGGGGTCATTTCAAAGGTAATCACGCATGCTGCCTTCTTTTTTAATATGCCCACATTTCATTCTTGGAACCACATTTCCACTGCAGTACTTTGCTTTTATGGATTCATCCTTTCGCAAATAGAAATTTAAAAATTATATTATAGTGTGTTATGTATTTAAAGAATAAAGTTTGCGTTTTTACCTCTGTCAACATTCATCTGTCTCTCATCTGTCGGTGTGTTGGCCCCGTCATCCGTCCTCTGCCTCCCTCCATGACTGAATGTTATGTGCCTCTCTCCTGTTGCTGGGTTCAGAGAACCGCAGGAACAAGTTACAAGGCATGATGTCGGACTTCCCCCCTAAACCTAGCACGTCCCCCTCTGTATCGGGACAGGCTCGCTCAGGAGAAGGTAAGGCTCCCCCACCAAATATGCCCCATAGAAAACCATATCTTCTCCCAGATATTATTCCTCAGACTCTGCTGTAGTTCACATGAAGGATTAAATTTAGATGTTGTCTTGTCTCCCTTTTATTTAATTTTAAAACCTGTGTGGGAGTAAAGTTGCTTGTTCATCTATAAATATGTGGTCTGGTACATAGTGTGGGAGTAAGGAAAGAGGATAAATTGATTTTTGCCAGGGATATGTGGGATTTATTGCTATATTTTAGTTATCTCAGCCTGTATTTAAAGTACCATGATGTTTTGTCAGAGTGCAGTAGTAACTGTACTATTCCACCTCCACCCTGCAGGTGGCGCCCTGGGTTTCTCCTCTGATGTTTTCATTATGGATGCTGTTGGAGGAGGTGATATGAACCTGGGTGAACTAGCTGATCTTACTGTTGCCAACGACAACGATCTCTCCATGGATGTAACCACACATTTGTTCTTGTAACTCCACCGCATATAATCCAAACATACCCATGCACACGCAAAACATGTGTTTACTCTTTTGAAATGTGTGTCAGATGCAGGATAACAGAGAAGAGTTTAAGAAGACATGGAACCCTCGTTTCACACTACGCAGCCACTTTGACGCCATCCGCGCTTTGACCTTTCACCCCAGCCAAGCGGTGCTGCTCACAGCCTCTGAGGACGGAACACTAAAACTGTGGAACCTCAACAAGGCCATGCACTCTAAAAAGTAAGAACCAGACAGGACAAGGAACTAATTCATAACACACTTATTACATGTATAGAGGCTTTCCAAAGAAGCAGCTGTAGAACACATAATGTGCAAATGTAAAATCAAATGAAGCAAAGAAAAAGTGAGAAACATATTTTAAAAGACAGTGTCCCTCCACAGGAACGCAGCTTTGGATGTTGAGCCCATTTACACATTTAGAGCGCACAGGTGAGTTGGGCCCGAGACACGTACAAATACTAATTCACACCATGTGTACAAACCTGTTACTGACATACACAGACACGGTGCAGTCATTAGTGCCTCTTTTTTCTTTTGTCCAGTGGCGCTGTCCTGTCATTGACCATGGGTGAGGATGGAGAATCCTGCTACAGCGGCGGTCTGGATGGAAGCATCAGGTGTTGGAAGATGCCAGACCTCAATGTGGATCCTTATGATAACTATGGTCAGTTGTCCTCAGCTGAAGATTTCGAAACGACCAATAACTATAATAAAACTATTCCAAAGTGAATTATTAATGGTTTTCAATATGGGTTTGTTTGTGCAGATCCTGGCATTGAGAGCAGTGTACTAGCAGGCCACGAGGACAGCGTGTGGGGTCTGACTTACTCTGCAGTTCACAATCGTCTCGCCTCATGCTCTGCTGATGGCACCATTCGCATCTGGGACCCTCAGAACTCGGCTCCCTGTCTGTCTGTCTTCAATAAGGAGAGAGGTAGGCAACTGTGCTGAATGTTCAGATTTGCTTTTGCATTGTGCCCATGCCCTAGATCGTCATTGTGCCCTGTCTTCTCCCAGAGCACGGAACACCAACCTCTGTGGCCTTTGTGGCCACTGACCCTAACCAGGTGGTGGTGTCGTTTGACGGTGGTGAGACACTGTTTTATGACCTCAACACAGAGCAGAGCGTCACTGCTCTAGAGACACAGACCAAGGATGGTATGTCCTGGACCTGACAAGTAATATCGGACATTGAGAGAAAAGTTAAAATCAATAATTAGATTACATTAAAATCTTGTTTGTCTTCTACTGCAGGCAGTGAGCTGATCAACCGCGTGGTCAGTCACCCATCTGAACCTGTCTCCATCACTGCACATGAGAACCGCACCATCCGCTTTCTGGACAACAAGACAGGTATCTGCAGGAAGCGTCATTTATTTTTACTGGTCATCTGTTCATTTCCTTTGTGGACTTACTCGTTCTCTGGAATGTGAATTCTTCAAAATAAGCTTGTTTTGTTTGTTTGTACAGGTAAAGTTGTCCACTCGATGGTGGCTCACCTGGATGCAGTCACCTGTCTTACTACAGACCCTAAAGGCACTTACCTCATCTCTGGCAGTGAGTACCACATGGTTTTACTGTGTCCTTATTTAGCTGAACAGAGACAAGACAATCTACATTATTTATGCTAGCCTGGTGTGTCCTTGAGCAAGACACTCAGTGCTAGCTCCTTGTAAGTCGCTTTGGAGCAAAGTAAAGTAAAAGTATTTTCAGAATACTTATCCGCACACTATAGACAGCTGTGAAGTAAATGTTAATACTAAAAAAGTTTCTTTTTGTGTGATAATGAAAATATTATTTCTACTATAAATGTAAAATTAAATGTTTTTTCTACTCTCAATCAAACTCCAGAAAAGTGGCTTCATATTTAGATACAGTGAAACCTTCTGTCTACATCGACAATGTAATGCACTGCAGAAGAAGCTTGACATTAAGTGTACTTTCTTTAACCGTATGAAGGATTCCATTACACTGTCCACAGTGATCCTGTCTCTTTCTCTGCCCCCCGCAGGCCACGACTGCTCGGTGCGCCTGTGGATGCTGGACAACAGGACGTGCGTGCAGGAGATCACGGCCCACAGGAAGAAGCACGACGAGGCCATTCATGATGTGGCCTTCCACTCGTCCCAGCCCTTCATCGCCAGCGCTGGCGCAGATGCACTTGCCAAGATTTTTGTCTGACATCACTGACGCCATTCTGGTGAGATGAGTAGGGAGTGAGCTGCGTATCTTGCCTACTCTCTAATATAATATTCTGTATTACTCTACAACCCACAAAAAGTCATTCTGATTTTGTGTGTGTATGCATGCACATCATTTATTACTCTCACCTTGGAGACCAAAACTTGCACGCTCACTTTGTGGGGATATTGATTCCTTGTGGGGACCAGATGCTTGTCTCCACCACAGAAGCATTGAACTTTGAGGTTAGAGTAAGGGTTAGGGTTAAACAACTCCTCTGGCCTTGAAACTGAAAACACTTGTTTGAGCCCTCCCCCCTCCACACTGTGTTCTGCTTGGCCAAAACATCCAGGGAGCTGAACTACCACGATCTTTCTGCAGGTTTAGATACTGTCTCAGTAAACTGTAAAGAAAGACGTGTGTGTATACATTTGTGTATTCTGCTAATGGTATTACTGTTATTGTGTGATGTTGAACAAATTAATACAACACAATAGCTGTTCAACTAATTTATTATGACGTAAAAGGACTTGCACACAAAGCTCTCCTTCACAAAATGAGTTACACATAGTGTACATGTGTTTGCACGCTGGACCTCTGACTGTGTAATATGGGCACCCAACTTCGCAACAGTATATATGTAACATTAGGACATGATAAGGATAATAAGGGAGCCCTTTTATTAGAATGTTAGTGTGATGAGCAGCTCTTAACGGTTGTTGGTCTAACTCTGTTTATCTCCTTTTTTTCCCTCAGAGTCCTTGAACTACAACTGGGCCAAAAGAGACTGAAGACTACAGTGGACAATACTCACCTTCTCTGTCTGACACACGCGCACACACAGAGACACACACACACACACACACACACACAAACACTTGTCCTGCACCCCACTGGCTGGGCCATCGCCACAGGACATCACCTGCTCTCACTTCCTCACTGTTCTCCGATGCCTCAGTGACTTCTTGTAATACTAATCACACTGCTTTTTTATAACTTTAAAATACTGGCTGCTCTGTTTTCAGATAATCATGTTTGGATTAACACTTTTCTACACTACAGTTCTCTGTTGTGCTTTTTTTCAGTCTGCCAACAGTTATTACAAAGCACCATTTATGTGTGCGTATTTGTGCGCCTGAACTGCTGACACACTATCCACATTTCACGGAGATCCACCAAGGAAACACTTGCACGGCACAGCATACATGTCGCACAAACGCACCACCGCATTTTATTTTAAATAGTCTCCTTTTATTTATAGTCGGAAAAGTGCTTGTGACTGACATACATATGTAGGCATGACTTTAAACAGTATCTGTTCCCAGTGTTGGCAGAAAACACCTGTCCAACCTCTGCACTGGGAATCAATGTATTACATTCCAAAGACTCCAGGGGTAGAAATAGTATGTGTGTGTGTGTGTGTCGTATTAGGGGCTGGAGAATGTTTGTTTAACTTAGTTGTGTATGTGTGATGTGGGAAGGCACTAGACAGTTGCTAGCCAGTGTTGAACAAATAGCTTTAATTTCAACTCTCTTTGTATGTCTCTGTGGCATAGCGTCCCCATGATTCTGCCTCTACTTACATGCGTGTGTGTGTGTGCACGCGCGATATTAAATGTCACTGTGTTGTAACTGATAAATTACCACATTTCCACAATCGTGATCCATTTTGTACAGATGCACAGTTTGAACTTGACTCTTCAGACTGATGTTCTCACACATTATCCAGCTTAATCTAGCTCTCATGGAAGCACCGTTCAAGTCTGCAGAGTACAGGGGTGTGAGGCCAGTCAACAAATGACACACATTGTGTCATTTAGGGCTTTATACTGTACAGAAGAGAAAGAGAGAGAGAGAGTGTGTCTGTGTGTGTGTGTGTCTGTGTTTGTATATGCACTAGTTAAATCACGGTGCTATGAAAGACCTTGTCAGTCTTGAGTCAGAATCAGGGACCTGTGTGTGTGTGTGTGTGTGTGTGTGTGAGTGTGTGTGTGTGTGTGTACACATGTGAGACAGAGACTGTGTTTCTCACTCATCGGGCTATAGATGTGCGTTGAGTGAATCGACTTTTTCAATGACATTTCATTGTTGAATCACTTTGTTAACTGTGGTCACGTTTCAGAATGAATGGTCACTGTTAATGTTTCTCAACAGAGGGATGTGACTAACATCGGCCTAGGCTTGAGGAGTGTACAAGACTCATGATAATTATATTACTGTGAGGACCACCTGCTCTGAAACGGTGTCCACAGATGAGACTTCAGATTGTCTTATTCATTGCATTTCAAAATCTGTGTTTGTTTTAAGTCCAAAAAGCTTGAGGAGTGAGGTTCCCTCTTTTTGTATGATGCGCATCGGTTGCACAGTAGCACATTACGGAGAGAGTTAATGATGTAGATATCATGTATCAATTTGTTCTACATCGCCCAGCTGGTCTCCTCTGTCAGAAAGAGGAGGCCAGCTGGGAGAAACGGCTCCAGGAGGAAACATTTGTTTTTGTGGCCCTTTAACAGCTGACCTGACTTCAGATTAGTTTAATAAATCAATAAATCAGTTTATGGGGCGCTGTCAGGATATTCAAGATTACAGGGTCACACTAGAGGTCTGCGGTGTTTAAAGTGGCCTAGAGGTGAACACGCCTCTCCTAATCACTGAGAACACTAGCAAGCGTAGTTTTCTCAAACAGGGTGGTGGACTATTGTCTGAAATTAGACTAGAAGATATTCTGCTGTACAGCTTTTCAACCAGGTGCAACTGCATTATTGTACTGCTGCTGGGCATAGTGACGTGTGATCACGTTGAATTACTGTTTGGCTCCACTTTGCACTACATCTAATAGTGGATGCTGTTGGCTAGGAGTGGTCACGAACAGACAGGGTGCCATGATAATATTTTGCAGGTATTTTCTATACAATCTGGAGTAAATACGAGGGTCTTTTCACTCTGTCCCATCTCTGAGAATGAAGACAAATCAGTATGACGCATCAAAAAAAGAAATTGAAAAACAGAGGTTGTAAATGATGACTAGAGATGCCATTATGTGCTGTAAATGTCCATCATTTCCTTGTTTTCTTTCTTACATTTCTGTTCTTCGATTATGAATATGATTATTAAGATGTAAGAATACTGTAGTATCATAAGTGAATCATTCTTCCTTGCTAGGCATAGAACTTGCTTGTGATTGATAATGGCAATGTATAACTTGTAAAAAAGCAAAATGATAAAAAAAACATGAAAAATTAAGAAAAAAAATCTGTTATCAGTCAGAGGCCAAGGTAAAGGACTCTCATTTCTTTTTGTTTTAATTTTTTATTAGCAATTTATCACTGTGTGATATTTTGTACATCATATTAAGCTGTATTCAAACTATTTCCTCTAACTACAAGGGATAAGAGACCTGCTTTTTATTAATTTTGTTTTATTATATATTTTTGAACTGCATTCTAGCTTGTATCAAATGAACTTCTCTTTTTGTTTACGGGTCCCCTGTTGTATGTCATTAAGGAAGAAAAAAATGAAGATTTTGTACAGTGAAGTTTGTGTTGTCATTCTTGTCTCCTAGTGATAACAGACTTCAGAAAACAACTAGGAGCAACGAGATATCGTCCAGTGCATATATAAAAATAGATACAGGAGTGGAATACTACAGAGTCCACATATTCAGCTAACAAAAGTGACTCCCTTCTTTTTTATCTGTTTTTTCATGTCCCCATGTCTTCAGGCTGTGTCAGCTACCCAATCAGTTACATAACCAGCCTTAGTCATGCTACCCTGTGTCTGGCCACTCAAACTCTTCCGTATCCCTATTAAAATATTTCATGTTTTCAGAGCATGTGTGATAAGATTTTTAAATAATTTGTCCCTTGGATTGTTAAAGGGGATGTGTGCTAATTTTGCAGCAGAGACAGAGATATGCTGACATAGTTCAGATATGCTGGATCCTACATTTCCCATAATGGCAGTAGTATTATATGTTATACACATTTACGTTAATATAATAATATATATAATATAATCTAAAAATTAACAACTGCAACTGTAAATACAGCTGTTGTATGACTGTAGTGGAGGAAAAAAAAGTACAGAATTCCCCTGTTCCATGTAGTGGAGTACAGTATAAAGTAGCACTAATGGAAATACTCAAGTACTTGATCTATTTAGTTACTTTCCACCACTGACAACTGAAACAAGAAGTAAGATATCCTGAGTCTCAGCTCTAATGCTGAGCCAGCTACTAAAGCAACAACCAAGGGTTAACTTAGCCACCCGAAAAGCTTCAACCATGTTCCTGGCTCACTGTACTCCAAAATGTACATTATCTATATCCTGTATTTGTCATAAAAGTCAGTCACCTAGATAATCAAAACTCCTACTTAAAAATATTCATATATTTGTCATTCTTATATGATCTAAATTTGGAACGCGTTATAACATGTTTTAGTGCCTGCTGGGTGCAGATGTTGGTATTCTGTTTCCCTTTTAATAGAATATACGTTGACACCCTTGTGTTAATTATACTTGTGGTCATTTGTTCATTATGAATATCACATGTCTTCAAACTATGGCAACTAAGCAGCGCGAACTGGGACTTCATTCTTCACTATCAAACTACTGTAGACTACAGCAAACTTTGCCCTCTTGTGGTGGAAAGTAGAATCTTTGCAAACATAACTTGCAGCTGCTGAGTTCTTCATGTCTGTTGTCACATCACTGTTTCAGCTGAGCCCTGTGGTTAATATGTTCTAATTGATTAGTTATTGCTTCACAGAGGGAAGCATGACATAATGGCTCAAGGAATAAGGTAGGCTGAAGCTGATAAACTTAATGTGGTTTGTGAGTTTCAGCATCACCATCTAGGGAGTTTTTCATGACCAAATGTGGAACAGCACTATTTTCATTTGCATTGTTAGTGGTGCAGCGTCACATAGTGATTAGTGTGGTAACTAAGCAAAGTGTATTTCCTTGTGTGCAAAGGAGACATTAGGCAGGAAATACATTTTCACAGAGGAACAGAACAAGGCAAATGCTGTAAGAGGGCAGATGATAAAGATATGGTGGGGAGGGGGAGGGGGAGGGGGAGGGGGGTGGGGTTAATCAGCATGGATGGATCTGCCCCTCAGGTAAATGTGAGAGGATTTTCACTGGCCTTTACTCAGGGAGTGAGCAAACAAGATGAACAACAAGGAAGGGAGTGAGAAAGAGGAAAGGGAGGAGGGACAAACTTGGGAGTAGGGAGTCAAAAGGCGGGACTTTCTGATACTCTATTGGCTTCAGGTTGTGTCAGTCACTTCACTTCCTCCTTGTCTGTGGCAAGCTCACAGATGAGAGGGCAGGAGGGAGGGGGAGAGGGAGAGGGAGGTACCCTCAGACAGCTCTGTCTCTGTGCTTTTTTTTTTTCACAAAAAAGACTGAACTGGGGCTGAAACTGAAACAGAGCAAGACTCGTAAAAGGAGTGCAGCCTCTTGCTCTCCCTCATTCTCACAGTTTCCTGTTTAAGGAGGCCATTTTGTAACTTAGGCTGAGGAAGAGCACATCAAAGTTTGGCTTTGTTTTTATTTTTCTCTCCCACGGCTGAGCACTTTCTCAATCAACTCTGGACTTTCTCCTCTGCAGAAGAACGTCTTTGGAAGGAGGGAAGAGGGTGGAGGAGGGAAAGAGGCAGGAGGGGGTAGTTTTCTCACTCAGTGTATCTTTCTTTTACGTGCCTCTCTCACACAAACATTGCTCATGCTTGTCATGCCTGGACAATGAAAGAAGTGTGACGACGAGAGAGCGCAACATAAGTGGCAGAAAGGAGGAAAAGCCACCGCTTCCTGGATAAGGATTTCTTCCTTGATCCACTGGGAGGGGGTGGACACAGGACACAGAGGAACCAAGGACTCGCTCCTCAGTGTGTGTGTGTGTGTGCGCATGTCTCAGTGTGTGTACCCCTCTCTTCTTCACTGAGACCGTTTGAATGAATGTGGGTTTTTCTGAGAGCTCTACACTGCACCTGGGCGTGTGTTTGTGTGCGTTTATGCTGAGAGATTCAGGCAGCCGGCGGACAGGACTCTGAATGGCTAATGCAAGCCCATGTATGCCCTCAGGGGCCATGGCCCAGGTCTTCTTTCCTCCCGGGGGCTCCTTACCTCCAGGCTCAGCTGTGATGCAACAGGGGACCCCTGTATCTATACCCTCTATGTCTGCTCATGGTGGTTTTTCTGTGATGGACTTTACACCAGGACAGGGTCTTGGTGGGGCTGTGATACCCTCAGTTCCCCCCACTCCAGCAGGGGTGTCTTTCATCATCCAGATTGGGCTGACCAGAGAATCTGTCCTGATGCCCCAGAGTGCTGACCTGGCCTATGTGAAACAAATTGCCTGCTCCATTGTTGACACCAAGGTAGGAAGTGTGTGTGTGTGTGTGTGTGTGTGTATACAGTTTAAGGAAGGTGGCATGTCAGGTAAAACTGGGCGTGTGCGCTCTCTTGCTACAAAGCCGTTTAAGCCGTCAAACTGTTTGTCAGGTGACTGCTTTGAGTTTCTACTTTTTGTCTCCCAGTCTCCCACAAAAACCTTTGTTTACACTGCGCTGTTCTCTTGGGCGAATGAAAGGGTTTAAACATGCAAGCAGACACAGTGACACAGAACAGCGAGCTGTGACAGACTCTGAGGAAATCTACAAAATATCACAGTTGTTGCTCCACTCTAATTACGGCAATTAGCATTTTTCCACTCACACAGCTGGAGGAGAATATTGTGCTCAGAGAGGCTTTGTTATGCCACATCAGGCACAGCAGAACAGCAGAGGGATGTTTGATGGTCTTAGGATAGGATAGGATTAGGGTGTTCACCCATGGGGCAACACATGTGCTGTACATGAACCATTAAACACAGGAAATAGGCATCAGCAGTTTCAGCTTTTACATGATTACATGTTTAACTTTTATTTGACCTCATAAATGAAAAAATAACAAGCATTTCCCTACATAATTTTGTGCAGTACCTTCATTTCAATCACCATCAACTGTGAATGGTCACGAGGAAACCTGTATCACAGATCAGGTGGGACCAGCATTTAATATTTACCTTATGATCTCAATGCTTCTATCCGTTAGAAGCGCAGGTCCCCCATGCCTGTCGCCTTTCTGACTCTGTGTATAGTCCCTTTCACTTCTCCTCAATGCAGCATCAGGTTTTGCATGTCATATCAAAGGAACAGATCAGGCCAATTTTAGTTTCTTTGCTGAACGCTTCAATGGTTTTCTTTTTCTTGTAACTGTCACTGAACATTTTAAGTTTTTTTCTTGCTGACAGACAAAAATAGGCCAGAAGGGAACCTACAAATGGTTGTATTTGTTCATTAGCTTGTCCAAATACCAAGTAAATACCAATACAACATTTTTAATGTTTAAAATGTGGCATTTATAAATCTAACTTTATTGATTTTTGAAACATTTGCAGCCTCTTGAGACTTTCTCAAAAAGTCAAAAGATAGTAAGTGAAACTAACATTGGGGAATAATGAGCTTAAACAAATGTATGTTCTGCATTAAACTGAAAAAGAAAACTTCAAAACACACGTGCAGGGTTGGGTAGGTAGGAGAAGTAGTGACATCCTCTTTGCAACAGGAAGCAATGAGTGTTTTGGGAAATATGGTCTTTGTTTGAGAAATTCAGTTATACACTACGACAATTTAAAACCTCATTCACGGCAGAAAGACAAGCCAGGCTTAATGCCTAAATACACCTCTGTGTTTGAAGTTGAGGATTTTCTCTAGGATTTAATATCAAGCTATTTGAATTTAGCTCAGTGTTGACTGGACTGTTATAGTGACAGCGGAGTTCAACATGTTCAAAAACAAAAACAAAGCTAATTTCTTTTCTTTTCTTTTGCTGATGGGGTTTTCTCAAGCAGTCGGTGTAGAGCAAGAACCACAAACTGGTACCAAATGTATATTTAAAATTCCGCTGTCGAATCAACATTCCTTTCTCCGTCTAAAAATACACAAAATCTTAAATCTAGCTGGGTGTTGCCATCTCACAAGCTCTGTTGATGTGTGATACTCATTTCATTATGCTGACCAACAAGTGCCAGTGTTCACGCTGTCCTGCATAGCTCCACATCATCATCATTATGCAGGTTAAATTCCCCAGCTGACCAATGTCATATCGGCTTCCTACATCCTGCCCTGCCCCTCCAGTAACACTCATCATAGCAGTTGCTTATTAGTCATGGATAAGTGTTTAATTACATTGTTTGCCATTGATTTTCAGAGGTCATGCACATATATATATATGTATATATCTATATATACAGTATATATATATATATATATATTAGGGCTGGGCACGTTAACTCGTTATTATCGCGTTAACGCATTACTTCATTAACGCCGACAATTATTTTATCGTGCGTTAATGTACTTTTATTATTATTATTATAGACAAACAATGGGTCACAGGAGTGGCATGACATTGATGAGTACTGGCTTTGGATTGGCATCAAGAAGCGTCTCAACCAGTGAGAGCATTTGGGGGTGGGCCTAATACTGCTGCAGCTTTCTGCAACAGAACCGATGCAGCAAATCACCCAAACAAACCCACACCAACACAAACACTTAAAGGAATCATAACGTTCATGTGTTTCTTTAAATGACCATTTAGAGACAGAATCAACAGTGTGTTTTTCTCCAGATTTCAGCGGTTAAGTCCGTATGTCTGGCTGACAAGCCGGCCGGCTTCAGGGCGATCAACTGATCCCTGGAGCAAACAGAAGTCTGTAGTACGGAGATGCTCCCAATCCTCAATGAGAGTGACATTTCCACAGCAATAACAGTGATAAAAACTCTCTCAACCCACTCGATTGAGAGGGCGCAAGCTAAACACAGAGAACAAATCAAGCACGAACAAAAGGAAAAAAGAAAAACGAAGTATGAGAAAGCAAAAGAGAAGACTGCATGCTGGTTGACACATGCGTACAAATTAATATTTAAGTTGAGATATACAAGAAATATTGAACTGCTACTGTGTAATGTGAATACTGCTGTATTTCTTTAAAGTGCAAACCAAATGTTATTGAACTTCTGTTCATAGAGCAGTACTTCAGAATCAGAATCAGAATCAGAAAGTGTACCTTTTATATATACTTTAAAAGTACTATATACTTTTTAATATAATAAACGTGTCCAATAAACTACTTTTGAATTCATTATTCAATTTTGCCTCTAACAGTGCGATTAATCGCGATTAATTGCAGAAAACTCATATTTTTGTTTGTTTGGCACACCTTGCAATCATGTTTAAAGTTTAAGTATGCATGATAGGAGATATGTGATGTTAGTTAGCTAAAATGATTTAGTTTTTCTTTTTTTTTATGAGGGGGACCCCGC
>JAUBNQ010000005.1:18386016-18400523 GCA_032353495.1 Ctenopoma kingsleyae | reverse complement strand
TGTTGTAGTGGCACCTTACGAAGACATTTTTCATGTGTCGCCTGTCTGTATATCACATTATCTAACTAGACTGAACTAACTACCACTAACTACCAATAATGTTTTTTATCTTCTCAGACAACAGAAGTAACTCTGGTAAGTGTTATCAGGGCTTAGCACTGATGCATGCCAAGCTGTGTTCACTGTAGTTCATTTCTCTCAGAGTCTCTCAGAAAATCAACATTAAAATATTACTGCTTGTTCATAAGTCATTAAATGATCTTGGTCGCAGAAACATAGCAGACATTTAAAAGACATCTAATAATAGTCATAATAATAGTCAAACTTGCATTTTTATTATAGTCCTTTGTTTCTACAACACTTTTATTTTAATACATCTTATTCTTTGTACTTGTGTTTGCTTGTTTTTAATGTTTTTATTATTCAGCTTTGATATTGTGCTTATGTATGTGTGCTCTGTGTGGCCTGTTGGCATGAAATGTGCAATATACAGTACAATAACTTGCTTTTCCTTGTCTGTTGCTTCTTAATATTCTCATTATAGTCATTGTAATAATCACATAAGTAACAAGTAGTGACATTCTTTCATGGCATTTTTAACTAATAGTCACTTTAAATTGAGTTGTGTTTAACCCCTCCTCTCTCTCTCGCTCTCTCTCTTTTTGCCCCAGACATGTTGAGTCCCAGTACAGACCCTGAAGTGCCCATGGACTATAGCTCTGAGTACGACACCTCAGACAAGTCTTCAATAGATGACTCAGATGAGGCCTGCAGTATCCCTGGATCCTTCTCTCCTGACAATAAACAGGATGGAACCAGCGGAGACCAGAAGTATGAGTCGAACCTCACGTCTAGACGAAAAAAACTAGAAACTTCCTTAAAGGAATGTTATTGCAAACCCAGAAACTCAAAGAAGCATTTTGTCTTTTCTAGTGTTTACATTCCATTAATGAGGGTGGTGCAGTCTGTGAGGCAGACAACCCGGCGATCCAGTACAGCAATAAAAGAAGGATGGATGGTTCACTACAGCAATAAGGACACACTGGTAAAACCATTTATTCCCAATGTTATTGCCATTCTAGCCTCTCTCTGGTCATCTAAAGCAGGCAGGAGTTTTTGTTGGAGTTGAACATACAGATTTAAGTGAGTTTACTCTTGATGTATAAACCCACTTTCTTTTCCATGATTTGTCGCAGAAAGTTTGTTTTGTTTACTTTCCACTCACTTAGAAACATCCATTTTATCGGTCCACCGGCTCATCTAACAACAGTTTTGACCTTGATCACTTAGTTTCTCCTTTTATGCACTTTATTGCTTCCTTTTTGTTTTCTATTTGTGCATGTTTGTGAGTGGGCATGTGGGTGTGTGTGCGTGTGTGTATGTGTGTGTGTGTGTATACATAGAGGAAAGAATAGTTGAAGATTGATCATGAGTCTCATAAAGAACAAAACAAGAGCACTTAGAAGATGTCGGGTGAATTCAAGCTAAAAGCCCATTTTCTGCCTTCCCTTACTCTAGTCTCTATATTTAACCTCAAACAAACTTTTCTTTTAGTCTTTTTTATGCTTTGCTCTGTGGCTGCACTAACACTCTCCTTTTCTTTGTTTCACTTTTGTCTCTTTTCTCTTTCTCTTCACTTTTTGATCCTGCAGCTTGCACTTCTGCTCATCCTTCTTCTCATCTGGCCACGCTTCTCTTCTTCTTGGAATCACCCCTGAACTTAAAATGCATCCACGTTGACCCTGTCGCATCCCTCACCGTCTGTTCTCTCTCCACCCTTCAATGTCCCACCCTGTCCAACCTAACCCCAACAGAGAAAGAGGCACTACTGGCGTTTGGACTGTAAGTGCATCATCCTTTTCCAGAACAACACGTCCAACAAATACTACAAGGTAAATATAGTTTACTCCATGACATGACTAACATTTGAAGTCATTTATTTGAAGTGTGCTACATTTTCTTCCATTGTTGAATCACTGATCCATCTGCTTGCAGGAGATCCCTTTGTCTGAGATTCTGGAGTTGCGTCCTGCTGGCAACTTTACTCTTGTCCCCCCAGGCACAAATCCCCACTGTTTTGAGCTCATAACAGGGAACATGTGCTACTTTGTGGGGGAAGACCCCAACACCATCCCCTCTATTTCCCCTAGCAACCCCCAGACTCAACCACAAACCCCTCCATCACCCAGTCAAGTGGCACCCAACAGTGGCATTGGGCGTGAGGTGGCCAAGGCGTGGGAGAGCGCCATTCGCCAGGCCCTCATGCCGGTAATCTTTCAGGATGCACCACCATCTGAGGGGAACACAACTCACAGTAAGTCGAGAGCAGCCAAATACAGGTGGTACAAATTTGGTTACTATGTTTAGTGGTTGAATTTTATGGTTGGTCGTATCAGTTTAATATTTTCCAAAAATGTGTGTTGTTTGCTACATCACTAACAAAGACCAGAGGTTAAATATCAACTTGCCAACACTACCTGACTTAGTGGATGAGTTTGTTCTTTATATCACCAGCCAAAGGAACTGTGCCAAAATGTGTTGGTTGAATAGCACGCTCTTTGAATAAGCTACAACAAAGTGCTCTTTGCCAAGTTTCGAATGCTGAGCTGAGGTTGAGCAAAATTGTCCGTATTAAAGAAAATGATTATGCAGTACACACGAGTTGTTGGTAAAAAACTTGTGAATTTTTAATTTCAGGACAAGCCTCTGTCAGCATATCGGTGTCCAACAGTCAAATCCAAGAGAATGTGGTATGTATGTTGTTTTCTTTCAATCCTAAAACTAATTCTACATTAAAGTTGATGATGATTGTATGAAATGTTGATTTCCTACAGGATATTGGTACAGTGTACCAGATATTTGCTGATGAAGTCCTAGGATCTGGTCAATTTGGAGTAGTGTATGGAGGTACGTTGAGCTCCAGTGACGCTCAGTGACACAACACTTCATTGGTACAAAATTTCACAAACGCTTGAGGGGCCCAATATGCATCTGCAGTCCAGTTCACACCCACTTGCGTTGCTAACTCTCCATTTCTTCATAAGGAAAGCACAGGAAGACTGGGAGGGATGTAGCCGTCAAAGTCATTGACAAGCTTCGTTTTCCCACCAAGCAGGAGAGCCAGCTGAGGAACGAGGTGGCCATACTGCAGGTAAACATACTGTGTTTCACTGCTTCTGTAAATGCGTGTCATTTGTACATATACACTAATGCTGACCCAGTAACAGGTAGTTTGCTTCTATAATCTAGTTCTAGTTGTAACTTCAGTCTACATGTTTCAGTCCTTTGAAAATTAATAAATATATTTCACTTTAACACAGTAGCCAGGTTTCTCTGGTTTAGCATACTTAAATATACCGTACATGCACCAGCAGATGGAGACAGAGGTACAGTAGTCTATTTATGTATTTGCTGTCTGCACTTATTTATCATTCTGCTACTGAAAGACCTCACTTCCCCTTCAGCTTTAACGTTGACCTGTCAGGCTAAAAAGGCACAATCTCCAAGTCACTGGAATCACAAGTGAAATAAGTTTTAAAAGATGATACTCAACTTTATTTATTCTATGTATTATATCAATATATAAGAGTAGTTTAAGATAGAGTAATAAAAATGCCCTTTGGGAACACTGTGTAGCATTTCTTATTCATACATAAGAATATGTTTTTTGTTTCCCCTCCTGTGTTTCACATCGTCTTCTGTGGTTTGCTGACACTTTCTGCTGCTGTCACCTTTTTCCTTCCTTTCACCTCAAACTCTGTCACGCTCTTCCTGTTCCTCAAACTTTAACTTGCTCTTCCGATTTATACTGTTTCTGTCAATACTTCACTACCGCCACTTTGTCCCTTTTCTCTTGTTTTACTTGCTATGCCACTCGCCCCCTCGTCCGTCCTCCTCTGTAATCCCTCTCTCAGAGTTTACGTCACCTGGGCATTGTGAACCTGGAGTGTATGTTTGAGACCCCAGAGAAAGTGTTTGTGGTGATGGAGAAGCTACACGGTGACATGCTGGAGATGATCCTCTCCAGTGAGAAAGGCAGATTGCCTGAGAGGCTCACTAAGTTCCTCATCACACAGGTGTGTATGTGCCACTGCAAAGAGGGTATCTGTTGTATGTATAGATTTGCAGTATGCTACGACACTGCAAGCACTGCTGTTGCTGTTGCCGTTGTTGTTGTTGTTGTGCCTATTATAAAACGTGTTACTGCCAGTGACGTATTAATGCTGCACCATATTGACGCATGCCATTTGTGGTCAAATGTGTCATAACGTATATTTGTGTGAGTGTCTGGCCCTCTAGTTCCATTTGACTAATTCATATCCTGTTTGTGTGGTTGGGGTGTTCACTCGTGTGTGTACGTATGGGTGTGCAGATTCTTGCAGCTTTGAGACATCTGCACTTTAAAAACATCGTTCACTGTGATTTGAAACCTGAAAATGTGCTGCTTGCCTCTGCTGATCCCTTCCCTCAGGTAAACACACACACACATGCACGTACACATATAGACACACTCAAACTCATTCTCACAAGCAACAGTTATGATATTCAGGCTCTGAAATGAGCACGTCGAAGCACTTAAGGTGCCAGTGCTCAGACCTGTTTCCTCACAGCTATTTATGATTTTCAATTGCTGTACTGTCATTTCACTACTTCCCTTTTTCATACTTGTATGCCCAAATGCTACCTGTTTACTTTCCTCAGGTGAAGTTGTGTGACTTCGGCTTTGCCCGTATCATCGGTGAGAAGTCTTTTCGGCGCTCGGTGGTAGGCACCCCTGCCTATCTGGCCCCAGAAGTTCTTCTGAACCAGGGCTATAACCGCTCACTGGACATGTGGTCGGTCGGTGTCATTATGTATGTCAGCCTGAGTGGGACATTTCCATTTAATGAGGATGAAGATATCAACGACCAAATCCACAACGCAGCCTTCATGTATCCTCCGAACCCTTGGAAACAGATCTCGTGTGATGGTAAACACAGAAAGGGAGGGAGAGAGAAGAGTTTGATTGTTAGATACTCTGGATCTGATGATCCAGTCAAACATGGTTGACTGCATTGTATTTCTACAACAACTGTATCGCTGTCATATTAAGGCATGGTTTTGTGTTTACAGCAATCGACTTGATCAACAACCTACTGCAAGTTAAGATGAGGAAACGCTACAGTGTGGACAAGAGTCTCAGCCACTCATACTTACAGGTAGCATGAACACGCCAGGAAGCATCACTTTTCCCAGATATGGTGACTCATCAATAACCTTAGTGGCAGAGCAGCACCTAACTCACCTTTTAGACTTCTGCAAGCCCCTCAATAAATTCTGCTGTATGTCCACTAAAGAAAATGACAAATTAACAGAAGGAGCTTGCACTCATAATCAATCAACAAGACAGCTCAAGGCTAAGGATATTTTGGAACTTTACCGAGTACATAAGAAGACAGATTAGCTGTAGAAATTATGTTTTCACTGACTGATGTCTTAAATGTCTTCTTCAAAACAAAATGTTCAGCAGAAGAAAAGACAGAGCAGCTTCTTTTTGAGGGTTTAAACCAGCGGACTGTTGTTTTTATTTTTGAAAGTGCCATTTATAATTTCCTCAGAAACAACTCAGACCAGATCAGGGTCATTTAAGTTACTGAAGTTACTTACTTACACACACACACACACACACACACACACACACACCCCCTAAAGTGAGTGCTGAATGATGCACTATAAACAGATTAAAGTCCTTTTAACTTTGATCTAATTTCGAGGCTCCTGACTGAAATTTCATCCCTCTGTTTATTCCCATTTCTCATTTCTCAGGACTATCAGGCTTGGCTGGATCTGCGGGAGCTGGAGACTAAACTTGGCGAACGTTACATCACCCATGAGAGTGATGACAGCCGCTGGCAAATGTTTGCCCGTGAACATACTCTGCCTTACCCTGCTCACCTTGTGCCTCCTCCTCCTGCACCGGGCTCTGATGATGAGGAGTGCGGGGATGATGCAGATGTACAAGGTCTCACTGAGAGGGTCAGCATCCTCTGACCAGGAAAAGATGGAGGACTTAAGCTCATTTAGGGAAAAGGAAAGAGGGAGGATGGGACGTTCGACCTAAAGACTGAAAGACACATATTAATGTAACAAGAATAGTGTCCAGCTGTCCAGACTTTCACATGACAACATCTGTGGTGTGCCAGCCCTCGGTTTCACAGCAACAAATCCAATTTCTCTCGCCTAGCTTGAAGCCAGCAAAACTCCCATCCAATCATTTACCTCTGCTGTGATTGGTGCTCTTTTATCTTTTGAATTGTTAAACTCTTTTCATGATGAAAACTTGTTTGACTCTATTTCACATCCTTTGTGCTTTAAGCCTGGGGAGTCTTTACAGGTCAAACTGGAGTCAAGCTTTAAATCATAACTTGCCACAGGAATGAAGAATCAGCATGTTTTTCTCTTCTCAGCACAGAATGCTTCAAAGGGGAGCAGGAAATGCCATTTCACCCCAAGAGATAAAAATAACACTTGGTCGAGGGTCTGTTTTTCTGGGTATTTGTCTTAGCAAATAGAAGTTTATTTTTAAACTAAAACTGCATCCCACTAAAAGAGAGTTAATGTTGCTTTTTTGTCATTTAATTGGATTAACCGGAATCACTTTCAATTTCTTACATCTTACATCTCACACTTCCTCTGTGCTGGTAATTACTAATGTGCAGGCACAGCCTCAAACCCATCTGTATTCAAATGCATTTTCATAAATATTTCCTGTGGTGAAAAAGGGGTAGTATTGATCTGATGACAGAAAATGTTCCAGTAATTGCCACTATGTCTGAGCCACAATAGACTCTTAATATAATAGAAATGTACAATTAAATATATTGTATGGCAAGTTTAAATTAACTCTAGCGTCAGAGCTGTTTATAGCTGCTATGACCAGACACTCTTTAAGAGGCATGTGAAACATTTATATCTACAGCTGGCAGACTATACAACATTGATTTCAGTGGGTATTGCTGAATGCTCTGCTGCATTGGTATCTGCTGCATTGCCTTGCCCACTCATACCAATATTTGAAGTCAAGACTTTGTGGATTTAAAGGGTAAAAGCTCTGTCCTCACAGTTGTCCTGTATATAAAATTCTCATACTGTCAGTGAAGAGTGGTAAATGGACACATTTTAGGAAGATCGGACCTCATCTCCCTTGGATGTAAGTGCATGGGTGGACAGCTTTGTTTACTGAACTAGATTTTGAGTGTAGTAATGTAGTTCATTTATTGACTACCTGTCATGTCAATAAGTTGCATGTCTCTGTGAAGTAGGATTATTTAGATATGATATAAACTATATTGTACTTATGATGGTTTGTTATGCATTTGTGTAACCTGAAGTTTATGTAGTTGTCAAATATGAGAAGTCTGTGTATAACGCGTTTGAAGAATGATCCTAGCCTTTGTAACAGATAATACAAGCCTTGAACAATATTCTCTTTGTGTTGGAATTTTTATTTATTGTATAATTGATCTCTGCATACAGTAACTGTCATCTAGATGTGACGGAACACAAAAACAAGCAGACACTGAAATGTGGTTATGATTCAATAGCAAAATACTTGTCAGTCATACACAGACAAATTGCTTTTTCAGACTGAGAAGAAATCACTATTACTGTCACTCGGGTTCTCTTCAGCAGATGACATGGAGGCATGAGACAAAGAAAGAAAAAAAAACTAAGAAACGGCCACTTGGCGCTGCAGCAATAAATTACTTTCCTACCCACAGCCTCATTGTTATTGAAGAGATTATTCCACCAATGCTAAAAGTAATCTCTGCTTATTTATGTCCTCCTCCTCAGCAACGCACACGTATTTCTGGTGTAGAACACAAATGTTGTTTTTATGTGTAAGCTGAATGAATTGCTGAAGGCGTGAATGAAAATAAATTCTAGTGCTACTGTTTAAGACAGTAAACATGGTTATGGTGTATTTAATGCCATTTCATTTAATGCTCTGTGACATGCATAAGGAGTTTTAGTTTGGAAACAGGTAGCGGCTGAGAGGAGCAGGCTGTTGGCTTTGAGTGGACAATGCATAATGTTAAGTTTAGAAATGTGCAGAGGAAAGACTAAACAGACAGGCAAGAAATGATCCTATGATCAATAATACTGACTGAATCCTGTATCTGCAGTTTTTTTTAATGAAGCACTACCCATTCAAATAGTAGTCATCTTTTTACATTACATTAATGTAGCACATCAGGCGTGCATCCAGTGACTATTATATTTTGAAGAAAGGGCATGCATGCATTATAATGTTATGAATAGCTTACAATGACAAGAATGTGTGCACCACTCCCTAAAGCTTTTCTTCCTCTTTACTATTAATATCCCCCAAAACATTAGTGTGGCGAGTTGCTGTTGACCACATCAGGCTCATTTAACTGGCTTCTAACAGTTGCATGATGCATCCAAAACTGTGAGCTGCTTTATTTGAAAATGGGGAAAATATCCATATGTAGTCTAGTATAAACTCACAGAAACATGTTTTCCAGTGATGCACAGGCACCCCCATTACACATACACATTTGTAACTAATATGCATGTCATGCATAAACAAAAATAACAACATGAGCAAGGTGCCACATGTGCAGTATATTACACATCAGACTAAGTGGCACTTTGAAGACCTTGTGGCTATGGAGGTGAAGAGTACATTGGTTTCTATTCTGTGATGAGAACACTTCAGCCTCCTACTCTGGTGAAAGTGTACTCCTGTTCTCCGTATACTGCATCATTACTGATGCCAAATGATACACTCTTATTTGTAGGCAAGTGTAGGCACTGTCCCATCAAGTAGACTTCTCTAGGCTAATGTCTTTGCACTGATAAGTGGTAGTGGAGACCTTTCATTTAGTAAGTGAAAAACAACATTCACCTAATTCACCAGAAAATCAGGATAACTGAATTTCCTGCTGAAAGCTGCAATATATGAAGTCAGGTCTGAGTGATGACCTTCAGAGATGAAAGGTGTTTTTTAAACGACAATTAACCCGAACTTTCAGCTGCTGTAGCAACTGGTTTTGTGGAGGGTTTCAGGTTTTCAATTGAATGTTCACAATGGATTGCAGATTTTTTTTACATTTGACTGAAGAGGAAAAAATTAATATACAAGACAAGGTAAGAAAAGAAAAAAAAGTCTCTCTCTAAACATGAACATCCAAAAGAGAGACAATCATGACAACATCAGAACTGGGAATAAAAGAAAACAAAAAGACAAAGACAAAGAAATAATCAGTAGGTAACCTCTTAGTTAAACATAAATACTTCAGTTATTCAGTGCTTTCTTTATATGGGGGCCCCATATTTTTCAAAACACCTCCTGTCTGTTGTTCAGTCTGAAAATGTATTGTTGTAGCTGGCTATTTTTGTCATGTCTCGACCACATTCACCAAAAAGGAATAATATTTTTTGTATTCCAAGGTCTGAGCACAATTTGACAACCTGCATTAAGGGCCAGTTGGCGCCACACCAGCGCTCCTAAAACATACGTTCATATACGAATGTATTTTCTAGCAGACAGGGTTGACCACATGGTCTGCTGACCTCTTTTAAGTGCCTCTCAAAATACAATGAGCAATCTTGCCGCTAATATATTGAAGAATTCTATCGGGAACCCCCCTCCCCTCGTAAACTATTAATAGATGCGTACCTATAGAAATGACGACGTTCTTCCTCTTTCTCCTTTCTGCAGGGGGGATGGGAAAACCCATCCAATGAATAGAATCTCAACTTCAAAGAGGAAGTTAATATTTTAGGCTTTAACACAGTTTTGGTTTCAGAATTTCCAAACCAAAAAGCAATTCAAGGTTTTAATTTCTTTCTCTTATTCAAACAGATGCTTTGTGGCCTGCTTTTAAGGTAAAAAGAAATAGAGATAGAAATGTATTATTAAAAAAATCATCTGTTCTTGAATATGAACCACAGAAATTTGAGTACAAGGTGTACTCTCTTTCCTGTGGATGTAGGAGTACCCAGAATCACTTAACCTCAGTCGCAGTTCCTTTCATTTACCATACTTTTTATTTCCAAGGATTCTGGTGTATATTGATGGTGGAGTCACTCAGGAGGACAACAATGCTGCAGATTATGATGATGATGGTTCGGGCCTTGAACATTATAATTCAGCTGGCTGGAGAACCAACTAGGGCCAAAATGGAGTTCATAGCTGTTTTAAAATGTTGGTTCAAAACCAGGCTTGGGCCTCTAGCTCCTTATATCACGCACACATCAGATAATATATCAGATGTTGAAAAGAAAACTCACATTTACTGTAAGCATGAATGTAACAGGAACCCTGACTACTGATGATGCAAGCATAAAAAAAAAGACTTAACTCTCGTCCTCTGAAATCTCACAAGACAATCCTGTATGGCAATATCAAGGTGTCAAAACAGTATAACTGTCTACAGAAACCAAGGAAAGATAACTGACTCCAACTTTAATTTTGAAGATCAAATAAAGAAAGTTATTCAAATGTGTTTTCTTATTAGTATTTGTATTTAGTATTATTATTATTACTATTATTATTATGTTTTTGGTGAGTTTTCAGAAGGGTGGGGGTGAGAAATGGGACCCCACTGGGGTAATAACTATAAATAGTATATAATAACAATACATGTAGATTTCATGTACTTGAAATCAAGAGTTCTACATAATAAATGGTTGCAATACCTACATAGTTTATACATGCCCTTAATTATGACAGTCCAGACGGTTATAAAAGCTTGACAGTACTGGCTTAAAGCACATCTTGAGTGTTTTATTTCAAATTCACTGTGGTGGCTTAAAGAACAAAAATATGTTGTTGTGTGAAACAAAGACAGGTGGGGATGATTATGATAGTGACAGGGGGTTAATCCATAAATGATAAATCAGCATTTTATTATTTTATAAATCTGTTATTTTCATAAGAATCTTAACCTGCGAAAAGTAACTAGTAAACAATGCTGTAAAAATAAACATAGTGGAGAAAAAGTACGTGTGAAGTGGAGTAATATGAAATGGCAACTTGGACTTGGAATGGAAACCTTTCACTGCTCATCAAAGTAGCTTCTTCAGTCTGCGGAAAGTTGGTTAGAGATCACACATTTTGCAGATGCAAAAATCACACCCTCCACCATCAGAGGTGTGACTGAAAGACTGCAGATAAACATCGAGGCAAGAATGTGCATCACACTCAACTATTCTGGTTGTCTTTGGTCAGTCGAGGCCTGACTGACTTTTTGTCATTTCTTTCTTATCACTTGGATCGTTCATTCATTCTACACTAATTGCTGAACCAGTATGGGATGTGGGAGATGATTTAAAAGCTCTGTAACCAGTCTCACTAAAACATGTGGCTTATACAAGCCTCATATTAAAGAAACTATTCTGTTTCTCTTATTCTGTTATTGTCCACAATCAACAACAAGACCGCAATCAACAAGGTATTGTTGACTTCCTCTTCCTGCCTGCTTTCTCAAGTCCATTGGTTCATTTACTGAGAATACAAAACTAGCAAACTATGTAGTTTCTTAGTAGGATCAGTTCATTGTTTTTTTATTGTCAGTAAGAAAAATATGAAATATCACCAGAATGTGGATAACTTTAAAACAAAAAGACAGAAAGTTGAACTGTGTATTGAATTGTCAGGGCTCCCAGAGAGAAAAACCTATAAAAGCTACACTAATCATGTTTTTTCATAGCTAGTGTTTTGTTATCTAAACCTCTGAGACACCCCAGTGCTCATTTTGTACTTGGGATGAGAAGACAAACACAGAGGCACACTGCCCCAATTGACTTTTGCCAGCAAATTCAATTTTGTCTCAGGGTTGTTGAGATGTTATCTGTATTAATAAAGTCTGTGGAAAAAGTATTTCATCAAAATTCAATTGGCTATGTGCTCAAGAAGTTATCAGGCAAGTGGTCATATCTTATTACTCACTAACATCACACAGAGTAGGTCATACAGTATCTGTTACTCAAGTACTCATATGTAAATACAATTAGCCATTACATGTCACCATATCAGTGTGTTTCTTTAATACTTATAGAAACCTCATACTGTATTTCTTATACTGTGGATAACTAAAACTTTTTTTTATTTTGTGTAACATGTTTTTTGTTGCAGAGGAAATTACAGAATAGCATCTGTAATGGAGTTTGTTGACAACATTGTCTCAAATTGTAGACTGAAATAATTACGTTTTCCTGAGTTATCACTTGTTGCCATTATCACGAAAGCCCTATTCCCGCTTCCTGAGATAACCATCAACTGAACGTATAAACAAGAATCTCCTTGCTTCTGGAAAAGTTTAGTCTTCAATTGTGTAACGTGATCGCAAATTCCGATTGCACTTTCCTCATCAGCCATCATGACTGCAGAAGCAGTGACCTGCAGTTTGGCCATTAAGTACATTAAAAGGCTATGCAGACTGCTGAGTTTGCCCTCGCACTCAGACATAATGCATTTTGAAAGGGAGTAACCCAACAGTGTAAAACAATTTGCTAAATTACAGAAAATTACCGAGCAATTCTGGTTGTCAGACAGATGCAACACCAAAAGGTATACCAGCAGTCTGTCTTTGCAACAGTTAAACGCTGTGAAAAAAAGTAGTTTGTTTTGTGTAACAGTACTGAAGAAATTTGTCCACCACATTGGCACCTTGAACAATTAATGGGCCTCACATACAGTCTAAAGCAGTTAGCTTCTTGTGCTGCAGAGTTGGGTCCAAATAGAAAATAAAATCCTGATAAATTTGTGATGCACTGTTGGGAATTCTGAAATTTGAAGAAAGGTGATAAATGGAAGAGTAAGAAAGTACAGGCTCAGGTAGAAAAGAGCTTCTTGATTTCTGATGTTTTTCTTCTTTCTGTTCTTTTTGACTGCAGGAGATGACGGTTTCCTTGTCCTGCTGTGAATCATGTTGAGTATGAATAGGTCTGGAGAGCTCCCTACAAATTAAAAAAATAAAGACCAAGTAGTAAGCGAACAATAATTTGAAAGAAACATTGTGACATGTATTTGGAAGAATTGTGAAAAATCACAGGACAAAGCTGAAGGTAAATTCAGTTTCACACAGACAGTAACACTCAGTAGACAAGTTGCTACAAATCCACTGTTTGATTCATACTGTTCCCAGAAAGTAGGAGTAGATATAAGAAATCTCATGAAGTTTTGTAGATACTGTTAGTCATCACCCTGAATTAAGAAATGCTTTTAAAATGTGCTCTGACCAAGTCCACCACGTTCCATAAAATGTCTACTAAACTAATACAGATATCCACAAACATTTAGTAACATTTTTCTGTTGCAGTTAATCAGATTTATTACAAATATGAGTCACTACCACAGAGGCAGACTCTGAAATACTCGTTTGGCTTCTGTGACCAGAGGAGACAGAGGTATTCAGGGCTAGAAAGCTCATTTTAGATCATTTTACTGTAAGACATATTTGGGAACATTAGTTTGAAATTTCCTTTTCTTTCTCTGGCTCTTTTGCTCAATCTGATATTTATGTAGCTGACTTGAGCTTCTGAATTCTTTGCAGCTGGAGTGTTTACTTAAGTACTAACAGATCGGTTGCAGGTTTCTGTCAGAGATTCTTTATATGTTTACGCAAAGAAACCTGTAGTCACTGTACACTATGAAAAGATTTTCAGGTGAAAGTAAAATGGGGAACTCGTGGTTGAGATACGTAACATTGGCTGCCTGCCCTGAAACTTACATTTCTCTTTAAAACATTTTTTTCTGTCTGTCTGAGTATTGGAATGATACTGTATGTTCTCTCCCCACCCCTGAAGCCAACTTCCTTCATGCACATGTGCAAAAGCAACCTCCCACCTCCTACTCATGTCTTCCCCCTTTTTGTACTCCATCTCATACCTTCTCTACACTCTTTGCTAACATTTCAACTGTGGCTGTCAACGGAAAGACATTTCAACCAGGGCAAAGAAAGATCAGACAGTACATAGAGTAGTAGTAATTGTACTGAGTGATGATTATCTGGTGTAGTTATTATCTGAGAGCGCCATGTGGGACTGTAGTGGCTTGGCCGCGCGTCAGCAGCTCTGAAGAGTCTCTTCAGATGCTCATCCTCTGACCCTGCTGGACTGAACTCCGCCAAACCCGAAGCAGCTCTGGAATGTGTCTGAAACTCTTCAGGCAGTTGACGCACATCATCCACAAAAAACAACAGGTGAGGTGATTATTGATTATTCCTGTGGATGTGCTATGTCTAGAAATTATACATGTTTGAAAAAACACTTTGGAAACAGTGGAATAGTTAAGAATATGTTTTTTAATGTTTTGCAAGCAGGGTGTTAAAGGTATTAATTTGTTTTGAAACCTCACTTTCTGGCTAGTTTTCTTTTAGTCCTCAATGGGCTGTTGCCAGGGGAAAGACAGCATGCAGTGTGCGTATGAGTCAGTGTTGCAAAAATAATTAGTCTAGAAATGTTGATTCTCTGCAGGCTTGAATGTTTTCTGAGGT